>JAWNNX010000402.1:0-94019 GCA_035044505.1 Zaprionus lineosus | reverse complement strand
CCCGAACTTTTGGCAGCTTTTGAGACCTGTAAAAATGACGTCGAAAGCGCAACACTGCTCTCCTTTCCGTCTCCAGAAGCTAAACTCGCATTAGTGAGTGATGCATCAGACATCGCAATTGGAGCAGCACTTGAACAACAGACAAATGACAACGAAGACAACTGGAAGCCACTGGGATTTTTTTCAAAAAAACTATCCAGTACGGAGAAAGCGTGCAGCACATACGACAGAGAGCTTCTCGCAATATTTGAGGCAGTCAAATATTTTTGGCACATGCTCGATGGACGTACTTTCATTATCTAGACTGATCACAAACCATTATTATATGCGTTTAAACAAAGACCAGACAAAATGTCCCCACGACAAGTACGACAACTGAGCTTCATATCACAGTATACCACATCAATTGCACACGTTAACGGAACGGACAACGCAGTGGCAGATGCGCTCCTCGGCTGTGTGCGATCAACGTACCAACGGCAATTGAATTGGAGCAACTGAAGATAGCGCAAAAAGGTGACACTGAGCTTTTAGAACTACTAAAAGGCAGCACGTCCCTGAAGTTTCAACTAGTGCGTTACAACAACGAAGTTGAAATTTAATGTGATGTTTCTACCGGACGAGCTCGACCATACGTACCCAAAAATCTGAGACGACAGATTTTTGATTTGGTACACAAACTGTCGCACCCAAGTGGAAGGGCCACGTTAAGACAGATCCGGCAAAAATTTGTGTGGCCCTCAATGAACAAGCAAGTAACCAAATGGTGCAGAGACTGTTTGGATTGCCAACGGGCAAAGACCCACAAGCACAATAATATTGCCCCGAATAAAATCGATGTACCGGATAACAGATTTGATCACGTCCATTTGGATATAGTGGTGATGCCACTCGACCAAGGATACCGATATTGCCTAACGATGATAGACCGATTCTCTCGCTGGCCTGAAGCTGTTCCGCTGAAAGAAATAACAGCAGAAAACGTCGCAGCTGCCTTCTGGTCTAATTGGATAGCGCAATTTGGCACTCCGAAGACAATAACCACCGATCAAGGCGCTCAGTTTGAGTCAGCAATTTTTAAGGAACTGGCGCAGCTGGTAGGCAGTAAACGCATCCACACAACAGCGTACCACCCACAATCAAACGGCCTCATCGAACGATGGCACAGATCCTTTAAAACGGCTTTGATGTGCAACGTAGGCGTTCCGTGGACGAAACTTTTGCCTACCGTATTACTCGGCCTTCGCACCTGTTTTAAGGAAGATCTCCAAGCATCGACTGCCGAAATGCTTTATGGGCAACCGCTGCGACTACCCAATGAATTTTTCGAAGACTTGGGTACAGAGTGCAGCCCCACCAAATTTTTGTCAACATTTCGGGAAAACATGCGCAAAATACGGCCGACAAGTACAGTCCATCATATTAGAAACAAGATGTTTTTGATAAAAGGAATAGAGACTAGCTCACACGTTTTTCTGCGAACTGACGCAGTAAGGCAACCCTTAGAACCACCTTATACTGGTTCATTTAAAGTAATCAAACGGAATACGGATCGAGTAAACACCATCAGCGTAAATAACAAGAAGATAGCTGTGTCGGTGGACCGTCTCAAACCAGCTTTTCTCATGAAGAATGACGCTGACTGGTGTTCACGAGAAAAAGAAAAAACAAGCCCACTTTATATGGGAAGCAACGGCAGGTGTCATTTATAAATTCGTGACACAGTCACTGGAGAGGGAGCACTGTGGCCGCTCACTGGCGCCATCTACCAATCATCTACCCACCATCTGAATCATCGAAACCGATCGGATCGCTGAACCGATAACTGTTCATATGGTTCAGAGGTAGAGAAACTAACGAAGCTCCGCGGCCAACAAGCTGCGAAGCTCGGTCTCTTTCAAGTTTTAGCGCGCACCAGCAACACATCTCTGAATGTTCACTAACTCCTGTAATATATATGTTCAACAATAAATTGGTGCTTGCTTAGTACCTAAACACACATGTACAAAATAGGTAATGTGAAAACTAATATAAAAAAAATTTGAATATAGATACATACTTTGATTTATAATCAATTTTATAATGGAAGACTGCACTGCAAGAACTAATACCAACTAAAGAAAAATTACATTTAAGACAGGCAGTACAACAACCCAATCTTGCAAGTCCTTGTTAGGGACTCTCCAAGGTGAAAGAATAAAACCAGTATTTGGTTTTCTAACAAATAACTTAATAATGAAATTAATTTTATAAATTTCGTGATAAAACTATAATCATTTAAGCTACTGTCACCACCACAGCTTTAAAACAAAATAAAGTAAAGAAAAAAATTCATAAACGTAGGAAAATCTTATTTTGCAAAACAACTAAAATCACAAGTAATAATTTTTTTTGATTATATTTTCTTCACCTCTTTTTATTTAAGCTGACCGACGGAACATAACGTAAAGTTTTCAAATTAGTTCTTTCGAATATTAAATAATTTTTATGTTAAATCCAAAAAATTTGATAAAACTGTCAATAATAGATCCACAACAGGTTACATTACAAAAATATAATATAAACAAAACGAAGACCTTACCAACACTATCCGACGGATAAAAAAATATTAATCTTGAACCCCGAGAAAGTTAAGAAAATTTAGATAGGGTAGCCGACGTAATAAGAAGCTTTCAAGAGGGAAGGAACACACAGTAGGAACCCAAAAATTATTTTTTCTACATACCATGCGTAACAAAAATACTGAAAATGAAAATATTGCGTGAGAATCCACTTATATTGGTGCGTCATTTCCAAATGCTAAATTTCACATTATGCGGACAACTGGGATCTACGCACTCTAGAATACCAGATGACCACACTAATACAGAACACTACATATTCAGTTAAAGAGCTCTATCATAAAGATCTATCTCAACTACATACTTAACAAGATAAATATTATAGATTTGAGCAAAAAATATGAGCAACTAATCACTAAATTATAAAAAGACAAAGCACTCGATACCTTCATTCGAGGACTTTGTGGTGACCTACTTCGACTTTTGAGTATCAAAGAACTCATTTATTTGCCCTCAGCACTATCTTTATGTCAGAAATAAGAAAATTATGCATATCGCAATATTTAAATTTGATTTTACAGATTACAGAGATTACAATTTGAACATTCAAACGAGTGCTGAAACATAACAAGGAATTTAAAAACAACTAAAAGATGCTTTAACATCAACGAACAATTAGCTGGACGCTCCTACCATTGAAAAATACAGAATGGTGATTGACTAACTCAGCAACCATTACTTTCATGACGAAACTCTAGCTAGGTTTCCAAATAATCCAAATCCCATCATAAAAAGCTCAGTTAACGAACAAATATAACGCCATTCCGTTCTTACGGAAATAATTAGATGCTTCAAAACTAATCCACTACAGCGAACATTTGAGAAATTATTAGATAGAGCTATTAACGAATACAACAACCATAAAATGCTTCAATATCAATTAACAATTACGAACAAATTGTTGCAGATCAAGACGAACAGACACACGAACAGGACTCAGTCAATATCACAAAGCACCAACTACAGGAGACAGTGTTAAAAATACAGCCTCGAGATAGGCTCGGTAAATTTTAAATTAAACATAAGCCATGTGTAAATAATGCAAATAAATCAAATAATAATACATAGCAACAAAACACTAACCTCATAGCAATGTACCTGGGTGATCTTTAAGCTCTTTCTGTGAATTTGGCCTTTCTATTTTACCTTTTATTTATGCATATTTTTTATTACCAACCCAATCTCAGGGCTAATTATTCTTAACAGAAAGCTCTGTAGCTATCACCCCCTATTGTATTTGATGCTCTGAGGTCAATATATTCAAAAAATAGATAAACATAACGAGGATGAGATCATAAAAAGATAAATAATTCAGTAACACCTATTGAGGAGTGGTCACATTATAATTTTATTAATAAGCACAGGCTCTAAAATAATTTACATTAATAATGAAATTAATAAAAAAAAATACAAGAACTTTTAAGTAACAACATAATACGCTTCCCTTGATATCTTTACAATTCACCCGTGTGGATTGTACAAAAGGTGGATGCTTCCAATATTAAAAAAAAATAAGTTTTTACTACAGAACAACGAACAATCTAACAATATCAGACATACATTAATGGAGCTCTTGCAAAATTAATAAATAAACTATTTTTTTCTGTCCTAGACCTCAAAAGTAGTTTCGACCAGATTCTATTTAAAGAGACGTTATAGAAAAGAAGACATTTTCTGTGAATAACGAAAAATACGAATATATTAGACTCCCCTTCGGTTAAAAAAATGTCTCTTCCATTTTCCAATAAGTTTTTGAAGATATACTTAGGGACTACATAGGAAATATTTGTAACATCTAAGTTAAGTACAGTTGCCGACCAACGCACATTGCTGCATACAGTAATCTGATGACAGCATAGAACCCTTGAAACGATCACAGAACACAAACCACTTGAAACTAACATAGCACAAAGCACTTGAAGCTATGCCGTAATAGTAAACCGTCGTGAGCATCAACCAAGCCGCTCTCAATAAACTATTTACATTATTACCCGATCCGGGAGATCTGTCAACTCCGTCGCCAGATGCCAACGTCGCTGCCCTTAACGACAGCGCCGCAGTCACCAACCCGAGGCTAGATTAGGGATTCAGGTCCTAGTTGTAAGTTAGTCTAAAAATGAATATTCAATAAACCACAACGTTTCTTTAAAAACTAAACGATTGAATATTAAATTCTATATGAAGAATTCCACTTAAAAAATCTCGTTATCATTTTTGAAACGATCCATGCAGCTTATATTAAATATATATATAATTATAAATGCAAATTTGCAAAAAATAAAGTGGTATTTTAATCTTGGATAAAAGCATGGAAGCTATTTCTGCAAAAATATAAGCCATAGCCAATTACACATACCCCAGAACTCTTAAAGAACTAAGATCTTTCTTTTGACTGGACAGGACACTATAGAAGATTTATAATGGCGTACGCATTTAAAGCCGAGCCACTTACTACGCATATCAAAACGAGCCTCAAAAAATGCATTAATAATTGATGACGTGATTTTACATTATCCAGACTAGTCTAAAACAATTACTCTAACTGCAGACGCTTCTTACGTCGCATAGGAGCAGTACTTTCTCAAAACGACCGACCAATATCAAGAACATTCTTAAAAAGAAAATATGGTAACGAAGCTGCAAAATTGGAAATGCTAGTCATATGTTGGGCTGTAAAATCCTTTTAAGGTTACCTTTATGGTGCCTCAACATTAAAGATCTGCAAGATCTAAGATTCACCTAGGCTAAGTTGGAAGATATAACAAACGAAACAGATCGCAACGAAGTAATCTTACGCACACAAAACAGAGCTCATTGAAACGCGCAGGGAAATAAATTATAAATAATAGAAAAACTCTACTTCCAAAATTAAAACAAAAATAAAATTACTTTTAACACAATGCCAAAATTGTAAAGAATCTGAAAATGACAGGTACCCTACAAATCCTAAAAAAATAAAAACACTAATATCGGAATACCCCGTTCGCATAATTCATATTACCAATTTTCAAACGGGAAAAATTTAATATTAACAGCAATGGACAAATTTTGGAAATTGCCACAAGCTGAATTAATAAAGTCCAAATCCACTGAAAATATTAAAATACCTCTTAACGACATCTTATTCTAGTTCGGTGTACCAAAATACGTCGAAATGATAATGAAAGAGCATTAATTTAAGCAGATAAAAGATTAACTAGTCTTCGACATTTTTAAAGCCCCAACTTATAGGAGTACTGTTAACGGATAAATGGAAGGATTTCATTTCACTCTATGAGAAATTATGAGATGTTTCAAACAAAATAAAACAGTAAGCATTTAAAGAACTACTACCAAGTCGCCTATGAGTACAACTACTCTGTTTATTCTGTACTCAAACATCGACCTTTAGAAGTATTTTTTGAATCAAAAGTTACGACAAACCAAGAAAATTGTTATCAAAACAGACAGGACGATATCGATACTGTGATAATATTAATTTACAAATTTGTAAGAACTAAATATTATAAATCTCAGCAACTTAAATGTTCCTAAAATTTTTTTTTTTTTTTACAAGCAAAGTGAGCATTTTATTTAAGATCTGTCCGCAGGACAATAATTAAATTTCATGGGCTAACATTGGCAATGAGGTAATTTATTTTATTTTAGGGGAACTTATTCCCATGAAAGGTCGAGCGGATGGGTCCTCTGTAGTCTTCTGGAGGAGCTGCTGTTGTCCAAAAGATTTAGAGCTAGGTTGTTGGAGTGCTCGTGGAGCCTTTTCATGTATTTGTTGCTCAATTTTGCAATGGTATCTTTTACCCAAGGGATCTCAAGGTAATTATGGATTTCAACATTGGTTTGAAACATGTGGGCACTGGCAATAATGCGCAGGGCTTTGTTCTGCATTTTCTGTATTTGCAGTCGGTTGCTAGGACACGCAGTACCCCAAAGGTGGATTCCATAAGTCCATATGGGCTTGATTATTGTTTTGTATTTTAGAATTTTCGTGCTGAGAGGGAGGCGAGATCTTCTGCCAATCAGCCAGTAAAAACGCTTGAGTTTGCTTTCTGCTTGCTTTCTCTTAGCCAAGATGTGGTCTCTCCAAGTGAGGCGGCGGTCTAGAATCATGCCAAGGTATTTGGGAGTCGTGCATCCGGGAATGACTGTGCCATCTAGATGGACAGGTGGGCAGCAGCCGGGTCTTAGTGAGAAGGTGGAACATCAGAACACACCTGTTTGATTGCAAGTAATATAACCATAGAGAGAAAGCTTTACTCCAACTCGAATCGAAAAAAAAAAATATATATGTGCATATATAAAACATCGAAAAGAAGTAGAATTCATTCTTGAATGAATCATAGTACCAATTCGAGCGAACTCCACAAATGGAAAAAAATATTAAAAGACTCCTTTGAAAGAAGTCAGCAAGAGCATCCTATCGGAAAATTCGCAGGACAACCTTCATACAGAAGTGCAGCGCAGGATCCTTAGTAGCGGAAGAAAAAAGGCAAAAATGCGGATCTCCAGGAGATGTGGCCGTATCCATTATATCATGTAAGTTAGTGATATATGAAATCTAAATGATTAAAAAATCAAAAAAAAAAATTTTAAAAAAAAAGTGATAAATAAGATGATTTAAAAAAGTGACTAAAAAAATAAAAATAAATAATTAATTAAATAATTAAACATAATTATAAATTACCAAATAAACAAAAGTTAAGCGAAAAATAAATTAAACACTAGACTGCAAAACTAAAGTTAAAGAAAGAAAAATTATATTAAGTCATGCAGTATAATCAATCTTGCGAATCCTTATGAAGAGCCCTCCAGTAAAGATGGGTAACCCAGCATCTAATTTAAAAAAAAAACGAATCAAATATTTTTTGCACGTAACAAACAACAAAATTACCGCAACATTTCTCAACAACATTTATTTTTCCTCTTGCCACTTAATTTTACTAACGGAACATAGCATACGATCTACAAATTTACTCTTTTATATATTAAATAATTTTATGAACAATTCCAACAATTTGATAAGACCATTAAAAATCGCACAACAGCTAAAAGAAAAACACAAGACCCAGCAAACACTATCTCACAAATTTTAGCCGAACAACTACGCCTTTACTCACTTCATTTGTGCGCCATTTCCAAATGTTTAACCTTCATTATGTAGACAAAAGAGATCTAAATACCCTTGAATATCAGATGACCATAATAATACAAAACAGTATCTAATCAGTTAAGGAATTTTATCATAAAATCTAAAATCATCTATTCCTTAGACTTAATAAAATAGATCTTATGAAATTGGGATCGGAGCCCGAACAATAAATGACAAAATTATATAGAGGCAAGGCTCTCGATACTTTCATTCGACTTTTGGGTATTTAAAAGCCCACTGACTTGCCTTCAGCACTACACTTTATTTAAAACTTGAAAATCAAGCATATCGTACTAATAACGCTTTAACTAAAATTCAACAAAATAACTACAAAAACACTTCACAGAGAATTGTGCCACCACAATGACAAATCCAAATCCCTGTTAAACAAGGGCTATAAGCCGTACAATTGCCACCCCCAAAACCCATTTAGCTAGCAGCAGGGTGCACCTATATTACCTTGATTACTTAACAATACTTTCGAACAGGTAGAACAAAGGACAATAAATAAAAACAATCATTTCAAACCAAGCTATAAAACACAACAACAATATTAACCACCTTGTCGGATTGCCCTTATCTGGCAACAGTATTCAATTAAGACTCGTCAATTATATAAACAGACCACAAAACGATGTAGCTGGCAAAAGAACAGCGATGCCAATCGCTAATTTAACTAAAAAACAGAGATTTTGTGTGTAAATTGAGGAGTGGACAAATAATTACCATATTAATCAAAGAGTACTAAATAGAAAAGTGGATGATAGCTCTCGAGCTTTCTGTTAAAAATAGTAAGCCCTGAGATTGGCTCGGTAATAAAAAATATGCATAATTAAAAGGGAAATTACAAAGGCCAAAGGGACAGGGGAAGCTTAATGATCACACAGATCCTTTGCTATGAAGCTAATGTTTTGTTGTTATGTATTGTTATTTGAGTTATTTGCATAATTAACATATGATTAATGTTTTAATATTACCGAGCCCATCTCGAGGTTTTATTTTTAATATCAACATTTCGCTGTTAAGCTATCACCCCCTCTTGTATTTGGTACTCTCTGATATTAATAGACACAGCTTTTAGTAAAAATTACCTTCACTCAAAACTCGTACCAAACCCACTAGAAAAATAAAAGCTGTTTCCATGCTGTCTTCGTTGTAGGTAACATACAAATCATTTACTACAAAATGGCTAATTTGTTTAGCGACCCCGATTTCGTAAATTAAATTTTTCTTAATACCCATCTTAAAGTCATTCGACGCAATATTAGAAAATGACAGTTTGAAAAATATTGTTGCTGCTATCGAAACAAGTAAACGAATTGGGTTTCTGAGAAATGGATTTTAAGTTCCAAAAACAAAAATGAAATTTATTGCAATAAACATAATCGTGCCAAGAGTTAATTACATAACATAATTTCAATTAACTAAATTAAGTCAACTTCTAAGAAAATAACCCAACTTCTTCGCGGAACCTATTAAGTATCTAACCTAACCACCAATGTTAGGGCAGAGACCAGTTTATTCAAAATTATATCAAAACCCCATGTCACTAAAAAAGGATATTTATAACAAAATACAATAACTTTTAAGTAATAAAATAATTCGCCTCTCTAGTTCACTTTACAATTTATCCGTGCGAATTGTACAAAAAACACTGAACGCTTTTTAGATCAAAAAGCATAAAATTGTTATCGACTACAGGAAATCGAATAGTGTAACAATAGCTGACAAGTACCCCGTAATAGATATTAACGGAATATTTGTACAATTGATAATAGAACGCTGGATTCTGTGTTAGACCTCAAGAGTGGAAAAAATGGCATTTTCTGCGAACGACGGAAAATACGAATCGATAAAATGGAAAAATACACCTTCCATTTTTCAACGACATCCTTAGCGATCACATAGAAAATATTTGTCAAGTCTACATACAAAAAATCATTGTGTTTGGAATAAATATAGAATTTCACTACTAAAATCTAGAAGTTGGATTGCAAAGAATAGTGCAGCTTATATTAAATGTTAACTTGACAAAATATCAACTATAACAGTAACATAGCACAAAGCTCAGCTCACATACCCAAATGGGTCCCCATAAATGTGTTTTAAGCCCGATCAAAACTCTTCTACTCCATTTCCCACATTTCATAGAGCATTTCAGGTCATACAGAGTCAGATTTACGCAGACTAAGGTAGAAGACGTAACAAAAGAAGAAAACCAAGACGACAGCGTACCAAGAAGACAGGGCTTAAAAAAACGCGCAGGAAAATAAAATACAAATAGCTAGAATATACTTATTTCCAAAAAAAATTTTTTTTATAGCATTTGTTTATATATTTAAAATCTGTCTATGTGTTGGACAATAATAAAATGTTGGCTTGCGTACGATTATTTTAGGTGTCAGTTTTTCTTACTAAATTAGGGTTAGGTTTCTGTGGAAGGTAGATCTAGTGGGTGTGTACGACGGATTCTTCTCCTAGTTAGACTGTTGCCCAGAAGGTAAGCCGCTAGAGGGCTGGTGTTGCTTGCAAGCTTGGTCATATACCTTGCGCTGAACCTTGCAATTTTTTGGGAGACCCAGGGAATGCCGACCTGGCAATCAAAGGAGGTATTTTTGTGATAAGGGTGGGCTTTGGAGAGCAACCTCATGGTTTTGTTTTGAATTCTTTGAATAATCATGCGGTTACTCCTGCCAGCGATGCCCTAGAGCTGGATACTATAAGTCCAAATGGGCCAGTAAAGCTGCATAGTCTTCTTCTCAACTTATTTGCGTTTGTGCAGAAGATGGGTTCTCTAGGTGAGACGCCTGTTACATAGTCAGAGAAGCGTGTAGTGAATGGCGGGAAGAGAACGCTTGATTGCAGTTCCATTTGCCCGACTCTATCAAAGACCTACTTAGCATCAAACATGACGGCGCAACAGTATGTCTTTTCCTCAAAGGCTTCCAGGATGTTCTCGACCAATCTGAGGCATTGCTTCGGGGCTCCGTGTGAGCGTCTGAAACCAAACTGACGATTTAGGATCAATGGAGCCTCATTCACTGCCAGCACTCTAAGCAGAAATAGTTTTCAAGTATTTTGGAAAGTATTGCCAACAGACTAATCGGACGATAGGAGGCGAGATTGGTTTAGGCTTGCTCGGTTTTTAAATCATGATTACCTCCGCGCGTTTTCACGCAGTGGGGAAGTGACCGATCTGAAAGCATCTGTTGAGTACGTTGGTCAGCTACTGTATGCTGGTTGGAGGGGTGAAGTTTAATCACAAGGACCTCAATGCCATCAGCAACATGCGATTTATTGTTGTTGAGCCCAGTGATTTCTTGATTAAATTCTTCTTCTGTAACCGGGTCAATAAGAACGAGATTACTGCCTTGTCTACTTTGTCATCTTCCGAGCATCTGTTGAAAGAGGTGAAGCCTTCAAATAGGTGATCCACAAAGGCGTCAGCTTTTTCCTGCTCAGTGCAGCACCAGACTCTATTGGGATTCTGTACCAGCGCGGCTCTTTTTTGTTGGGCGCATTATGTGTCGGTTGTCTTGTCAGAGATTGTAATTAGGCCCTCCTGACTCGATATTGATAGTGCACATTTTCTAAGTTTTTGCATCAGTTCCCTAAGGTGTTTTAATGCTCTGTTGAGAAAATTCTTGTCTCTAGGACTCATCGAAGACAAACTCTCCTCAGTCGTCTCTTTTGGGTAACCAGAGTTGCAACTTTAAGGGACCAGAGGTATAGGTCTTTGTGCTTGGGTCTTGTGGTCGACGGAATCCGTGGGGCGTATATTTTGCAGCTTTGTGCATTTCCTTAGTAAGCTATTAATTGATTTAACAGTATGAGTTGAATTAATGGTGTGGTTCAACCAGATCTTAAATCGTTTAGCATTTGTGTTCATGCCTATCATACTACGACGCGTCTTTTTCTTCTCGACGGCACTGTGGTCGGAGAAGAGGTCCAGGCTGACATGCTGCTGCAGCCGGATTGAGTCCTTTGGAAATGGCAAAGTACAGAGTGTTTGGTTGTTTCAGGTGGTCAGTGGGCCAGTATGTAGGCTCACTCGGAGAATGGTAGTCAAGTGACTTGCGCTGAATGAATTTAAAGAGAGTACGCCCCTTGGGGCTGGTCGCTCGCGAGCCCCTTTAGGAATATTTAACGTTGAAATTCTCTCCAGAGTTCTGAAATAAGTGTATTTGATTTCACTTGTTATGAAATTGCTGCTTCCTTGGCAGCGGTAACACTGAATTACATCATTGAACTTAAGCGGTGGCTCAATGGTGACCACAGACATGCATAGACATTTGACGTCATAAACTTTTTTATTATTTTTAGCCGACTGGATGTTAACAGAAAACATTGGCAGCGGCATTTTAATTCTGCGGTCTATGGCGCTATGAACATCACGCACCTGGTGTCTCTAAGCTGCCAGTGCCTCATAATAAACTCCTTGGACCTCGAGTGGTGTAGGCCTTTAAAGACGAATCGATACGCACGTTCGTCTCGTGGCTGGAAGGTTTGAAACCTCTGCCAGTTCATTTTACTAGTAGTGGGAAGTGTGGAGGAGGGATGTTCGGCGATGCGGTAGCCACAGTATGCGTGCATGTGAAAGTGTGAAGTTGCTGCAGCACACGGCACTCAGGAGTCTGCGCGACAGCTTGATCACGCGATTACAGCGACCAATAAGAATAGGAATATGCATAATGTTGTGATTGTTTTAGATGTAACGTTTTTATATTAAAACATTTAGGCAGTTAGCGTCTTTACTAGACTCGTTCGCGAATGATTTCCGAAAGTAAAGCAAAGAATAGCATGACTACTATATCATTGTCAAGTTAGTACGCAAAGCAAATATGATAGGGTTCCGCTAGATCCAGAAATACAAAAACAACCATTCCCGAGTTACCTGATTACACTATTCACATAGACACTTTTTCAACAGAAAAATATTATGTCTTAAAGCAATAGACAAACTTAACAACGAAAAATCATTTAGCTCAACAGCCACGATAAAAAAACAGCTGGGTTTTCAACTTTCTAAAATCCTATCTTATATAAATTCAGTCAATTGTAAGGGTGTAATGGAAGCGTTCTACTTAGATTTCACCCTTACAGAGGTAATGAGATGCTTAAAAACTTCAGTACATCGAACATTAAAGGAATTATTTTATTAAACTATTTACGAATACAAAAACCACAAGATGCTTCAATATCAATGAACCATAACGAACAAATTGTTGTAGCTCAAGACGAACAGAAAGCCTCAAACAAGGACTCTGTTTAACTACTGAGCTTTTTCAGTAGTCCTTCTTTATTCAAAAGAAGATTAATTTAATTTTACAATATATAACGTATTTTACTATATAGGCGCTGTCAATCGTGCTCCGGTTTCAATGAGTTGTACCCAACGAGTGTCTGCTCAGCCGCAGCCACGAGGAAGCTACCCAATTTGGCAGCTTCGGCTGATCAAGCTGGCAGAAGAGAGGCAGCCGATATGACCCGCCCGAACATGCGGTCTCGGCTGCAGTCGCTTTGGCCACTGGAAAGAGTGGGTACTCAAACACTTGCAGTCGACAATAGCACCCTTTTGACTGCTTCGACTGCAAGAGCATTCGCGCCGGAGCACCTATAACAGCAGCGCTCTTATATGTATGTTCTAGGCACAGAGCACCAAATACAAGAGTGGATGATAGCTCTCGAGCTTTCTGTTAAAAATAATAAACCCTGAGATTGGCTCGGTAATAAAAAAATATGCATAATTAATAAGTAAATTACAAAGGCCAAAGGGACAGGAGAAGCTAAATGATCACACAGATACTTTGCTATGAGACTAATGTTTTGTTGTTATGTATTATTATTTAAATTATTTGCATAATTTACATATGATTAATGTTTTAATATTACCGAGCCCATCTCGAGGTTTTATTTTTAATATTAACATTTCGCTGTTAAGCTATCACCCCCTCTTGTATTTGGTACTCTCTGGTTCTAGGGAGGGAGCAGCCGGTATGGGAAATAGGGCTGCATAACCAAACAGACTCAGTAAATACATTTAAACTATAGATAAGCATGACGAAGATCATAAGATGAACAATACTACATTTTCTTCTTTTTATATATTAATAAACATAGGCTCTAACTCAAATTATATTTAGAATGAAATTAATAAACAAATACAAGAACTGTTATTCAATTCGCCCGCGTGGATTGTACCAAAAACGGTGCAACTTCGTGGAAAGCATTTAATATTTGCTCAAATACCCTCAATTGGTTATTTACCTTAATTACACTAAGGTAATGAGTGTGCCATAACCATAATGTGCGATATAACAAAGTACTTGGTTACAGTACCAACTCCATGAAAAGACGCTAAAGCAGTCTTGCCTATAATCTAATGACGACCCTACTTTAAGACTTTGATACAGAACACATGAACTTGACAACAGCTGAACTTTGCAAATTATTAAGAATATATCACAAAACATTAACCCCATATCATCATCAAACACTTGACACAATAGAAAGAAATCCTGGGACTTTTAATGAATACGTGAGTTCTTATGTATCCCACGATAAATGCAATTGGTATGATAGGTTCATAGCTATTGTTCATTTGAACCAGTTTTTGGTTAAAAATCTCATAATTATGACTTCCTTTCTAAAACAGCCGGGGCTGACTCAATCTATAATATGGACGCATATAAAGTATAGTTTAGGTTACAAGTGGCACAAGATGGAGCCCACCAGTTAATTACACAAAATTAAGATTTATGTATATGTTGGCGCATATAATGTGAGTACATATGTGTTGGCGCATATAATGCTAGTACATATGTATGTGGTTGTCAACGCACACTGTGTGTGTATGCAGTTATACTTTTCTGCGTGTTTCTCCAGAATGTTCTTTCGTCACTAAGTTAGCATAGCATCAGCGTGTTGGCGATCTATGATTGGTTAAGATTTGTCGCTTTGAGATGTACAGTATTTTCGCTTTTAAAAAGTACCGTTTTAGCGCGGCGACAGCGGAGCGTCGCTGTCGCCGAGTGTGGTTCGGTGGTAGGCACAAAAGAAGTACAGGCTAATTAAGTTAGTTGTATTCTGATCTCGTGTGTAACCGAAACTCGCTGCGCTAGTGAAATGTCAAACAACAACAATGTTCCAACATCAGAAGTGGGATCGGGTTCAGTGCCTTCTAACTCTTTTGAGCCGTGGAGAATTTTAATGGAGATACAAAATAATAATTTAATTGAACTAGTAAAAGCTATACAATCAACATCCGAGACAACAAATAAAAACATTGTAGTGCTACCTAAGTTCAATGCAGACCTTGATGGTGCCGATGCGTCGGCTTGGTGTTCGACAGTTAACATAATTTTGGCGGAAAATACCTTAAAAGGAAGTGCGTTGGTGATGGCTTTGAGTGCAGCGATGGAAGGTAGTGCCTCACAGTGGTTCTCGCAGATATGTTATCCTGACATTACTTGGGACGAGTTTAAAGAACTCTTTGTCCAGCGTTTTGCCAGTCTGGAAACACCAGCGGCTATGTTTTTGGCAATGCTAGCAAGTTGTCCTTCCGATGGTGAATGTCTTTCCAATTATGCTAGTCGCATGATGACATCACTTATCATGAAATGGCGTGATATGGACGTTGAGGAAATTGCAGTTTCTGTAACGCTTGCTAAGATGGCGCACGTCGACAGCAGATTGCAGCGTCTAACCTTTACTTCAAATGTGCGCACTAGAAGTCAACTACAAACGGAACTTAAAGCATTCACGTTCAACAAAAGAAAGAAGCATCTGCAAGAAGAAATACCTTCATCTGATATAAAGCGCCAAAAATTTTCAACAGTAAAATGCCATTTCTGTGGGAAATTAGGACATAAGATGATTGAATGCAGAGCTAAAAAGCAGCAAAATCTTTCGTTTCAAGATAGAAACAGTAGCAATGGCAGCTCATTTGGCCACCGTCAGAAAACTGATGTCGTCTGTTTTAAATGTGGAGAGCCTGGCCATATTGCAACACAGTGCAGTAAGAACAAAATGGACAAAGGGCAAGGAAACGCATTTGACGAAACGAGTAGAGCTTTGTGAAGTTGTGGATCTCAAGGGAGTGATGGTTCATCAAGGCGAGACGTTTATAACAACATTCGATTCTGGAGCGGAATGTTCATTGATCAAAGAAAAGATAAGTAGTAAATTTCGTGGTAAAAGAATTAACAATGTAGTTATGTTAAAAGGTATTGGCAAAAACAGTATATGCAGTACATTACAAATACTTACTAACGTAGACATTGATCATCATTGTATTGAAATATTGTTTCATGTTGTTGATAATAACTGTTTTAAAAATGATATTATTATTGGAAGAGAAGTATTGTCACCCGGACTTAATGTCATAATATCACCAGGAAAATTTGAAATTGTCGCATCAAAAACGGTGAACTCTTGTACTAATGATGAAAAATTTTATGAATTAAATACTGATCTTGTTGGGGAAGATAGAGATAGATTAAAGAATTTGTTGGAAAAGTATTCAGAATCTTTTATTAATGGAATCCCTTTGTCTAGAGTCAATTCAGGCGAAATGAAAATCAAATTAGTGGACCCAAGAAAAATCGTTCAAAGAAGACCATATAGACTTAGTCCAAATGAAAGAGAATTGGTAAGAGAAAAGATTAAAGAATTGTTGAAATGCAAGGTTATAAAACCGAGTTGTTCACCCTATGCAAGTCCCATAATATTAGTTAATAAAAAGAATGGCTCTCATCGTTTGTGTGTTGATTACCGTGAATTAAATTCCAATACAGTTTCAGATAGATATCCCTTGCCCCTCATATCAGACCAGATAGCCAGACTTCATGGAGCAAAATATTTTACATGTTTAGACATGGCAAGTGGATATTACCAAATTCCCATGCACAAAGATTCAGTAGAAAATACAGCTTTTGTTACTCCAGATGGGCAATACGAATTTTTGGTAATGCCGTTTGGGCTCAAGAATGCGCCGTCAATTTTTCAGCGTACAGTGATACAAGCACTCGGTGATCTCGCAAATACTTTCGTAGTCGTTTATATGGATGATGTAATGGTGGCCGCTTCTACGAAAGAGGAGGCTTTAGAAAAGTTACAAATTACACTTGATTGTTTAACAAAAGCAGGATTTTCATTTAATATTAAAAAGTGTTCTTTTCTTAAGCTAGCAGTGCAATATTTAGGATACGAAATATGTGCAGGCGAAATTCGTCCAAATTCGCTCAAAATTGCAGCATTAACTGCCTTGCCACCTCCTCAGTCGGTCTCGGCTTTAAGGCAATTTATCGGACTAGCGTCTTATTTTCGACAATTTATGCAGGGATTTTCGTGCTTTATGAAACCATTGTATCAGTTGACCTCAGATAAAAGTGAATTTGTTTGGAAACCAGACCATGAAGAAATAAGACAAAAAGTGATTTCTATCCTTACACAAAAGCCAGTTTTAGTAATTTTTGACCCACAGCATCCAATCGAGTTGCACACTGATGCAAGTTCACGTGGATATGGTGCCATCTTGTTGCACAAAATTAACAACAAGCCTTATGTCATCGAATATTTTAGTAAAGCTGCTTCACCTGCTGAGACACGCTACCATTCTTACGAATTGGAAACTCTTGCTGTTGTTTTATCTATAAAACATTTTCGCCATTATTTATTGGGTAGAAATTTTATTGTTTTTACTGACTGCAATTCACTTAAGGCAACAAGGACCAAACTTGACTTATCCCCCAGGGTACAACGATGGTGGGCTTATTTACAGTCGTTCACATTTGACATACAATATAGAGAGGGCAAACGAATGGCTCATGTTGACTTTTTCTCAAGGAATCTGCCTACAGTTAATTCGATTGCTACTTCCTATAAAGTCCCTGAAAAGCGTGTTAATCTGGCAGAAATATCTAGCAATTGGCTTATGGCCGAACAGCGACAAGATTCGGAAATAGTTAGTATTGTAAATAAGTTAAAAGAAAATTCTCTTGCTGAGGATGTTGCAAAAACTTACGATTTAAGAATTGGAATATTATATCGAAAAATTCAGCGAAATGGTAGAACGCGATCTTTACCAATTGTTCCTCGAGCATTTCGATGGTCCGTGATAAATCAAATTCATGAATCAATTATGCATCTGGGATGGGAAAAGACTTTAGATAAGGCCTATGAATATTACTGGTTTGATAATATGTCCAAGTATATTCGAAAGTTTGTGGAAAATTGCATTACTTGTAGAATGTCAAAGTCTTCGTCGGGCAAAGTTCAAGTTAGTCTTCATCCAATTCCTAAGATAAATGTGCCTTGGCACACAATTCATATTGATATAACTGGAAAATTGAGTGGCAAGTCTGATCAGAAAGAGTACATCATCGTCCAAGTGGACGCCTTTACTAAATTTGTTTATTTAACTCATACGCTTAGAATTGATGCTGAAAGTTGCATAAAAGCTGTTACATCAGCTATATCGTTGTTTGGAGTACCAAATCGCATAATAGCAGATCAGGGTAGGTGTTTTGCCAGCACCAAATTTAGTGAGTTTTGTTCGCAACAAAAAATAAGTTTGCATTTAGTTGCGACCGGTGCAAGTAGAGCTAATGGACAAGTTGAGCGCACTATGAGTACCTTAAAGAACTTATTAACTGCAGTAGAGACTAGCAGTCGGGTTTGGCAAGACGCTTTAGGTGAGGTTCAATTAGCCATAAACTGCACGGCTAATCGAGTGACAAAAGCAAGCCCCTTAGAATTATTTATTGGCAAAGTTGCTCGTCCATTGGGGTTGCTTCCACCCTGTGACATGGTACAGGAGATTGATTTGGCAGAAGTACGAACAAAGGCGGTTCAAAATATTTCAGATGCAGCAGCATATAGTAAAACACAGTTCGACAAAAATAAAGCTAAAATAATTGGGCACAAGGTTGGAGATTTCGTGTTATTGAAAAACGAAGAAAGGCATCAGACAAAGTTAAACCCAAAGTTCAGGGGGCCTTTTCAGGTAACAGAATTATTAGACGGTGATAGGTACATTCTCAGATCATTGACAAATAATAGAAAATATAAATATGCTCATGAAAATATAAGAAAGATGCCAGAGGGGCATGTACCAGTTGAATTTGAATGTGCTAATGAAAATGTGAATGAAATGGTTGAAGCTGTTGAAAGAGACAGTAATGAAATGGTTGAAGCTGTTGAAAGAGACAGTAGTAAAATAGTTGAAACTGTTGAAAGAGACAGTAGTGAAAAAGTTGAAGCTGTTGAAAGAGACAGTAGTTAAAAAATTGAAACTGTTGAAAGAGACAGTTCAAATGCTTAGAGGGCTGAGAAGGATATGTGTAAGAAAAATTCAAGCACAAGTGCAGAACAATTGTTTTGATCATGGCGTGTGGCGCATTAGATATTACAATGTCTGGAGATAAGGTACGAATGAATGATTATGAAAAAAAAAAAAAAAAAAAAAAAAAAAAATAAAATAAATAAATAAATAATAATAATGAAACAAGTTGGTACAATGACACGAGGTCGTGTAATAGTCAGGTTGGCCGTGTTGGCGCATATAATGCTAGTACATATGTATGTGGTTGTCAACGCACACTGTGTGTGTATGCAGTTACACTTTTCTGCGTGTTTCTCCAGAATGTTCTTTCGTCGCTAAGTTAGCATAGCATCAGCGTGTTGGCGATCTATGATTGGTTAAGATTTGTCGCTTTGAGAAGTACAGTATTTTCGCCTTTAAAAAGTACCGTTTTAGCGCGGCGACAGCGGAGCGTCGCTGTCGCCGAGTGTGGTTCGGTGGTAGGCACAAAAGAAGTACAGGCTAATAAAGTTAGTTGTCTTCTGATCTCGTGTGAAACCGAAACTCGCTGCGCTAGTGAAATGTCAAACAACAACAACGTTCCAACATACTATATAAAAAACATCATGATAAAAATCATAATAGTATTAAAATTAATAAGTATGTATGTATAAGAGATTCATCTGATGTAAGAAATGATTTAAGAAAAAAATAAATATTTGGGACCATACATACAATAAATACAATAAACATAAAATAACACAAAATATAGATAATAAAAAAACTGTAAAATTAAGAATGAAAATACTTAAGAATTAAAAATTCACATATATAGAATATAATAACATATGTAATAACATAAGAAAAAAAATTTTTTTTATTATATTTTTCGAGTCGCATAAGCTCGCTAAAACAAAACAACGAAATGAAAACAAAGAAATGAAAATAAAGACAATCTTTCGGAAACAATGACAAATGCGTTGATATTTGTCGCCTTTTAACTTCGGCAATTTTTTCTTGACTGATATTTTATCTTTTTTCAAGAAAAATGGGTAAACCATGGGCTCGTTAAAAATTTGCTCTCTACTCCCAGTACCGGCAACGCGCACCCTAATGTGTTTCTTTCGTATTGTTACACAGCCTATGTATTTCTTACTATGCGAGTGCGTATGCAAGAATCATTTAACAAACTTTCACACTTGTCAGACTTGACTAGCTAGATGATTTGCTTCTCAGCAGCACTTAGCCCAATAATATTATACAACAATGAGCTATAAATATTTATTTCTCAATTCAAATGTATTTTTTTTTATTATTTTATAATATAAGGCTCTTTAATTATTTCTCAAGTAAATATTATGCAACATGAAGTAGTCAATAATTGTTTTAAATCATATTTGGCCTCCTAAATGAATTTGCTGGTCTCACAAATTGACGATTTGCTACAGCTACAAGAACTTGTTCGTCCGGCTTTGATTCTAACACCAATCCATTAAGCTCCTATAATAGAAGCGCCTAGTGGTAGTGTGTTTAACTCGCAGACAAAAAGTTCTGTGCCTGTATAACTTTGTCAAAATGGTACTTAAATTCAATTTTTCTAGTTATCTTTGGCCTGCCCCTGAGCTACACACTAGCGTTTATGAAAATAGTATTTTAAAGCTTTTTAAGAAACAGAACACGACGACTGTTAAATTTAAAATTCAAATTTTGCATGTTAACTCTCCCTCCTAAAATTCCTGCTTACCATCAAGTTGATATTATAATTATTTAATGTTATTATTATGATTGTATCATATTAATCCTTCAAATTTTGTTATTTTAGATATATTTTTTAACACTTATCAACAATTTTTTTTATATTTTTATATTTATTTCTAGTATGTTGTGTATTTATTTAAAATCTTTCCCAAAATTTAACAATAATTAAATTTTAAGAAGACATTAAAAATTGTTTTTCTCATTAAGCTGCTTTTGAATAAGTGAAACAAGAAATGGGTTGGAATATTAACCATCGCCTTTTAGTGGTAGGTCCTAGGGGTGAGATTTCTTAAGTCTTCTAGTGGTTAGACTGTTGTCCAATAGATTAATTGCCAGCGTATTGGGGTAGTTTTGTAGTCTCTTAATGTATCTGATGCTGAACATCTAAATATCCTCGGCAACCCAAGGCCTACCCATTTCCCTGTGTATCGTGATGTTGTCATGGAAGTGATGACCTCCTGAAACCATTCGCAACTTCTTGTTTTAATACCGCTGTATGGTTTTGTGATTTGATATATTGGCAGTTAGCAAAGTTAAATGCTATTAGTCATCATAGGCTTCATAATACTCTTATACACCTGCAACTTAACCCTTGTTTTTAGTTTGCAGCGCCTGTCAATGAGCCATTGGCAGTGGTTCACCCTTTCTTATGCCTATTTTTTAACGCAGGATGTGTGTACGCCATGCTAGCCGCCTGCCGAGTTTTATGACCAGGTATTGGTGTTGGTGATTCTTCATCTGTGATAACTACCTCGTTGAGTGTGACCGGTGGGAAGATTGCGTTGAGCAAAGCAAACGTTACTTGCGTTGATTTGATCTCAATAATGGTGATGTTCGACCTGCGCAAGAATGGATCGATGCCGTCCCACTGTCGCTGCTGTAGAATATCTCAGGAGTCCTGTGGGATGTCAGCAGTTGCCAGGAAGGCTGTGTCGTCTGCATAAATGGTGACCCTTACGTTTCCGTTGGCGAGAACTGGAACTGGAACTAGGTTTTGTATATGGTGTATAAGAAAGGGCCTAGAACACTGCCTTGCGGTACGCCAGCTCTTATCGCTTTTGCAGACGCCCTTGCATCGCCGCATCTCACGAAAAGCGTTCTACCATTCAAATAGACCTGGAGGACGTCATAGTATGAGATGGGCACGCTGCTGCAAATCTTTTGTAGCAAATCTGCGTGCCAAATCCTGTCGAACGCTTGCTTCACATCTAGCAGGACGGCGTCTATTCTCTTTCGAGTATTTTGGAGAGTATTGCCAGTTAACTGATCGGTCGGTTAGAGGGAGATTGGCTTCAGGCTTGCCAGGTTTCGGTATCATAATGACCTCCGCAGTTTTCCACGGTTTTGGGAAGTGACCTATTTCGAGGCACCTGTTGAATATGTTGGTCAACAGTTTTGTGCATCGAGGAGGGAAAAATTTTATTGCCAGGACTTCAATGCCGACAGTACCTGGCGATTTAATGATTTTTAGTCTTTTTATTTCTAGGTCAACTCTACAGTGGACTGTTCTATCGCTGCCCGGTTGGTGCTGGGTGCGCGTTAAGTGGCTTCGATCTCGAAATCAGTATTCCTCATGATGGGTGTGAAATAGTCGATTAGGTGATCAGCGAACGCGTCAGCTCTATCCTGTTCTGTGCTACATCAGGTCCCGTCAGCCCGCTGGATAGCAGCCGTTCTCCTTATGGGTCCTTTGATGTGGCACGTCACTTGTCAGAGTTTGTGCTGCGGGTTACCATGCTTCGAGGAAATGCTCAAGTGCGCTGGTCTTTACTGTACTCAATAGCTTCTTCAGCTGTTCTGCAGCTCTCTTAAGCAAGTTCTTGTCTCTTAGATTTCGCGACAGGAAACTGATTCACCTGAGTCACCTTTTTCCGTAACCAGAGCTGCAACTTCCGGAGACCAGAGATGCAATCACCTTATTGGAGGCTCTGGTGTGGGTGCAACACTCGGGGATGCATGTGCAGCAGAATTGTACGTTTCCTGGGTAAGTCCCTCAATGGTGGCGTCGATTTGCTCGGGTGTGGTGAGGTCCAGATTGGGGTTGATCTTCTCACTCAACCAATTGGCGTCCTTTCTTGCGCTGCTTCTGATCATTTTTGTTTTAGCAGCTTTTAATTTAGTTCCAGGAGGTTGAGAAAAAGTTCGACGACGCTGTGATCGGAAAGAAGGTCAGCGTTAGCTAAGCATTCAATTTAAGTTGAAGCAATTTCTTTGGACAACGCGATGTGCAGGATATCTGGGAGCTTTTGGGGCTCAATGTGCTAATAAGTCGGAAGACCAGTGGAATGACACTCCACTTTTCTGCGTTGGATACATCTTAGGAGAGCTCTCCCTTTAGGGTTATTGGTGCGGTATCCTCACCACTGATTCTTGACGTTAAAGTCGCCGCCTATAATAAATCTGGTAACGAAGCTATTCAGCACCATGCCCACATGCTCCTCCGTGACCTTATATTTGGGTGAAATATAACTCGCAGCTATTGTGGTTTTGCCAAGTGGACTGAAAAGGCGGACTTTGGGACACTGTTCATATTCCTTCTTTAAAGTAGCTAGCGACCTCTAATCTATTCCGGTTTTAATTAGGGTAGTTGCCCCGCCGTGGGTTCGGCCGTTGGGATGGTCAGCGTGGATGACGTTGTATCCTCGTAGTCAGAAGTAAGCTCAGTTAGAGAAATAATATTCAGCTATTAATATTACGTCTATTCAGTTAGTATGAAGAAAGTGCTCAACCTCAGACCTGTTTTTCACCAGGCCGTTCGCCTTACAGAATGCTTTGTGCAGGCCGATTCGCAGACGTTGGAGAGGATGGAGGTTATCATCTCTGTCATCTGTTTGAGCATCCTGTCCAGCCTATTTTTTATCATACTCTTCATGTTGGATAGCATGCCTGCCATTTGGATTTCTTGAGGCGGTGAATTAAGTTGCGTAGATTGTTGTTCATGTGGTGAAACTTTAACCTTCTGTAGCTGTGGCTAAAAGTTGGGTTACTCTCTGGATTTCACTCGGCCGCGATGTTTGAGCGTGCTCGGTACCTTGGCCTTTTTGTATACCGGGCAACCTTTGTACTATGCCCGGTGATCGCCTCCACAGCGAAGGCAAGTGACTGCCCCGTCGCTTAGCTTGGGCAATTCCGCTGAGCTGCGGACTCCTACGCATTTTACGCACACAGCCTGGAGTTAACACTATAACTGTGACCAAAGCCTTTACATCGGTAGTACTGTGGAATGTCGTTAAATTTAAGAGGAGGTTTAACCGTGACTACCGATTTCCAAAGCCATTAGACTTTAAATGCATTTTTGATTGATTACCAAAAAACAACGGCAACGGCGAATTGTTTAGGCTGCTGATCGCGTTGTAGACTTCCCTTGCGTTGTGCCCATGTGCGGCCAGCACCTTCTTGAAGTAAGATAGCGAAGATTGAGTGGTGCAGTCCGTCCATGACGATACTGTAAGCCCTCTTGTCTCTTGGTTGGAAAGTGTAAAATCTCTTGTTTGTTATTTCCAGATGAGCGCCTTGTGTGACTGCCTTGTCTAAATTCGACGGCAACTGCACGTGTTTTTAGTTTGTTTGTCTGCTATAGCTTATCGCAGAAGTGCAGTTAGTTGTTTCATACGCACAAGCGAGTTCGCTTGTGTGTATAAGTATGCCGTTGCTTTTGCAGACAAGAGATGGTGGAGATGTTTATAACAGTTTTATTCAGAAAGCGAATTATCGTTCTTTGTGTACTGGAGCTTCGCGGTCCGTAGACACGTCTGTATGCAACGAGAGTTCGATCGACTCAAACTAAAATATATTATTATTTATATTCGACACGATATAATAATAACTTTTTGAGACTCATCGATTGGAAAGTAGATAATATTCAGTTGAGGCATAAAACCGGTGCTTCCTTCAGTGATACAAAATAATTATAATAGCGATGCTACATGCACATACACAGAAGGCCCAAGTGAATGTACTTATAGTACATGAGTGCAAATATAGTACATGTTAGCCTGTAATTATATAAAATGTTTCCTGTGGAGCAGGATCGATGCGGCCTTGTCAATCCTCTTAACGATGCGATACCAAATATCCGCCGCTTTGTGAAGACACCGGATTCTAAAACCTTCCAGCTCAATGGTGCACAGTGATCTTTAATATTTGCGGTACCAACTTTTTGAATTTGTGCACTATGGGTTTGCTAATGAAAAAACATACTGTATTTACACGCTAGATAGCGTTGTCCATTCTTTTTTTTTTTAAACTTCCGTAATCAGCTAAACAAAATTAGCCTCGGGAGGGATAAGTATTTCATGTACTCTATTGTCGGATTGTCTTACAACATCATCTATTTTTAATCAAATATTATTTTCATCTTTCTTTGTTTTACGCACAGGCTAAATGAGCTTCTAAATATCGTTTTCATGTTTCCTTGGATTCTTTTGCATATCGGCCAGCTCTAACACACTTTGATACTCAACGAGTTGCTCTTTGATACATTGTTTGGCTTTATTTTGTGCGTAGATAGAATCTTGCTGTCATTCCTGAAAGTTGTGATTGCCGTTTAAAACAGCTATTTTTCTGAACACTGGTATCCACATTGACGCAAGCTTTTCCAGCTGCTGGGTCTATTGCATTCAATTGCATAAGAACTAGCAGCCGCAAGACGTATTATACTCTTAAGTAGCACTTTTTGTTTTCTCTTTCAAAAAATCGAGAATAGAAATAACCCATAATCAGTGCACCGACGCAATCAATTTAAGAGTACTCTCTCTAATAAAAGACTCTTTCTAGTATAGTTCATATCAAAGAACATTCATACAAGGGTTGAAACGATGGAAATGAAATTGAAAATCACCATGTGCCACAAAACTCGGTAGGGCAAAGTCAAAAAAAAAAAAAAGACAAATCAAATGCAAATAAGTAATCATGATACAGAAAAATATATTTTGTCTTCTGCCATTAGCTAACCCTCGCCTATTTTGTGCTTTGATCCGTATTCTGTATCCATTTCAGCATTTTGATTACCCTCTTTAAAAATTTATATATTAAATTTGGGGTGCGATATGCTACCTCATAGTATTGATTAGGGACAAAAGCAATCTTTTCGAAGATCCACTTTATATTCCATTGTTCAATATAATAAAACCAATCCCACTGATTATTAAAATTATTTAATAAATCGTGAAATGAATGCTTTGCACCTATCAATAGTATATACAGGGTATAGCTTAGCATTTAGTTATTTTCAATGTTGCCGCACATAAAAAAAGTGTAGTCTTGCCATGAAGGACAAATCTTAAATTTGGGGAAGCACAAATACTAGCAAGTGCGACGATGTATCACACACGTAAGTGCAATAGTGTAAAGCTCAGTGGCAGGCCAAATATGACAAGAAATTTTGAATTGAAGTAAAAGTTTGGCAAAGTTAACTATGCTCGTTTAGTTATTAGTTACTTTAAATTCACGGCTTGTTCTCATGGAGTTTTGCTTTCTTCTTTCTACACATTGCTTGGGTGGCTCTCAAATTGTTCATTCAGACTGTAGTTTAATTAACGTTCCAATGGGCAATAACCGGAGTAATGGGAAGGTGTATTGTGTTATTGGTTATTTTTGAAATAAAAATAAAATACTGGGAACGCTCAAACGTTGATTTTGCAATATATCGTGAAATGACTCATGCAAACAAATAATAATCCCATATCAAAGCTTTAATTATGAAAAACTCACTCCACTTATATGGTTTCATAAAAATTACCAAAATAATGTTCTCCAACGCGATTGCTGCAACTTATGTGACTTGTCAGCAGTCATCATTATGGTATAACACTGCACTGCAGTAGATATTTTGTAATATACATATGAATCGAATTTTATGTCATGTAGCCTTGGGTATGCCTTTAGTGTCACCTGAAGTTTGACGCTGAATTATAAAAAGTATATCAAATTAAATATATATTCCAAATATATTTAGTGCCTATATCGTTGTGTTGATTTTTAATTGTTTCTAGTTCTTTGGTAGTATACCTTTCTAACTTATAGATATTCAATGATTACAAAAATATATCGTTACGAACACTCATATCGATAAATACGCTGGAGTGTTTTCGTGTTCGGTTTGGTGGTTAAAAAATTTTTGAACACTTTGAATTTTTAATAAACGCTGTAATTTTATAGGCATGCGTGAAAATAAATACTTAAGTGTTTAACACATATAATATATATCGAGAACAAAAAAATAAGTGAGAAATGTTTCAAATTCAATTATAAGAATTCCGTGATGCGTATTGCTGCTTGCGGCTCTGTAGCTGTTGCTGCGTACACAATATGTAGGGACCACTTCAATGTTAACTGCACTTTCATAAAAAGTGCAAGCGAGATGGCTACTACTTATAGAACCATTGTGTTCAACATCTGTCATATACATACTTACATTTATCAAAGGCAAGTAGCGCGCGAGCGCTCTCGTAGCCGACTCTGTAAGCTTTAGCAACAATAGCATAAAAACATTTTTTTAAACTTCGGTCATAATTTCAAATTATTATAGTGTAGTGCTGTTGCTTATTTTATTTTGCTTGTTTTATTGAGTGA
This sequence comes from Zaprionus lineosus, assembly GCA_035044505.1. Classification (NCBI taxonomy): domain Eukaryota; kingdom Metazoa; phylum Arthropoda; class Insecta; order Diptera; family Drosophilidae; genus Zaprionus; species Zaprionus lineosus. The sequence goes on along the minus strand of JAWNNX010000402.1, from coordinate 66,616 downwards.
ACGAATATGTATATATCAGATTGAAAACTTAAAAAAATGGTTTTGTATTAGGGATAGAGAAATGCGCTTAATGCTAACTCTTTACGGAAATGAATGTGCACCAGTGCAAATAAATTTTAGTCGATCTTAAAACAAAAATAAATTAAACGTTATTTGTAACGTATATATACATTTTCTTTATACCAGATTTACGATTATAGGCAATGGTGCAATAAAAGATATATAAAATACCAGAACAAAAAATATTTTAACGATAAATACATATTCGTACCACAACAAGGTACAATCAATAACAAAACAATAGTGTTTTAAATCGATTTTGTAGATCTATATGTTTGCATATATATTTGCAAAGAAATCCTTAAGTTCTTATATTACTCTTAAACTAGTTTAACTTTTTTTTATTGTTAAACCATTGAACACATACAGGTGTATAAATAATAACCGTTTAAATGCCGTAGTACTAATTGAGATAAAGTATTGAAGCTATAGATGTGTCTTGCACACTACAAAAAAAAACAGCGTCTTATAAATGTGTTATTGACATGGACACTTCTAAAACAAACTTAACGCCGGAGTTAAAGACGCATGCAGCTTGTAATGCACTACAAGAGCCCAATGCTCTACCACAACAAGAAAACATAGCATTAGCTACAGTTCTTGCGCCGGTAGCCACAGTCACTGCCACAGTGCGTTCGAGCCAATATCAAAAACAAAATGAGTCGACCACTGATGAAGTCACTACTGTATTTAACGTTACGGCAATATCTTCAACTCTTACTACATCAACGATAGCTAGTACAACTGCAACTTTAAAATTACCGCCACCAATATCAAACTTGGGTGCTGCAAGTCTTACCGACAGAATAAGGATATCTTTAACACCACCACTTAACAATTCTTTAGATGCATCAGTAACTTCTTCAATAACTGATGCACCATGTGCAAGTGATTTCGATTCAGACACGGAGCTTTCTATTGTAGCAGCAGCAACTGTTACTGTAGCAAGCACTACAGCTTGTGTAAGAGGTAATTCATCACCACCTCTTGTCTCCGGATCAACTTGTACGCAAGCTCAAACAGGATTAGTAGCAATGACAAACGGGCATAACAGTAACAACAATACCGCTATAAGTTCTTCTCAATTGAGTCTCAACGCAAAACAGCAACGTCAACAAAAACGTCGACGTGAACGAGCGCAGCGCTTGCAGGCAGAGCGCGACAGTCGAAGCAATTTAAATTCTGTAAGTTGTAGCTTAATTGGAGGATCCCTTGGAGTTGGCGTTAACTTAAATTCAGTGACCACTGCTTGTGGGAGTGCTGGGCCTGTAATTGGTACCGTCACTACAAGTACCATTCTTATGGGAAACAATACTGTTTTGGGTCCTGGTAACGGAATATTGTATCACCTAAACAGTGCTGGGAGCGTGGGCGAAGATAGTAATAACTCAAACGGAAATTTTACTAGCAGCAGCAATGGTAGCAACAATTTGTTGCCACCTACAGATAGTATTGCTTCACTGCTTTTAAATCCACCACATTCACCGGAATGCAGTTCTGGCCTTATGGCTACTCCTAGTGACAGTGAGGGTGAATCCTTAGATGAAGATCTTCTTTCAACGTCATCATCGTCCACATTATTGCTGCCGCGTGATAAGCCTCCTCCAAGACCACCACCCTCAGTACGTCGAAAGCTACCAAAATCGCCAGTGCTAGAAGAGGAAATTATTGATGGGTTTGCTATATTAGAGTTCAAAACATACGAGGATCTTGAGGTAAGCTCATAAATATGAAGGAATATAGTTTTAAAATTGTAACATTCTTTTTTTAAAAACAGTTTGCTATTAAATTGGGACAGAAACGTAAAGAAAAGAGACTTTCAGCACTTGAAGAGTTAACGTGTACGTATAGCATTGAGGAAATGAAAATACCAAAGATCGCTGATACAAACCATTTACACCAACATTCTCTTCGCGGAATCAACAATACTGTCAAAGAACTTAGTAGCCATCAACACCGTCCAATTGCAGTCGGCATTGGTGGTACAGTATTAGCTACTTCTAATAGCGGAGCCACTCACATTAATAATAGTTCGGCAAATAACAATAATAGTACAGTATATTCTGTACCATTGTCAGGTATATGCACTGGACCGGACTTGGAAGCAGATGTTTCTTGGACTGGCGATCAATATCGACAGCGACAGGGTCAACTAAGTGGCAGTAACAATAACAACAACGTTAACATTGAAATCAACAGCCATGCAAGTCAAAATCAAATTAGAGATAGTCAGCAAGCAATTCATACAGTTCAATTAAAACAGTCTGAATCTTCTCTACAACACTGCAGCAGTGATGGGATTACATCTGACACTTCCGCTAGCGTCAATTTATTAGATTTGGGCAATGATAATGTAAATGCAGAGATACTGCCTGTTGTGCCACACATGGATCTAAGCAGCTCTAGTGGTACTAAGAACAAAACTGCTCACACCATAGAAGATTCTAATAATGTTACCTGCCAAAATAGTATGGTAGCAGAATATATATGTATTAAAGACACACAACTAAGTGATTCACATTCGGTGAATAATCATCTTAGTGTAGTGCTTTCATCGTCTTCGTGCCCCAAAGTAAAAGTAAGTCTTTTTGTGTAAAATATATAATTTTATTTATATTGGTCACTTTGCCAACAGAAGCTTAAAGGTTTAGAATGTAATGATGCGACCATGGTAGCAAAAGCAACAATCAAAGCGGGCTTATCATTGGAAATTCAAGACTATACTAATGGTACATCAAAATTAGTTGGGGCTAGCATTCTGCTACACGAAGACCATGGAGTAAATGATTCTTGTAATGAGGTACTTAAACAAATATTTTACAGTTTAAAAATTTATTTTATATAGTAAAACTGTGTTTCATTGTTTTAAAAATGTATATTATTATATTATATTATATTTGGCACCACGAAAAGAAACAAATTGTCAATATTTTATTATAAACTATTTTATTGAGGATAATTTAAAGAGCAGAAACTTGAAGCTTACACAAAAAATATTCTAAAAACTTTAGTAGTAAATGGCAATTTACAGAAATTTAAAATTTACCTGCTTGTTCTAATGAGTTCAGTATTTAAGATCAATAATAGTCGATATAATTTTTTGTACTGAAAAGAGAATTTTAGGCAACGCGTTGTTAGATCTTCATATTTTATTAGATGTAATAACGTAGTTTAATATAAACATTCGCCATTGTGAGTTATCAAAAATCATTTGGAATTTTACTACAATTACTACGTATGAAATAAAGCTAGCGTTAAAAAAAATAACTGTAATCAAAATACCAAACAGTTTTTTGAACAATTGTAAAAAATTATTTAAATTTGTCATTCATACTACAGATTCCAAATCGATCCAGTAACAAGATCAAGAAGTCAACTATCGTAAGTATTTTATTTTTTTTTATTATTTTTGAACAAAAAAATACTTATTTTTTTTTAATTTCAGTGTGATAAATCTAATGGCGACAATAAGGTAAGATTGAAGTTTGGTCCAAAAACGTCTATTGATGAAATGAAACTCGATAACAAGTTAACCAATTTTAAAAAGCAAATCATTTCTTTGTAGATTGAAAATATGATAGGTTACCATTAATAATATTAAATCGATAATTTGTCAGTCAATTCCTTTTTGTATTATTCTCTAAACATGAAATAGTTATTTTGCTAGCTTTTTCTTTCATATATATTATGGGTTTTTAATTTTTTTACTTAAATTTGAAGAAAATAATTTAAAAAAATATTTTTCGAAAATCTTATTATGTAAACAGTTTAGCAAATGCCAAAAATGCAAGCACAAGGAAAAAATTATGGTATGAGGATCGTGTACTTCCAAACGAGTTTGCCAAACGATAGTTGTTTAGCACCTTCAAAGTTTTGTTTCTGCCACTTTAATTTCAAACAAACTGCACATATGACAGTTTGTACAAACCTTTGCTTAAAAAATTTAATAATCGTTTCCGATTACAACTTTTGAGATTTAAAGTTTCTAAGTTGAAACTAATCTATAAAAAAAAAACAATTTTACAGTTTTACTAAGTGACAGTTTCATGCATAGTTTAATAAAACCAAAGAATAAATGTTGTAATTTTAAGATGAGATACGCAACAAAAAATTATACTTAATATTATTTGATTAGTTTTTTATGTGTTAGGTTTTATAGGCTTTATTAGAAATGCTGTAAGATAACACCATTAACACCTCTAATAAAAAAAAGGAGGCTTCCATTTCGACAAATTATTCAAAAACTTTTTTTTTTTTAATATAATTGAAATGATATCCAAAATTATTAATAGTCTACCCCATATAGCATTTTGATATAATTCCAAAAAAGAAATAATAACAGCTAAAAATTTTATTTGTATAGCTGTAATTTGCAATATTTAGCTCGTTTTGTTAAAATTAGCTTTTAAAATTTCGCGATATAATAAACAATAAATTGAAATGTTGTAAACTTTTTATAATGCCATAAAGTAACAAAAAAAATTAAAATTCGAATTTAATGGTGAACCCTGTAAATAACAATACAAAGAAAATTTGTTTGCTGACTTAAAAAAAAAATTAACCACGATTATTGTCTAATAAAAAAATTAAATTTACAAGGCAAGCGATTTAAGTTTATTTAAGTTAGTTCTTCCCAAAAATCTGCAATTTATTATCTTATGCTTTTTTAAACTTTTCATTTTTTGGAGTTATTGTATCTACAACAAAAATATCATAATATACTCTTTGATCCTTCATTGATTTAGCAAGTGATTTCCAAATTCTCCCCATAATTTAAATCGTCATCCAGCTAGTTAATCCATATATCATTTATTTAATCTCAGTATTTTTGCATTGGTAATTTTAATAAATATTATTTTCCGTTAAAAATTCGTTTTTAAACTCGAGCTACGTTCTTCTAAGAATATATTTAGACTCAAGTTAACTTAAAACTGTTTTTTTTTTTGAGTGTGTCTTCATTGTAATGCATGATTATTTAAAGTTCTCTAATAGAGTAAATAATTCAATGAAGTTTTGTCGATTTGTTCATTATTATTATACCTCACTTATTTGCATTTATTTTTATATTCAATTTGAATATATATGTATACGTATAAAATGCATATTAGTGTGACAACTAAACAATTAGTAATATTAAGGTGCAACACGACTAAGAGATTTAAAGTTTATATATATGCAAAGGAAACGAAAAACTGAAAACTTGACAACAAACATAATTTCTTATAATTTTTTTTTTTTGAAAGATTCTTAAAAAATATTTTTTAATGTTGCTGAAAACTTAAGTGCTATAAAGTAATGCGAAGTTGTTCTGCTGTTGTGTAAAATTGACAGAGAAAATTACATTACGAAATCGAATAAATATAAAATTTAACAAGAGCACGCAAAATCAAAATAAGCTTATGTTGTATATTTAAGGGTTATAATGGTCTGTATAAAAAAGAAAATTATTATTTTTAAATATATTGACATTTATTTGATAACGTACTTGATCCAGAACTTTCTGAAATACTCTTATAGTTATAATGAAATATAAGTATTTCTAACATTCTAGATATCAATATTTATATCGAAGTTTTTCTATTCATTTTATTTTTATTACAAAACTTGTTTTTGTTTCTATTGCCAATGCATATTTTACTTTCTTTTCTTTCTGTCTTTCGTGAAACAAACATTAATTTTGCCTTATCGTTTTAAAGTATATGATTTTTTAATTTTCATAATGATAATAAGCAATAGGTCGATTTTGTATTCTTATAAGAAATAGAACGAATTCTTAACAAGCTGTACAATTTGTATGCTTATAGCTAGTCCAGGAAAAATGTGTTAGGTTACCTTACTAGGTACACAATAACTGATATGTGTCGAATTCCAAATTTTTATATATTATTCATAAAATATATATATATATACTATATATATAACTACATATATTTTTATCTTGTTTTATTTGAAATATTATATATTTGTCTCACTCTAATTTATGTTTATGTTGAAAATTAATGAATTATGTTATAGCTATCTTATTTTTGTTATTAATTTATTTCAAATAAGGGACGATATTTTGGTTACACCAACAGAACTATATATACATATTTAGCATTTAATTTTTAGAATGCATAAAACGCGGATGCAATGCTTACTTTTCAAATAAAATGAACGTTGAAGAACCATTTCTTATTAACTTTTAAATAAATTTAAATTTATTTTTATTTTGTTTAATTTAAAAAGTTAATTTTGTTCTGACAATTACAATTTTAAAGACGATTAAATGGTGCTGAATCTGAATTCCTAGGTATTTTTTGTGTATGCATTTTTTAATGCAGATTTGAAATTACTTATTTTAAAAGACCTTAACATAGTGTCTTGTCTTAAATGTCACCGATTATGATTATGATTATGAAACTACATTGAATATTAATTGATATTACTATTAAATATTCTATTTACTTTTTGATTTATTAGAATGTGGACAACTTGATATCCTCAGATTTTCCTTCAACGCCAACAAATAATTTGAAGGATTCACTTAGACAACCCTCACGGCGACATTCTTCAGAGTACAAACAGATCATTCTAAAGGAATGTGCAAACAGTGACAGCGATTTCGAAAGTTCTGAAATCACTTCGGCACAGGAAATATGCTCTTCATTGAATACTCTAAATGAATCCGCAAAAATAATAACGGAGAGCAACACCAGTCCCCCTGGTATCATGCAAAATACGGACTGTGGGTTCCCAAATGCACTTATAAATACTAACCTCATATCAGACATTGGTAGAAGTCAACCTCAAAACGCTGCAATAGAAAGTTTCTCGCATAATAATATTAACCACAAAACAGTTTCTTTTAACGCACATGTAAGTTCGAATTGTATTATTACTGAATATTTGATTTATACTACTATATATACCACTATATATACTATTACTATATTTCATAACTAATATATCCTTACTAACTCTTTAGACTACGAATGTTTCTGCTGTTTGCGATTCACAATTACCATTCGTTTCTGGTCAATGCGTAGTGTCTGCTACGGCTAATACTGAAGAAAAACTTTTAAACAATAAAATAAAAGCTTCACAGGGGAAAGAAAAAGTTGCGTTTCGGCCAAGTATTTCACTGTTGTCAAATACAGTTAAAACAACTGGTACAATATCACCTGTACATGGCAATTTCTTAGGTGACCGTACGGCTAGTATTCTTATTGGAACCAATGTAAAAATAGATGACAGTGTAATGTCCAAAACTGAAGTCGTTATATCTACAAGTGATACAGATTCAGAAAAATGTATAACCAGTTCGTTAACGACAACCATCACACCAACTGCGAATGGATTTTCAAGTTACCCATCATCAAGCTGCCAAACAACAGTTGCTGTTGGTACTTTATCACAAATTTGCTCTCATTTAGGAACCAACGGGTTGCCAGTAACTATGACAATGCCTCAGAACGCATCGACTAACTCATCAGTTACAGCAAATGCAATAAAATCAAATAATTCAGGGAACAGTCCAAGCCAATCAATAGTGTTGAATAGTTCAATTACACCAGCTTCACATTTGGGATCAACACTTCCAATGTTAATTCAAACATCGCCCTACCGTGCGTCATATGGCAATTATCCACTATATCCACCCTATAGTAATATATCACATGGACAATACTTACCATCTGTTTTGCCAATACCTGCGCCTAATACATCTTCATCGCCACACCGTCCAGATATCCGTAGTAACCGAGAGTCTCCATCCGCTCCATCGCTTAAGCAACCAGTCACAACAACAGCAACATCACAACATGCTGTAAATGGACTACGACCTATTACGCCTATTGGTTACTTGATAAACAATAATATGGGAATAGGAGCAACGACAACCACAGTATCTTCATTGAACCCAATTCAACCACATCATTTACCACTCTATTCAGCTGGTGTATATGGTGTTTCTAGTACAGGAACGGCTGTTGCAACAATCCCACTTTCCACATCTGTCGTATCTTCGGCTACGTCTTCATCACAAGTAATACCTGCAGTACCGTCACAACTAAATCCACAACCAACGTATCCGGCTCAACTTCCACAGTTGTTAACCACATTTACACAATTTACACCACCAACTTTAACACAACAACAGAGTCTTTTACGTTGTAGTACAAGCACTACCACATGCACTAGCAATCCATCGGCACCTAATGTTCATAGTATTACATCAGCAATGCCATCGTCTTCAGTAATCGCGTCGATAGCATCATCGTCATCTGTAATTCAAAAAATAGTTTCACCAAAAATGGAAAGCAGTAGAGATCGGGAGACCAATTTGAGGTAAATATCTATAAATAGTAAACAAATACTTTAGGGCTATTATAAAGTTAATTATTTCTTTAGATGGTGTTACTATTATATATCTAAGTAAAAAATGCATTTAAAGGGAGAATTTAATTTGGGTTCACTTGTTTTACATAAATAAAATCTATATTCAAATATCATTAAGATACTTTTTTACAAAAATCTTTACATAAAGTTTATTTATTTATTCTATGATTTTAATATTATTGTTTTAAATAGCGTTACCACTGTGCGTTCCAGTAATACTTCATTATCCTGTGGATCACAATCTGTAGCCTTGGGTCCGCCGAGTTGTAACATTATCCCGTCGTCGACATTATATAATGGTTCTTTCTCATCATCTTCCACTTTGGCATTAGCATATTCAACTTTACCGACTGTCGGACCTACTCCTAACACTTATGTCTCAAAGTCTGGAACGTGGTTAAAGTATAATTAATGAAAACAATTATGTTCGCAGACTGACATTTAAAATTATTTTCAGTCCCTCAGCTTTGCCTACGACTGCCATTACATGTTCTACATCCTTACCTGTTGTATCCTGCAATTCTCGACCGCTATCTTCACCACTTATTACTTCTGCTGGCGTTCCTGCTAAAGTAATTGGAAATGGTGTTTCATCTCATTCAGCACTATCCACTTGTAGTGGACATGGAGCAATTGCCACCAACCAACCCACGTTTTTTGCTACACCGGTAGCACCGCCACAAACTTGTACAACAACCCATATTCCAATCACTACAATAAGTAGTAGTTCTATTGTACGTTTACCATTGGTATCACATACAACAGCCGTTATTTCGACGATAACGACAGCATTAACGACAACATCAACCTCTACTCTGAGTAATACACAATCCGTTGTAGCCACAGTGTCTAGTGCTGTTACACCCACACCTCATCCGTTTTCTGCTGAGTCGCTATTTCAGCCTAGTAAAAGTACGCAGTTATTAGTTCTTTAAAAGAAGTAGAGTTAATAATAGTGTTTAAAACTTATAGATGATCAAGCAGATTTATTACGACGTGAACTTGATAGCCGTTTTTTGGATCGTTCTGGTCTTGTTCAACCACCACCAACGTCGTCGTCAACATATTTGCGGCAAGAATTGCATCATCATCAACATCAGCATACGCACCTTCACCAGCATCCTCAGCTTTTACAGACGACGCCTATGTCAGCCGCAAACACTATTTTGCCGCCCACTCCACCAACTTCAGCACAGCTTTTTCCGCCACCATTATTCAAGGATATATCAAAAATTGCTGCTGTCGATCCTCAATTTTATCGCACAGGAATTGGACTGCCTTCTGGGTACCCAGGATATAGTGCGACAGGACTTCTCCATTCTGGTTTGGGTGGGCCTACTCCTTTTCTACCACCAAATCATTTAACATCGTTTTCTCAAAAGGTAAGAATATTTATTATTAAAAAACTAAAATTTATCTTGGATTATTCGTTGAAATTAAAGTGACAAAGTAGGATCAGTAGCAAAATGTATTTGAACATTCATTTTAAGAAGAAAGAACAAAATTTTGATTTTATCTTTCTTTAACAACAAGTTAAGTTATAGGAATCAATTTGAATGAATAAGAAAGTTTTTTCATGCTGAAAGCTGAAGTTTGAATTAATTTATTTTTATTGTTGTTTCAATGTTTCTTAATAATATAATGTGAAAATATGAGCGACTAACTCTTGGATATAAAGTCAACTTTAAGTTTTTGAAAATTTTAATTTCTTCGAGGGTCAAACACTTAAGCAGAAATGAAAAATTTTAAAATCATTTGATATATACAGTGTGCTTTTTAAATGGGAACCAGAAATTTAGATCGTATTTTACAAGAAGTACAACATTTATATTATGTTTGTAAGAATTAAATTGTACGTTTGTATTGTACGTTTGAAATATCTATTTGTAAAGTTTTGAAATTATAAAGCGATTATATGTGTATGTACCATTAAGCCTTTATGTTTAATGCAATTATAACAATTCATAACAAAAAATATTATAATATATATTTTAACTAGAAAACTGGACGTTGGAATGCTATGCACGTTCGCATTGCGTGGGAAATTTACTATCATCAAAACAAGCAAAATTCTGAAAAAGCAGTGTGTACCTCTTCCATTGCGGGCAATAGTCATAATACAAGTTGCACTGTAACCTCAGCTATATCTGGTATAACTAACAGCGGGGTTGGTATGGCAGCTTCTGCTATAGTAGGATCTTGTATTACTACTGGCAATCTAACTGCTTCAAGCAGTAATGGTAACATAGTATCCGTAAATGGATCTACAACAGCACTTGCATCGAAATCCTCACTTTTAGCTCTAGGTGCAACGTCACCACATCTACTAAGCCGATCAGGTGATTTGACACCATCTGTAACTTATGCAAGGTCACCCTTTGAAGCTTCACCACTTGCGGCCAGTTTCATTGGTGCTCCACCCAGTCACATTGGTAAGATGTTTCATAAGGTAACATGAGTATGTGGTGGATAAAACAAGTATCCAAAAATAAAATTTCAGGTACAGCCGTTTCACCATTTGGTCGTTATGTAGGTTCATTTGGGTTCACGGGACTTTCGCATTTTGGAAGAGATATTTCAATAGGTGGACATATAGATGCATGGAGGTAAGTAATTAAATGTAATAAACATCATTATAATTATTTATTTTTATTATTGTTATTATTATTATTATTATTATTATTATTATTATTATTATTATTATTAATTATTATTATAATTTAATTTTATTAATTTGTTTTTAATTTTTTTACTTTAATATTTTTATTACTTTAGATAATTTTAAATCTGCACATATTTGAACAATAATATATTCTTTCAAATCATTATATTTACTGAGCTTGCCACTTATATTAACGCGGATTCTTGTTTTACATTTTATTTTGCGATATAATAGTCCAGATATAATTTCATAAGTTTTTAACATATCTGACTCCATATCTTCACTATTTAGTTGACTCATGATGTTCGGGATGCTTTTAATGAATTATAATCAGTGTGCACAACAATCTTTTTACCATGTAAATAATGTCTACAATGTTTCAGTTCATTATAAACAGCAAACGTTTCTAGCTCATACGAATAGTATTTAGCTTCTGATGCTGTTATGCATTTACTAAAATATTCAATTACTTTACGTTTTCCATTTATCTTATGCATCAGTATTGTGCCATAACCATCTACACTGGCATCTGTGTGCAGTTCTATTTGAAGTTCATGGTCGAAGATAATCAGTACGGGGTCACATGTTAATACTTTAAAATTCATATCTGCTCGTGCTCTTCTTTCCAAACAAATGTGTTAAGTTTGGAGGTCAACTGATAGAGTAGCTTCATCTGTTCCGAAAACCGCGGGACAAATTGTCTGAAATATGATGCCCAATCTATGAATTGCCTTAACTGCGTTGCTGTTGATGTTGGTGGCAAAACTAAAGGGCATTTATATTTCTAGGATTCGGTTTAATCTGACCATCATTTGTATAAAATCCCAGATACTCTATTCCAGTGTGAAGAAAAGCGCACTTCTTTATATTAAATGTGAAGCCTGCCTCTGATAGAACTTTTATCACGGTGTTCAATCTTTCATATGCTTTGTCCCTTGTATTTGCTATGATCAATAGGTCATCAATATAGATTACTACATAGGCTAAGTATCCCAGAATTAAGGAAACTGCACAACTCTGAAATATAGGCTACTAGGCTACAAATTAAAAATTGCGGCTCCTACTCTACGTTATAACTTATTAAAGACAGCAGCGATTTTTCTTACATAAGAGCCAAGCTAAATTTATTATGAGAATCAATGCAACGGCCTTTTTACTTATTTAATTTAAAGTCTTGGGCACCTAACAACATTCGTGATTTCTATACATATGTCAGGAGATGATCCATGACTTGACTTTGTTATTGATCCCCTAAGCACAGTGAGTGGTGAAGTGAACATTCTGAGTCGCAATCAAAAGGATTAAAAGGCTTTTTAATGCGATAAAATCAATATAAGCACGTAGCATATCATTTAGTCTTCTTAAAATATTATGTTTGCCTAATTTAAAAATGTACAATAGTTAATTATTGAAAACTTTTTTTGTTTTTTTAAAAGTATGTGCAGATTTAAAGTTATCTCAAGTAATAGTAATAATAATAAAAAATAATGCTATTGATAAAAAAATATAAATTAATAAACACTTTATTCCTTTAAAGAAATGTACTGGTTTATTCAAGAATTATCTTAAGACTAAATTATAAATATGATCTGAGTCCCTAATCTAGCTGTGGGTGCTTTTGTATGAGCTTTCAACTATTTTGATTTTAACAACATTGTTGCTGGGTTTAACAACATTGTTGCTGGGTTTAATAACATTGTTGTACAAAGTTGAAGTGTGAGCTTTTGGGTGTGAGGGCCATTAACTCTCCCTCCTCTAAATCCAACTTGTCATCAAGGTGGTATCAAAAGTACGGCATATTATTAAATTCCGGTAGCATAATAGTGTTGTGATCTATTGTTGTTTACTTTGGGATTATTGTTGAGGACTTGTGGTGTGTCGGTGACCTGAAGAGTTATATTCTCTCTTGGTCAAAGGCAGATTTTGGCTATTGCCGTAAATATGCAAATGATGGCAATGAAAAGGTAAGTAGCCATTCTATTTACTGATGAATGTGCTGTCAATTGTTGTAGGTGCTTTACATTTTTTTTTTGCATCACTTGGAGGGCTTCCAGTGATATAATGTGCAAGCGCTCGGCCTCAACTGAGGTCATCTGGATGAGCTGTGCGCCAGGTCTCATAATCGTTGCTTCTTTATTGTTGAATTCTTTGTTGTTGATTTTGATGGTGTCGTTCCAAAAGTGTATAAGGTATGTTCCTTGCAGTTGGATATTTAAAGTATTGTGGTAGATGGTGCCGTTGAAGTTATTGAGTACCAAAGAGCATTGATACAACTAGAGATGAATTAAGGGGTGGAACGATGGAAATGAAATTGAAAACGGCGAGCCGCCACAAGCTCGGTAGAGCAAAGTCAAAACGAAAAGACAAATCAAAAGCAAAAATGTAAACAAGATACAGCGAAATATTCGTTGCCTTCTGCCATTGGCTAATCCTCGCCTATTTTGTGTTTTGATCCGTATTCTGTTTACATTTCAGCATTTTGATCACCCTCTTCAAGAATATATTCAACATAGGGTGTGATATGCTACCACATATTATTAATTAGGGACAAAAGCTATCTTTTCGAAGATCCACTTTATATTCAATTTATCAATGTTTAAAAAGCAATCCCACTGTTTATTCCAATTTTTATAGGTCGTGAAATGAATGCTGTGCACCTATCAATAGTATGTACAGGGTGTAGTTTAGCACATACTTATTTTCAATGGTACCGCTCATGAGTAAAATGTAAGTTTAGCCTCGAAAGACAAATCATAAAATTTGGGAAGCACTAATACTAGCAAATACGCCGCTGTGTCATACACGCAAGTGCAATAGTGTGAAGATCAGCGGCAGGCCCAATATGACTAGAAAAATTGAATTGAAGTAAAATTTTGTCAAAGTTATGCCAGGCAAAGAACTTTTCGTCTGCGAGTCGCTACACACACTACCATTAGGCGCTCGTATTATAGGAGCTTAATGCGTTGGTGTTAGAATCAGAGTCTGACGAAGAAGTTCTTGCAGCTGTGGCAAATCGACAATTTGTGAAAATTTGTGAGACCAGCAAATGCATTCATGAGGCCAAATATGATTTTGAATATTTATTGACTACTTTATATTGCAACTTATATTATTTAGGGAATAATTAAAGAGCCCTATAGCCCTATATATTAAAATCATTTAAATGGGAAATAAATATTTATAGATTTTATAATTATAAATACATTTTAAAATACTTCTAGTATTGGGGTGCCTCAGAAGCAAATAATAGACATTAAACTCCTTCAGCATTGTCAAATGATCAAGCTAGTCAAGTCTGGCAAGCAAAGAGCATTGATACAACTAGAGATGAATTAAGGGGTGGAACGATGGAAATGAAATTGAAAACGGCAGTTGCCACAAGCTCGGTAGAGCAAAGTGAAAACGAAAAGACAAATCAAAAGCAAAAATGTAAACAAGATACAGCGAAATATTCGTTGCCTTCTGCCATTGACTAATCCTCGCCTATTTTGTGTCTTGATCCGTATTCTGTTTACATTTCAGCATTTTGTTACCCTCTTCAAGAATATATTCAACATAGGGTGTGATATGCTACCACATATTATTAATTAAGGACAAAAACTATCTTTTCGAAGATCCACTTTATATTCCATCTATCAATATATAAAAAGCAAAGAGCATTGATACAACTAGAGATGAATTAAGGAAACGCGTTGAAAAACCGTGCGCTGACTTAAGCTCGGTATGGAATTGGAACAGGCAAATGAAAACAAAGACAATCGTTGCTGCCGGGCGCAAAGTCAACTGTGTTGGTATTTTGTCTCCTTCTAACTTAGGCAGTTTGTCACTTGACTGATACTTTGTCTTCTTTTAAGAAGAATGGGTAAAGCAAGGGTTCGTTTACAATTTTCTACCTACTGCCAGTGCCGGCAATGTACACACTAATGTATTTCCTTCCTATTGCTACACAGCCTATTTGTTAGTATGCGAGCTCAAGAAATATGAAGCAATACAATTTTTGATACAGAAACTAAGCAGACACTTGCCAGACCTGACTGGCTTGATCATTTGACAATCTGAAGGAGTTTAATGTCTATTATTTCCTTCTGAGGCATCCCAATACTAGAAGTATTTTAAAATGTATTTATAATTATAATAATCTATAGATATTTATTTCCCAATTTAAATGATTTTAATATATGAGGCTATAGGGCTCTTTAATTATTCCCTAAATAAATAAGTTGCAATATAAAGTAGTCAATAATTGTTCAAGATCATATTTGGCCTCATGAATGAATTTGCTAGTCTCACAAATTTTCACAAATTGTCGATTTGCCACAGCTGCAAGAACTTCTTCGTCAGACTCTGATTCTAACACCAATGCATAAAGCTCCTATAATACGAGCGTCTAATGGTTGTGTGTGTGTGACTCGCAGACGAAAAGTTCTTTGCCTGGCATAACTTTGACAAAATTTTACTTCAATTCAATTGTTCTAGTCATATTTGGCCTGCCGCTGATCTTCACACTATTGCACTTGCGTGTACGACACAGCGGCGTATTTGCTAGTATTAGTGCTTCCCAAATTTTATGATTTGTCTTTCGAGGCTAAACTTACATTTTACTCATGAGCGGTACCATTGAAAATAAGTATGTGCTTAACTACACCCTGTACATACTATTGATAGGTGCACAGGATTCATTTCACAAACTATAAAAATTTGGAATAAACAGTGGGATTGCTTCTTAAACAATGATAAATTAAATAGAAAGTTGATCTTGGAGAATATTGCTTTTGTCCCTAATTAATAATATGTGGTAACTTATCACACCCTAGTTGGAATACATTCTTGAAGAGGGTGATCAAAATGCTGAAATGTAAACAGAATACGGATCAAAACACAGAATAGGCGAGGATTAGCCAATGGCAGAAGACAAAATACATTTTTCTGTATCTTGTTTACATTTTTGCTTTTGATTTTTCGTTTCGTTTTGACTTTGTCCCACCGAGCTTAAGTCTGCACACGGTTTTCAATTTCATTTTCATCGTTCCACCCCTTAATTCATCTCTAGTTGTATCAATGCTCTTTGGTGATTTAATAGTGTGCGATCTTATGTTAAGTAACTCTTGTTCTATTTTATTTATGTCTATGATGTGTATTAATTTTGTGTTAGTTGTTCCTGTTCCTTTGTAAATTGTCATAGTATGTGCGTTAGTAAAGTTTGTGATTTCCATAGTGGCTAATGTCATTGGCACACACAGTAATATAATAAAATTTCCGAAATGATAAATATTTGGACTTTACACACATAGTTTTTGAACAGGTATGGGCCGAT
Source organism: Zaprionus lineosus (assembly GCA_035044505.1). Taxonomy (NCBI): domain Eukaryota; kingdom Metazoa; phylum Arthropoda; class Insecta; order Diptera; family Drosophilidae; genus Zaprionus; species Zaprionus lineosus. The sequence goes on along the minus strand of JAWNNX010000402.1, from coordinate 50,201 downwards.
CTCTCTATGATCGGATTGATACCTGCAGGTGGACAAAAGCTATGTAAGTTAATGGTATTTTTTTTTTTTATTGGACATAACGGACTATGTTGATCTAGGAAGTTTCGGACGTTATTATTAGGTATTTTTAATATTACTTTTATGGACTACTCTTCCGGCTTGTGTAATTACTGTTGTGTTATTATTTTTCTTAACCGTTTCTTCTTTATATCTAGGTGTTTTAAACCTAGTCTAGTGTTTTGTTTTACAAATATTTTCTGTCCTGGTGTATAATTAATAATGTCGTTACGGCTTCTGTTATGAGTTTGTAGGTCTTTGTATTATTTTTGTTTTAGTTTGTCAATGTTGTTTTGTCTGCTGATATCGTATAGTTCTGGATTTGTTATAATATTTCTACCGAAGAATACTTCAAGTAGTCGGTTATTCGTGACCGAATAAATTGAATAATTTTATTCGTAAACTGCGGTATCTAATAAGTCGTCAAATGTTCGATGTACCTGTCTGTTTTCTGTATCTCATTATTTCTGCAAGAGTGGAGTGAAAACGTTCGATTTGTCCGTTGACAGTACTTTTGTAAGGTGGGCCGTAAATATTCGTATACTTAACTGGCGTTTCATCATAAATGTATTAGTGGCTGAGTTTAGGGATTTTTCGTTATCCATAACAACAACTTTTGGGACACCGAATTAGAATAATATATCGTGAAGGGGTTTTTTTATATCTTCAGTTGATTTGGATTTTATAATTTTTGCCTGTGCTTATATTAAAAACTTATCTATTGCTGTTAGAACAAGTTTTCTTTCGGTTGAGAATATATTGATGTGGATAGTGTATCCAGGAAATTCGGGGATTGGTGTTTTTTTATTTCTGGGTTTGTCGGGTGTCTGTCATATTTTTGTTCCTTGTAGATTTGGCATTGCTTTACCAGTGCTTTAATATTTTGCTTCATTTTGGGGAAATAGTGTTTTTTGAAGGCGTTTATAGGAATCGGCATACTTGGTATAAGGAGCTGAGCTAAACTTTGTGCACTGTGTTGTGTTGCTGTCATGGAGTTTATTTCGTTTTGCTTTGGAACTCGGGATAATGAGTCAGCAACAACATTTTCTTTTCCTGGTTTATACAATAATTCTTTATTGTATTCGTCTAGGTAAGATTTCCATCTTCTAATTGCAACACCACCTTTCCAGTTACAGTTATGTGTAAGTGGTTCATGGTCAGTGAAAATCTGAACTTTTGATCCACCATAAAGATAACCTTTTCAAGGATTTTACGGCCCAACATATGGCTAACATTTCCTTTTTTGCGGTTTCGTACCCTTCTTATGTTGTTGAGAGTGTTCTTGATATGATGGATATTCGTCGGTCGCTCTGGGACAGTACTGCTCCTATTGCGAAGTCTGAAGCGTCCGTTGTAAGCGTGAATGTTTTAGAGAAGTCTGGATAGTGGAGAATAACGTCATCCGATATCAGTATATTTTTTAATTTTTTAAATGCTTCTTGAGCTTCCTGGTCTAAATATATTAGCTTTTTAGATGAGGCTCCCTTTGATATTCGTCCGTCTTCTCCTCTGAGTAGTGTTGTAAGTGGTTTGGCTATTGATGCATATCCCATTATGAATCTTCTATAGTATCCTGACAATACAAGGAAGGATCTTTATTCTTTAAGGGTTTTGGCGCATGGGTAGTTAGCTATGGCTTCTATTTTTGCTGGATTGGTTTCTATGCCTTTGTCTGAGATAACAAATCCCAAGAATTCCACTTTGTTTTTGAAAAACTCGCATTTGTCAAGTTGACATTTAATATTTGCTGCATTGAGTGTTTCGAAAATAATGTCGAGATTTTTAAAGTGTGATTCTTCGTCTTTACTGAACACAACAATATCGTCAATGTAAATGTAGCAGATATTACCTATGTGTTCCCTGAGTATATCGTCAAGTGCGCGTTGGAAAATGGAAGGGGCGTTTTTCAGTCCAAATGGGAGTCTAGTGAATTCGTATTTTCCGTTGTTCACAGAAAATGCCGTTTTTTCTATGTCGTTTTCTTTTAATAGGATTTGGTGGAACCCACTTTTGAGGTCTAGTACAGAGAAGAATTTATTATTCCCCAATTGTGCAAGTACTCCGTTAATGTCTGGTATTGGATATCTGTCCGCTATTGTCACACTATTCAATTTCCTGTAGTCAATGACCATTCTGTATTTTTATACATTAGAAGCATCCAATTTCTTTGGTACAATCCACACAGGTGAATTGTAACGTAATCTAGAGGGGCGTATTATGTCATTGTCTAAAAGTTCTTGAATTTGCTTGTTAATTTTGCCTTTCAGAGACATGGGGTATTGGTAGAATTTCGAGTATACTGGTGTTTCTGTATTTGTTCGTATTTCCGCTCTTACGTTGGTGGTGTAGGTCAGCTTTTCGTTGGGCTCTGCAAAGAGGTTGTGGTAATTTTTCAAGAGTTTGCTTAGTTTGACTTTTTGTAATTGTGTCATATGCTCGGCTCTTGGCACAATTATGTTTACCGCATCAAATTTTTTATCTTTAATTAGAATTTTAATCCCATTTTTTAGAAACAAAATTTGTTTGGTTGTGTCCACAACGGCGCCAAGTTCTTTAAGGCTGTCATTTCTTAGTATCGCGTCGAACCTTCTTAGGGTAGGTAGTAAAAAGAACTTGACAATGTAATTTGGGTCATTAAACAGATAGCCATTTTATGGTGGGTGATTTTTCTATTGCCTCCAACAGAGACAGCATAAAGGATTTTTCATTTAATCTTGGGTTTGGTACATATTTGGGTTGGATGTAGTTTCTGTTTGATCCTGTATCTATTAAAATTATTAGTATTTCTCCACTCCTCAACTTACATTCGAAATATGGTAATAAGGAGTCAGCTATTATAAAAAATTAAGGTAAGTATGGTCGTATAGGTATTCGTTATCGTCCTTGTCGAATCTACTTATGTTTCACCGTATTCTTCATTTGTTTCTTGGTCTGCTACAAACTGTTCGTATTCAGTCATTTCGCGATCTTCACTTTTTGCTGCGCTTGATTGGATTTTAAAATTTCTTTGTTTATTGTTTTCGTTAATGGGTAAGCCTGGTCTTATATACGCATCAGGTTTTGGTCTGTTCATATAATTAACCTGTCTAGTTTGGATGGCTCTGTCGATGTCAATTGGTTCTGGTCTAGGTTGAGGTTTTGGTGCTAATGGAGGTCCAGTATTAATAATAGGTGGTCTTGTTTGTGGTGTGGATATGGGATGATTTAGTTGTCTCTGAATAATGTTAGAATTTTGTTGTTGCGTAGGTCGAGGTGAAATTGTTCGTCTCGTCTGATAAGGTAAAATGAAGGGAGTATGAACTTGGCGTGGTGCTGGTATTGGCATTGGGCCTAAGTTTTTATTGTTGATCGGCTGGTTCTTCATAAATGCGTGAATGGACCTAAAGGCTTGGTTTTCTAGCTTAAGGCAAAGGTGTAATGCTGAAGGAAGGTCGGTGGGTTCCTTCATGCCAAGTCGGTCTCCACGGAGACCACGGACAAAGGTGACAAGCGCTTTATCTCTATACAATTTGGTCATCAGTTTTTCTGATTCTCTGAATAAATTCATGCAACCAATTTTGTTTAATATTAGAGATAGGTGTTTGTAAACAGCTTGATTGAATTCTTCCACCGATTGGTTTACCTCCTGGTAGATTATTGTCATTTGGTATTCTAGTGTACTCAAATTACGTTTATCTGAATAATGTAGTGTAAGGCATTTCGAAATTGCATCCCAATTTAATGGAACGTTATATGATTCAAGCGCAGTATCTGCATTGCCTACTATTTTATTGCGTAACGTGTGCAATATACCGAAGTATTTAGCTGTCCTTTTGGTATGTTCGTAAGTATTACGTACTCTATCCACACCCTTTTTCAATGAACTAAATGTCGAGGGATCGCCTGTGAATTTCCGTAAACTTTTTACCACATCGGGTACTATAACACAATTGTAGCTTCATGCTCTTCGTTCATGTTTCTATTTAGTTGGAAAATTTCCTGCCTCACTGCGTGTCTATTTTCGTGTTGTAAAACTAAAGGTTCTTCGGGGTTTCCTAAATGGTGATGTGAATTTATTATTGCGGGACTAATTGTTCGGATTGGCCATCTGATTTTTAATCGGAAATGGTAGGTTGTTGATGTCACATTTACAATTCTTAATTCTTAATTTATATTAATTTTGTATGTTAAGATTAGTTTAGCTTAAATATAATCAAACTTGACAGTGAACTTTAATTTTCAGGTTTTTTTTCTTTTTTTTTTTCTTTATTGTTTTAATATAATAAACTGTTTTAGTTCTGTAAAAACCAGTGGATCGTTTCATTCTTTTATCTTGGAGGGTCGTTTGTTAAGTTATGCTGCGTTAATCGTTTATTGATTTAAATGATCGCAGTGTGTTTAATTTGTTTTTTTTGTCGCTTAACGCAATTTTATTTTTATTTATGGTATTTAATTTTGTTCACTTTGTTCATTATTTATTAGTTTTTTTAGTTTATTTTAAGTATTACTAATTCTAGCTTACTTGGTATCCATTTAAGTTTTGTTGTAGCCACTCAATCGGTCCGGATGTTTTCCTTTTTGATCTATTTTGATCTGCGTCTTGCGGTCCACCGATGCGTTGGTTGATTTGGGGAAATTTTTTCAACACAGTTTATCAATTGTATCAAATTTAATTGAAATAAAATGTTTTGTTTTGTTAAAACACACACGGTTAATCACTTTTGATTACATTTAATCAATCAAGAAAAACGTTTTTTCTTAGTTTTGTTAAATCAAATTTAATTGTTCGAACAAATTTATGTTTTTATTTTTATTTATATTTTAACACACGTTACTGTTAGTCACTTTGATTTTCCGGATGTCCACTTTAAGGACGAAAATAGTTTGAGGCCAACGGAGGAGCTCAAAATGTTAATTTGAAACGGCCGAATTAAATCGAATGTCCTCGCGATGATCCCTACTCGGGCACCAATTAATAAACACTTTATTTCTTTAAAGAAATGTACTGGTTTATTCAAAATTCATCTTAAGAATAAATTACAAATATGATCTGAGTCCCTAATCTAGCTGTGGGTGCTTTTGTATGAGCTTTCAACTATTTTGATTTTAACACCATTGTTGCTGGGCTTAACAACATTGTTGCTGGGTTTAATAACATTGTTGTACAAAGTTGAAGTGTGAGCTTTTGGGTGTGAGGGTCAATAACTTATATCAGTAAAAATAAAATATATAAGAGTAAAAGAATAAAAAACAATAATAATAAAATTAAATTATAATAATAAAAAATGATAACAATAATAATAGATAATAATAATAATAATTATAATAATAAATAATAATAATAATAATAAATAATAACAATATAATAAAATAAATAATAATAATAAATAATAATAAACAATAGTACTTATAATAATAAGCATAAGAATAATAAACAATAAAGTAAAATGTATTTTATAAAAATAATTTATTTGCCTTTTAGACCTCCCAAAGTATGGTGGCCCTACATTAATTTCTCATTTTTGTTCCGGTTATTCTTCAGCTTCTTTCATGTTCATATTATCATTATATTAACTTGTTATCAATGTAGATGAATTGTTAAAAATATAACAATAAATAATAAACAATAAATTAAACTATATAAGAACAATAAATAGCAAACAAAGAAAAATTAAATAATATATATATACAAATGTTATTCTATATGGTTAAAAGTTATTTCAGGTTCTTGACACAGAAGCGCTTAATAATATTATTAATATTTATTTATTTAAATACGGTTAAAAATTGATTTTAATTCAATTAGTATTAAATTTAAATATATTGGTCTTGTGCAAGAACTTTATTTATTAATTTTTTTTTTTTTTTTGTGACTTCCAGATCTAGTTCAATTCCGCGCTCGGTGACATACCATCCTTCTGCAGCAGCTGGATCAAATGCTTGGCCAATTAAGTCGGATCCAACACTAGAGAATGCTCGAAGAGAGGCTGAGGAACGTGATATTCGTGAACGAGAACAAAGGGAACGTGATAGACAAAGACGAGAGCGTGAGGAACGTGAGCGAAAAGAAAAAGAAGAAAAACTAAAACGTGAGCATCAGGAACGAGAAAGAGAACGCGATCGTAAGGAGCGTGAGCGTCGTGAAATGGAAAGACGTGAAGTTGAACGAGAAAGGATGCTGCAACACCATCGAGTTAACGAGAGCAATAAGAACTCAGCTAGTACAGGCTCAACAAGTACACCTCGGGATCGTTCCCCACATCGTAGCATAACCGAATTAAGTACGGAGATTCGTATCAAAGAAGAGCATTCACGTACAAAAGAGGAGCAAGAAATAATGCTTATGAGAGCATCTTCCACAACTGCAGTTGGGGAACCCAGATTTCACCCCTCCTCGTTGGCAGCGGTACAGGCAAATGCAGCTGCCCATCATCATGTCAACTTTATGGTGACAGCACGTCACGGACCCCCACATACATTGCCATCAACAACATCCCATCTAGGTCGAAATATTTTGCCGCCTTCATTAGCTGCTGGCGGACCACTTACACATTTTGCTACGCCTGGCCCTGCTGCCTGGGGAATTGATCCATATCGCGATCCATATGCACCCATTCTCCGATATAATCCTATAATGGAGGCAGCCTTTCGTCACGAAGCAGAGGAGCGACAAAAGGCCTTAAGTATGTATTCAGTACAATCAGCTCAACATCTGCGAAGTAAGGAGCCAAGTCCAATACCACCACCGTCGGTAGGTACTTTAGGTCCCCCTCCAACACATCTACGAATGCAGCCGCCCTTAGGTATAGGTGTTATTGCACCATCAAGTGCAATACAACCTTCACAAACGCTGCAATCACAACTAACTTCTATTGGAATTGGAAAAATTCCTGGCCCGCCTTTATCTACGATGAACATGGCGGTCCAACATATAATAAATGTCGACACTATTAATCATTCGCCTGTAATAACAAAGAAAGAACCTGATCACACAATTGGTATAGTAGCTGGTACGCCTGGTGCAGGTGTAATACATAACACTGTACCTGGAAGTGTCAGAGGTATTCCACCGGTTACACAAAATCGATGAGAAACTATATAAAATACATTTAGTTATGAAATGTTACTGAACCCTTAGTAACTTTATTTCCTCCCAGTTTTGCCCCTCTAAAATAGTCAATAGTTAAGTACGAATAACAATGTGCAACGCTTTATTGTAAATTAAAGGAAACATAAATCTATATATTACTTTTTAATTTAATGAGGTTAAGTTTTTGTTATTAAGTGCCGAGGTAATATATCTATCCCCAACACATAAGTAAGGACGTGTAAGATTAATCTCCAATTGATCTTGTGAGCTACAACCTTCTGTATCAGGTTGCTTTCACATATGTCTACTCGCAAATAGACAACAAATATACTCGTATATTCAAATAAGACTTTAAATCTATAAATATTGGAAAATACTTATATAATTTAGAATTTAGACTTATATAAAGTATTTGTATAATTTAATGTCTATATGGCCAGATTAGTAACTCACAAAGCTAATACTCTCATGTATATATATGAACATTAATACATAATAAGTATATATAGTACATGTGTGCATAACACTCATTACACCAATTAAGCGTGTTGTTCGATAATACAGCTGTTGTATGTTACCAACAAGAAGCTTATGGAAACAAACCATGCCATTCCAATTGTGCATTATGTGTTTTTAATTATAATTTGATGTATTCTGGTAATGTGTGTATAGATTGAAAAAAACTGAATAGAAACATTGCTAATAAATTATATACAGAGTTTGTTTTATTGAACAATTTTATACTGATTCTTTTTAGTAATATCGAAAAATCTTAGCATTTGGACGTGCAACTTCTTAAGTTTCCTTTTTATTACATTGAAATATTTAAGAATTCGATTAAATAATCACAAGACGACTTTATCCAATAATGCGTTCAAAACTATTTACACCGGTTTATATCCAAAAAAAAATCTATTTTCACGCACAATATAAAAATTTTTTTATAAACCCTGATGTAATTTGTTACCATAACCTAAACCTGATAAACTTAACAAAATATTCTGATAGTTATTACTTATAAATTATTATTAAAAAATAATATTTGAGTTAAAATATAAAACGTTTCTGTTGCATGAAAAAGAAAAATAAAATAATTCAAGTCACAAATCAAGTGAGCCATTGCATCATCTATCCTTTTTTAGATATAAAATCCAAGTAAACATATACATATATCCTCTCGATTGCCCTTAAAAAATATTTAAAACTATTGTGCTTTGCCTGTATAAAATGGTTGAACTGTTATTGGAACCAATGTTAAAGTTCCGAGTAAATTTAAAAAGAAAAGTCACCAATAAAAGAATAGAAAGTTGATCCATATGCACCCGTTCTCCGATATAATTCTTCCTCCCTTCAATACAATGTTCATAAGCACTGCAATCGTAAATGACTTTTATTGAAATCGAAAAAAATCCGATTTCGTCGTTATCTACGATAAGCATGGCAGTGCAAATAATAATAATAAATGTCAATACTTTTAATCATCCGACGGTAATAATAAAGAAAAAACGTAATCGCACAAAAGTAATAACAGTTAACGTGCCTGGTGCAGGTGTAATACATAACACTGTACCTGGAAGTGTCAGAGGTGTTCCACCGGTTACACAAAATTAATGAAAACTATAAAAGTTTATTTATTTAATAAATATAACTTAAGTTCAAGTAATTTAATGTGAATAACACAATGTGTAGAGCTTTTTTGTATATTAAAGCAAACGTTTAATTTAATAAATTCAAGTTTTTGTTAAGTGAGCGGGTTAAATCTTGTATAACATAATTTCTATTTGGTATTGTGTGCTACAAACTTCTCTAATAGGTTGCATCCCCACAATTCCACAAATTACTAAAAACCAAAGAGTACTAAATACAAGAGTGGGTGATAGCTCTCGAGCTTTCTGTTAAAAATAGTAAGCCCTGAGATTGGCTCGGTAATAAAAAAATATGCATAATTAAAAGGGAAATTACAAAGGCCAAAGGGACAGGGGAAGCTTAATGATCACACAGATCCTTTGCTATGAAGCTAATGTTTTGTTGTTATGTATTGTTATTTGAGTTATTTGCATAATTAACATATGATTAATGTTTTAATATTACCGAGCCCATCTCGAGGTTTTATTTTTAATATCAACATTTCGCTGTTAAGCTATCACCCCCTCTTGTATTTGGTACTCTCTGCTAAAAACAAAGCGACTTTATAAATAAGACTTAGACTAAGACTACGTCTAAGAATATTCCAGTGGATTTAAGGATAAAAAAAATACAAAAAGGTAAAAAGTGGTGCCAGTAAAATGGAACATAGCCAGTACGAAATTGAAAATAGTGGCGCCAACAAGAATATGCACAATAAAAAAACAATTTTTTGTTTCAACTGTGGCTGTCTGATCATCTGCGTCGAGACTGCTAGGTAAAACCCAAATTTTGAAGGTGTAACAAGAATGGACTCATGTCAAAGAATGGCTCGAAAAATATAAGAGCCATGAATGTGGTCAAGACAGTATCGAGATAATAAAAACTTAAAACAAATTATAATGTTAATGTTTTATGTCAGACTGATACAGGAGCTGATGTCTCCTTTTTGAGGCAATCCGTTTTTAAAAGCTCTTCTAATACTGTCCATGATAGATGTCAAATAATGTTAGATGGTCTGAGCAGACGCACTATTTTCTAATTGGGTACTTTTGAAGGCACTGTGTGTTAATATTGTTTTCACACAAAGCCGAGTTTCGTCGTTGTACTAGACGATAAAGTAGAATAGAATAATATGCCATTATCCCAACAGCTAGATGATAATGAATTTAAACTCTCACGCTGGGGAGTTGGGTGAAGCCAATGTGCTAAGAAGAGACTTCGCTGAAGAAAGAATAAATGAAAGAAATCTGATTTATTTAATGGTTGTTTTTTAAAATGACATAGAAAGAAGATTGTGATAATGAAAGTGATTGGTGTAGGTAGTGACAAATTCTTTTCCCGGTCGATTCGCGAACAAACTCTTGTCGAATGCAGACGTGCAGCCGCAAAGACAAACTAATCAAAAACAACAATGAGAACAATGGAGCTTATCAACGGGACCAAGCTGCTGCACCTATACTATAAAGAACATCATCACAACGAACCCTGATTAGTCAATGCGACAGCGTGATTGACCTGTTATGCCGAATTTATCTCACACTCATCTGCGTCTGTGTGTAACTGCTGTATTAAAGCATACAGCCCGGAGATAAAATAAGTCAGAAGCTCACCCCCAAACCTCCCTCTAGCATCCCGTGAGTAGAAGCAAAAACTCATTCAGTACTGAGCACAATACTCAGTCATCTATACAAAAACAGAAACAAAAAGCGAAAAAGCATTGTGCCTTCCTCATCGCGTGCAGGACAATGGAAAATTATTGGTCGCTTTGTTTTAATTTTTGGTGAAGTTATATAACATGGCATCTTATGTCCAGTTGGTGACACACACACACTAATGTAAGCTTTACATCGTAGAAGTAAACATTGGTATGTGTAACCCATTAAAAAATCAAATCAGTGTTTTGTTTCAATGTTATACCTGAGCTTTCAGGCATAAAGACTTTTTTGACGCTGTCTATGACGATAATGAAAGTTCAAACTTTCGAGAAATGGAAAGTTTTTTATTAAATAGCTTTAAGGAACTATGCTCTCACTAAAAGATAGGTTTGTAAGCGACGTCGGCGCACTCAAGATGCCATCAACCCCTTGTTTTGCGATGAAGACAGAAAGATTTTTCATTCCGATAGCATAGTCTTGACGAGGTCAGTGTCAGAAGGAAATTGCACAACTTTAAGTTTAAGGCTACAAAATAAAAATTGCAACTCCAACTGTACGTTATAACTGATTGAAGACAGCAGCGATTTTTCTTACATAAGAGCCAAGCTAATTTTATTATGCAACGGCCTTTCTACCAAATTTAAAGACTTGGGCACCCAACAATATTCGTGATTTCTATACAGAGATACAGATTACGATCTACGACTTTGCTATTGATCCACCACGCACAGTGAGTTGTGAAGTGAACATTCTGGGTCGCAATCTAGACTGACTTCTCACCAAATGCCGAGCACCATTCAATGTCACCAATTCTACTTTTCACTCAATGTACTTAGTCTCTGTTTTACTTCTACTTCTTGCGGCCCATGATCAGACCTCACTTAGTAACGGATCTATTCCTATTACTATGCTTTGCACTCTTTTCCTATGCCTTGCGCAGGCAAACACAAGCCATAGTACCGTATTATGTCTCGTTCATGTGGCGCCAGAACTTCGTTTGTAGCCGCGCGCCAACACGGCCTTTCTGACAAAACACCACGCCCTCGTTGGTTGAATTTCCACTTAGCCAAAGCAATAAAGAAATATGAAATGTTTTTTTTATTTTTTTTTGTCAAACTTAAATAAAATCATTTTCAACTTCAAACAATTCAATGTTTACATAACTCAGTTTTCTTGGGCAATTTCACTTCAACATTGCTGTGCAATCTTATGCACCAGGATACCTCGATCTTTTCCATAACACTTCTCGTCCCTGGAGACAGCTGTTATTCACCAGGTCGCCATGATCTCCACCATAACACTTCTCGTCCCTGCAAGGCAGCTGCTATACACCAGGTCGCCATGATCTCCAACCATAACACTTCTCGTCCCTGCGAGACAGCTGTTATACTCTTCCCCTTGGGACACAAATGCACATTCACTTGTGCCGCCTAGATGCTCCCTTCCATCTTGGGACTCCTCATCATTTTGGAATTCTTTATTCAACTCGATAATTACTGGTTTGTTTGAAGGCGCTCTTAGATACTCGTGAGAATATTTATATGTTCGCTTCTTAGCCAATGATTTTAATTCATACCGATCTCCGTCTAATACTTTAACTACTTGAAACGGGCCCCTCAATGTAGGATCATGTTATGTTTGGTGACGTTCTTCAGCTCTCAACAACATCATCGTGATCACCTACGCCTTATTTTTGTCAAATCTGTCTTTATCATATTGTGCATTTTCTTTTTTCCATATTTTCTTTAGCCTTAATTCTAGCATAATCTCTATCAACTATATGCCCTTCTTTATTTATTTGTAACATGCCAATAGGCGTAGCCGCTTTTCCTATTAATAGCTCTAAGGCACTAAATTTTGTAATTCTATTTGTAGAACAATTTAAGGCTTACTGAATATCTTGTAATGCATCCTACCAAGAACACTCACTGGTTTCTATGGCCGTTAGCATAGCTTTTATCGTGCATTTATCGGGCACTTGTAGCTATTAGATGTAGGTTAATTTTAATTGTTGGGAAACATTCACAGAATTTGTTATTGGTGAAACTTTTGCCTTGATCAGCGATGATACGACTGGGAACTCCAAAGAAAAATATACCTGATTTTACAGCTTTAATGCAATTTGCTGAATCTAAATTGTGTAATACAAGTGAACAAACTTAGTGAACGCATATATTTGAACAATAATATATTCTTTCAAATCATTATATTTACTGAGCTTGCCACTTATATTAACGCGGATTCTTGTTTTACATTTTATTTTGCGATATAATAGTCCAGATATAATTTCATAAGTTTTTAACACATCTGTCTCCATATCTTCACTATTTAGTTGACTCATGATGTTCGGAATGCTTTTAATGAATTATAATCAGTGTGCACAACAATCTTTTTACCATGTAAATAATGTCTACAATGTTTCAGTTCATTATAAACAGCAAACGTTTCTAGCTCATACGAATAGTATTTAGCTTCTGATGCTGTTATGCATTTACTAAAATATTCAATTACTTTACGTTTTCCATTTATCTTATGCATCAGTATTGTGCCATAACCATCTACACTGGCATCTGTGTGCAGTTCTATTTGAAGTCCATGGTCGAAGATAATCAGTACGGGGTTACACGTTAATACTTTAAAATTCATATCTACTCGTGCTTTTCTTTCCAAACAAATCTGTTAAGTTTGGAGGTCAACTGATGGAGTGACTTCATCTGTTCTGAAAACCGCGGGATAATATGTCTGAAGTATGATGTCAAACCTATTAATTGCTTCAACTGCATCGCAGTGGTTGGTGGTGACAAAACAGAAAGAGCTTCCATCCTTCTAGGATTCGGTTTAATTTCACCATCTTTTATATAGAATCCGAGATACTCTATTCCAGTGCGAAGGAAAGCGAACTTCTGCTCCTCTGGATTCACAAATGCTGTTCTTTCTTTAGAGATAGTATCTAATATTGGTATCTGATAAAATTTGCTGGACATGTCTAAAGTAATGTTTTCCGCTTCGCAAGCGAGCTATCTGATCCGCTATCAATGGTAAAGTGTACTTATCTGAAATTGTATTTGCATTTAGTTCACGAAAATCAACGCACCATCGGCATTGAATTTGGCCAGTGTCACATGCATGGTTTTTGCGTCTAATGCTAGTGCTCTTGGTTTCTGCATGGATCGTATTATTACCATGAGGTTATTGTTTTGTTCTTCAAACGCTGCCCCATATTGACCAGAACTGTGTTCTTGTGGCGAAGCCGATCCCACTTCTGATGTCAGATTACGATCCTTGATTTGACTTTATTCCCACTTTATATGTTAAACAAAGCGCAGCAAGTTCTGCCCTCTTTTGGGACGCAATCTAAACTGGCCGCTCACCAAATGCAAAGCACCATTCTATGTCATAACTTCAACTTTTCATTCAAAGTTGCAAGACTCTGTCTCTGTCTTGCTTTAATTTATTGCGACCCATAATCAGATGAGGTGTAGGTTAATTGGTGCTTATATATATTTAAATATATCAACACATATTGCATACTTTTGATTCTTTGATTCGATTGGTAACAGCTTGCATATTGTAAATGTGTTAAATGAATTATTGATATTAATTATTTAGATTTTGTCAGTGACTATATTTTGTGTTCTTGAGGTAAGGAATATTACGTCGCAAATTTTCCATTGAAAAAAGGTAGAGAAATTTAAAGAAAAAAACGAATATGTTGAATTTAAAATATTTATTAGTCGAAGCACATCAGTATATATATTCATCTAAATTGATTGAAGAACTTGTCTTAATCTATCTAATACAATATTAGCATGATATTCTTTAAATATAAGAGCTGGTCGAAATCGAATCGAAGTTTCACCACATCCACCAGCTTGAATACCTTTTTGCTTTAGTTTGTTTATAATAAGGTCTCTCATATTAGAATTGCAGCAGGTAATGGCCAAAAATGTTCCACGACCACGAGAAGAGTTTATTAAGGTGGGATATTCCTTTTCTAAGCTTAACAAACCACTCATAAGGACTTTACCGGAAGCATTAACAATACTTAACAGTTGATCCTCTTTAATAACTTTTAATATTTCATCAAGTAAAATTATTTTTCCAGGATCGCCCATCCAGGTATTGAAAATTCTATAAGGTTCCTTAGCTGTAAATTCCTCGCGATGAAAGTATCCTCCAAGTTGTAGTTTCTTACTAAACGTCACAACGTCAGGGGGATATTCAAGGCAAAAATGTTCATGACACCAAAATTTTCCAGTATTGCCACCTCCTGTTTGAACTTCATCAATTAAAAATGCAATACCTTCATTTTTGCAAATGGTCTGCAAGGCTCTGAAAAACTCTGGCGAGGCTTCATTATCACCACCTTCACTTTGTATTGGTTCTATGATAACACCAGCAACTGGTTTCCCTTTGTTTTTAAATACCTCAATTAGTTCGCATACTTCACTTAAACACTTATCATCCTCTTTTTTGTTCTCTCGAACATTTTCTTGTAATGGGTACATGTATTTCGGAAATGATGCTATTGGCCAATCGAATGATGGAACATCAATTTTATGAATGTATTTAGAATGAGTGGTGGATAAAGCGCCAAGAGTACGACCATGAAAAGCTCCCTGAAAAGAAAGTATACTTAGGTTGGGTGCTCCTGGTGGCATGTTAATCATGCATGAATCCATTTCTTCTTTAGTAAACGTCAAATTTCCTCGCATTTTATTCTGATACCTGTAAGATATTTTATTATTGAAGAAGCAATTATAAATTTAATGAAGTATTTAAAAGTTAAGTGGCTGTTGTAAAATTGTCAATAATTGATTATATATTTGTTCTTAAATTACATAAGCAAATTCATGCTAAAGGTGACCTTAAAATAATGATATAAATAATCTATATTAAAAACCTGAGCGGCGATAATTGGGTTTCAGTGATTCTTTGAAGAATGAAACCTTATTTTTTTCTGGTGATGTGCCACTAAATCGAAAAAAAATAAATTAATTGCGCTTTATATGAAAAAGCTTTAATATCTATTATAATATTTTTAAATTTATGTAAAACAATTGCATAATTGTAAATAAAACGATATTTGAATTAAAAACATGAGTGATCTGAACACATAATAATTGTCTCAGAAAAGTGGATAGTGGCTTTTCTAAGGGTTCATGGCAAACCGTTTTTCACGAATTAGAAAACACAATCTTTTTATAACATTCTACTTTGGTAGAACAAATCTTATTTATTGTGCTCTGAATGTTTCTCGTAGTCCAAAAGTGGTGTAACACTTAAAACTGCACAATCATTTCATAGCACCGTCGTAAAAACAAAACATAGGTAAAATCGGAACTACATTTAAGATATTACATCAAGCAACAAACAGTCATATTTTACTTCATTCAGAGTCAACATAGCATATAGACATGGAAATGAAGTTATTGTATGCGATAATATTTTAGAATTTTTGCAGCAGCGTTAAGACCCGCTCAAGACAGTGGGAAAAAGCTTGTTAATTTGAGTGCATTTGCCTTTTGTCTTGGTTCTGCACTACTCCATTTCGACTGGCTATTTTTCGTGGCACTTGAAAAACGATCGCGCTATCGTATGATACCTAGGGACAGAACAATGCATACAAAATAATTCAATTGGCCATTCCTGTGACTTACGCATGCTCTGGTCTACCATTTCCCTTGACCTTCAATTATTTAAAGCCCAAAAATATGAAAGAATCGCTTTTGCCTGTTTTGGACTCGCTTTGCTGATTTGTTAGCGATCAATCAGGCAGAGGCCTCTGAATAAATGAGTTGTATCTAGCTGATTTTTTTCTAGTTAATCGAGAGTTAATTTATGGTGTAACATAATTGAAACAAATACAAATATGTTTTAGACTTAGTATTTTACTAACTTAAATACAATTAATTCACTACTTGCGCAATATAAAATATTTGCATAGCTTAGTGATGCCATGTGTTTCAATTTGTTGCTAAAATATAACCAAAAATAGCTTAAGTTGTATTGCATTAAGTAATGCAAATATTAGAGCTATCGTCAAAGATCTGCTTCTGCAATTGTCCTTGATGAACATAATATGCGTGAGATTTAGTAATATAAGTTACCGCTCAGACAATCAATGATAAACCGTTAAACAGCACCTCACACATCGCAAAGATGAATTTAGGAGACGTTTTTCCATTAAGGGAATATCAAAAGTAAAGTAAAGTATAGTAAATATAGTATGTACCAAAAAGATCCAAAGTACAATTAACTCACTACAAAGAGACCAAACATTCTTTCTGTCTATAAGTATGTCTATCGATATGTAGATAAATGGACAAACTAAACTATTTACAACAAAACATAAAAACACTTCTGCCATTTAATTGAAAACGAGAGGGTTAAATACAGGGCTGGGAAGCTTAGTAAACTCACTTACGGGAAATTGGATGACCAAGACACTCAAGAAATATAAAAACAACTCAACCAAAGCACAAAGAACAATACTGTACAGATAAAGTTCAACAACGAAATACGTACACGTTTTAAAAACATTACTGACCACTTTAACCATGAGCAAAAACTATTCAATCATTGTTTTAGTAAATTGCAGAGCAGCATACTTAAAAGCTTTTAAGAAGCAGACAATAAAAATTACACCTTGCAATTCATAAATAAATTAATTTATAATAAAGACACTTTACAGAACGCAAGAAAAAAAGTGGATAGTATGCTCTTAGCTAAAATAAATATAATACCAATATTCATCCTCAGTACAAAAGAAATAAATTATATTGTATCATTTCTTAACAGTTAAAACGTAAACCTAAGTACAGAGGAAAAAATGTATAACTTACTAAAACTAAAGACATTGTACAGTGAAAATAAAATCGTTTGTAATAAAAAAATACCAGTAATCGAAGAACAATTTTATGAACTTGAGAAAAGTATCGCAACATCCTATAAGCTACACAAATTATTATGTAACACCTAATTTCAATTCACACCATAACTATATTGTAAAGCACATATTGGAAAATTGTTTAAAAATAAATTATAAGTCATTTTGTGAACTTGATTTAGACAATGTCCCGGAAATCAACAAAGAATGCCTGCAAAACATCTTTTGAAATAAACCAACTTCGTGCGACACAAAAAAGAGGCAACATCTTTGACGTGTTCGAGTCCGAAAGAGGGATTATTTTCAGTTACTGGATTCCACTTGCGGCAAACCATTAAACATCTCAGCCTCCAATATTACACACTATATCAACTGTTCTGTGACAATTAACAACATCAGCTACGGTGACTCTAATCACACGGAAACAGAACATATCGAAATATTCTTACGATCACTACAACGTGTAATAAGCAACAGAAGAACCTAGAAACTCAGAAT
The DNA here is from genome assembly GCA_035044505.1 of Zaprionus lineosus. NCBI lineage: Eukaryota > Metazoa > Arthropoda > Insecta > Diptera > Drosophilidae > Zaprionus > Zaprionus lineosus. The sequence continues at coordinate 32,407 of JAWNNX010000402.1, read as the reverse complement.
AGAAAGTATCAATCTGGATACAATAGAAATCGCAGCAAGTTTTTCACGCTCGACCAGCGAAACGGCACGACATACGGTCATTCTGTACTCAACATCGGGAATTACTTATCATCGCACATCTCCTCAGGCGTGTTCGAAGCACCAACACCTACTACCAAGTTGCACCATCAGCTTTCACTCCAGAGAGATCGAAATACAAGAGAGGACGATAGCGCGCGAGCTTTCTGGTAAGAATAATCAGCCTGAAGATTGACTCGGTAATGAAATCAGCAAAGTCAAAAGCAAAATTTAAAAGCACAGCAAAATTAAAGCCTCAAATTACAAATTGGCTCGCCGTCAAGATGAACACTTCATGCTGCCTTGTCTTCCTTAGGCAGTTTGTTTTGCATGATTGCATGATTTTCTATCTTAGCTTAAGCGAAATATACGAGGTTTGCTATTATTTAGCCCCGAACTCCATTTCGTCTGCCATGAATTATCACACATACATAAAATTTGCTTATGTGCTACGAGCAAGTTGATATTAGTGTTGGTGTGCGACTGTTTATATCGCAGAAAGCTGTTTTTATACTATATCTGAAGCGAGCTCCAATTCAAATTTTGTGCTTTGATGCCCTTAAAAACAATACATTTTTATATAATGACCTGACCATTCAAATAATAATTATTTGTTACTAAAATAAATAAAAATAATAATTCTAAGTTTACTTTATTTAATTTGAGTTATTTATTTCAATATTATTATCTGAGACATATATTAAGTGTTTAACGTCTTTTATTTTAATGCAGATGCACACACAGTTATTTGTCGCCCTTAGCTATCAATTTATCAGCTTAGATACAATTCCTACATTCAGTTGCCTTTAGCCTAGCAGGTTGCCTAACAATAAGAACGGCGAGTCGAAAACAAGTAAAAGCGATGCCTTTATGTTCTTGGGCTACCGTCTAATTAAGTGATGGTCAAGGGTAATATTATATCAGAGCATGCGTATGTTACAGGCATGGCCAATATAATTCATTTGTATACATTGCTTATTGCATCATATGAATGCGCGGTCGTTGTTCAAGGGCCGTGAAGAATAGCAAAACTCTTTCAGTTCGCTTTAAGCACCAATTTTCGGTACTGGACCACATACACATATGCTAACTTATTTATTTACACAAAATGCCTTGTTACAAGACATCATACAAACTTAAAACAAAGCGTACGACAATTGCCAAAAATGTATTAATTTGATTAGAAAGGGAATATATGTTTTTCCTTTTTCGTCTTCAGCTTAGTGAATTCTTGGTGCAAATAATATAAAGAAGGAATCACAACAAACTAGAAAACTGCTCTCCATATACTTGTTGGTGATTTGTGTTTTCGCTTTTGTATTATTATACAATACAATATTTACTCTACGGAGCCTATCTCGAGGCTGTATTTTTAACATTAATATATCGCATTTAAGCTATCATCCGCTCTTGTATTTCATTCTCATTGATTGTGGTGGGGCCAATACCGATACCAATGCTCTTTTTTACGATGTAAAGCTTACATATGTAATTTTTTCCATTTCGTTGTTATTTTCATATAGTCGGGCTAAGTCAATTGGCAATACCCCACAACTAAGCATTGCGCACTTACCTAAATGAGTGCGATTGATATTCAAAACTATAACTAAGAAATAATCTAAAATTAAAACATTAATAAATGTTCTTGGTAAAAAAAAATAATTATTTCTTTCGAAAGGTTATACACAACAAACTCAATTAAAATAATAAATTATAAAGGTTTTTCATATTTTTGGAATTCAGTTGAGTCCACTGCATAGATTCAGAAAAACTATTTATATGTTTCTTAAATAAGCTTAAATAAAACTTTTCAAGATAGCCATTGAATTCCCTCAACGGGTAAATAGAATGGGTAAATTATTGGTAAGGACAAGCTAAGGAAAGAAAATTATATGTTGAAATTATATATAAATATTTTATAAATTATATAATGTTATTTATATTTATTTGTTACTATAAGGTTTCAATTATAAGTGTTTATCTATATTGTTGTCTTGTAATTTTATTCATAGTAATTTTAATATATAAATGAGAAATACTATGTAATCAAAATCTTCTAGGTTAAAATAACATTGCAATGAATATTTGAATAATGAATATTGAATATTATTATAAATTCTAAAAATATTTAATTATTAAGAAGGCTAGGTAATTAAAAAAATATTATACATACCAAATAAAAATACTCTTAAAAGCATTTTCGTTTGAGCATGATCCACACATCATGGTTGTGATTTTGTTTAATCCCTTTGGAGCAATATTCATTAAAATTGATTGAAGTTTATCCGGCCATTCTCTTCCAGGAAATACACCAAGTGCTGGTCTATTTATTAAAGCTTAAAAAATTTTGAGTATTTATACTTTATTTCAAATATTATGGATTTATTAAACTTATAAAGGAATAAAGAAATATTTTAAAAATTGTGTTGAACAAACAAAGTACAAAAAATTGCAACTCATACATTCATAGAAGTAGACACACACTCACAGAGCTCGAAAACTGAATTGCAAGTGTGATTTTGTTCCCCACGAACATAAATAAAGTAGTAACAATTACTAAAGGTCTTATTTTTAAGGAAACTGCACAACTTTGAATATAGGTTACAAATTAAAAATTGCAACTCCAACTGTACGTTATAACTGATTGAAGACAGCAGCGATTTTTCTTACATAAGAGCCAAGCTAATTTTATTATGCAACGGCCTTTCTACCAAATTTAAAGACTTGGGCACCCAACAATATTCGTGATTTCTATACAGAGATACAGATTACGATCTACGACTTTGCTATTGATCCACCACGCACAGTGAGTTGTGAAGTGAACATTCTGGGTCGCAATCTAGACTGACTTCTCACCAAATGCCGAGCACCATTCGATGTCACCAATTCTACTTTTCACTCAAAGTACTTAGTCTCTGTCTTACTTCTACTTCTTGCGGCCCATGATCAGACCTCACTTAGTAACGGATCTATTCCTATTACTATGCTTTGCACTCTTTTCCTATGCCTTGCGCAGGCAAACACAAGCCATAGTACCGTATTATGTCTCGTTCATGTGGCGCCAGAACTTCGTTTGTAGCCGCGCGCCAATAGGCCTTTCTGACAAAACACCACGCCCTCGTGGGTTGAATTTCCACTTAGCCAAACCAATAAAGAAATATGAAATGTTTTTTTTATTTTTTTTTATCAAACTTAAATAAAATCATTTTCAACTTCAAACAATTCAATGTTTACATAACTCAGTTTTCTTGGGCAATTTCACTTCAACATTGCTGTGCAATCTTATGCACCAGGATACCACGATCTTTTCCATAACACTTCTCGTCCCTGGAGACAGCTGTTATTCACCAGGTCGCCATGATCTCCACCATAACACTTCTCGTCCCTGCAAGGCAGCTGCTATACACCAGGTCGCCATGATCTCCAACCATAACACTTCTCGTCCCTGCGAGACAGCTGTTATACTCTTCCCCTTGGGACACAAATGCACATTCACTTGTGCCGCCTAGATGCTCCCTTCCATCTTGGGACTCCTCATCATTTTGGAATTCTTTATTCAACTCGATAATTACTGGTTTGTTTGAAGGCGCTCTTAGATACTCGTGAGAATATTTATATGTTCGCTTCTTAGCCAATGATTTTAATTCATACCGATCTCCGTCTAATACTTTAACTACTTGAAACGGGCCCCTCAATGTAGGATCATGTTATGTTTGGTGACGTTCTTCAGCTCTCAACAACATCATCGTGATCACCTACGCCTTATTTTTGTCAAATCTGTCTTTATCATATTGTGCATTTTCTTTTTTCCATATTTTCTTTAGCCTTAATTCTAGCATAATCTCTATCAACTATATGCCCTTCTTTATTTATTTGTAACATGCCAATAGGCGTAGCCGCTTTTCCTATTAATAGCTCTAAGGCACTAAATTTTGTAATTCTATTTGTAGAACAATTTAAGGCTTACTGAATATCTTGTAATGCATCCTACCAAGAACACTCACTGGTTTCTATGGCCGTTAGCATAGCTTTTATCGTGCATTTATCGGGCACTTGTAGCTATTAGATGTAGGTTAATTTTAATTGTTGGGAAACATTCACAGAATTTGTTATTGGTGAAACTTTTGCCTTGATCAGCGATGATACGACTGGGAACTCCAAAGAAAAATATACCTGATTTTACAGCTTTAATGCAATTTGCTGAATCTAAATTGTGTAATACAAGTGAACAAACTTAGTGAACGCATATATTTGAACAATAATATATTCTTTCAAATCATTATATTTACTGAGCTTGCCACTTATATTAACGCGGATTCTTGTTTTACATTTTATTTTGCGATATAATAGTCCAGATATAATTTCATAAGTTTTCAACACATCTGTCTCCATATCTTCACTATTTAGTTGACTCATGATGTTCGGGATGCTTTTAATGAATTATAATCAGTGTGCACAACAATCTTTTTACCATGTAAATAATGTCTACAATGTTTCAGTTCATTATAAACAGCTAACGTTTCTAGCTCATACGAATGGTATTTAGCTTTTGATGCTGTTATGCATTTACTAAAATATTCAATTTTTCTACGTTTTCCATTTATCCTATGCATCAGTATTGCGCCATAACCATCTACACTGGCATCTGTGTGCAGTTCTATTTGAAGTTCATGGTCGAAGATAATCAGTACGGGGTCACATGTTAATACTTTAAAATTCATATCTGCTCGTGCTCTTCTTTCCAAACAAATCTGTTAAGTTTGGAGGTCAACTGATAGAGTGGCTTCATCTGTTCCGAAAACCGCGGGACAAATTGTCTGAAATATGATGCCCAATCTATGAATTGCCTTAATTGCGTTGCTGTTGATGTTGGTGGCAAAACTAAAGGGCTTTTATATTTCTAGGATTCGGTTTAATCTTACCATCATTTGTATAAAATCCCAGATACTCTATTCCAATACGAAGAAAAGCGCACTTCTTTATATTAAATGTAAAGCCTGCCTCTAAGAGAACTTTTGTCACTGTGTTCAATCTTTCATATGCTTCGTCCTTTGTATTTGCTACGATCAGTACGTGATCTATATCGATTACTACATAGAAATAGGCTAAGTATCCCAGAGCTCGCACTATGGCACGTTGGAAAGTAAGATATGAATTTTTTAACCAAGAGTTAAAAATTCTGTTCTTTCTATAGACTCAGGGTGAATAGATATTTGATACAATCGGCTAGCCATGTCGAAAATCGAACAATTTTTTCCGCTACGCAGACGAGCTAACTGATCCACAAGCAATGGCAAAAGAAATTTGTCAGATATTGTGTTTTTAGCTTTGTAAATATAAAATTTTTTATTTCCATATTAACGTCAAAGCCAAGTGGGAATATTTCTAGACCAATCATAATGGGATATTTCAAATAGTTGTCCAATACGACATGAAACAAAATTTCTAAATTATATTCTTGTATTTAAATAGTCGATAAAATTTGCAATTGGCTCTTTACAATTTTGTCGCCAATTCTTCTTAGTATTACTAAATTATTTAATCTTTTTCCAGTAATTTTCTAATATAATTTTTCTTTTATTAAGGAACACTTGGCGCCAAAGTCAAAAAAAATATGGAAAGGGCTCACCCCTTTGATAAAATATTCCTCTTGGTTCGAGTATTTATTTGTCGCTTCCGCTGGTACGACCTTTGGAACATACAGAAGAAACATGCCCAATTTCATCACATTTGAAACACCGTATTTTCCGTCTATCTGTCTGTCTTTCAGGTCATTGTCCGCGAATATTAGTCCACCGTGGTACACCATGCTGATGCGTCTGTTCCAGCACTATCGGGGCTGAATACGACCAGTAGCACCTGCATTGTTTTTGCGTGTGATGCCGATGATCTTAGGGCCTGCATGGAACGTTTTATTTCCATGATGCTTCTATTTTACTCTTACAACGCTGCCATATATTGACCGGTGCCGTACTCTTGTGGTGAAGCCGATCCCACTTTTGATGTCAGATTACTATCCATAACTTGACTTTGTTATTGTTCCACTAAGCACAGTGAGTGATGAAGTGAACATTTTGGGTCGCAATCTAGACTGACTTCTCACCAAATGCCAAATGCAAACAATAAATACTAATAAATAAAAAACTATTCACATTAACTGCATACTTTACAAAAATTTAATTCTGAGATACATTAGCGCAATATCAAGAAATTTTATAAATATGTAATAATTAATTATAATCCTTTTTCAATTAAACATTGCAGCCAAATCAAACCCATCAGTTGATTTACCAAGTTGCACAAGCAGTTTTGAATTTACACATCGCAGTTAAAATACACATAAACAAGTCAGGCTATTAAAAAACTATAATAGTAATGACAACAATGCAGATTGCAAGTGGCCAAACGTAGCTAACGACCTCAAAAATGTGTAGACGAAAACATACAGAAAATAAAACAAATCTAAAAAACTTCAATTAAACTTTTTGTAAAACCTCAACAAACAAATTGCAAAAAAAGTTAATTAAAACGGATAAGCTTTATCTACATAAGTTAAAATATCAAAAATTTTTATTGGGAGCTTACGAACTTCTACATAACGGACTTTCCTTTAACCTTTCAATTAAATTACATATGTATAATAAGTTGCGTTAATGTATGTTTCAGACTTGTCAGCAACAAACGAAGTTATTACATAAACAAATGTTACTAACATCGGATAAGAGGCATAGGTGCAGCAAAACGGATTAGAAGTATAGACGCAGCAGAACGTGTAAGAAAAGCGCGGTGACGCAAGGGAAAAAAAATTAACTCGAAACGCATTTGTAATGCATGGCAAATAGAGGTCCCGCTCTAGTCCCTCTGTAGCGGGGGATGTAGCAACACAGGCAATTTAAACAATATTCAATCTTTTTATTTGTCATCAAGCAGAAGGCTTGGGAAGCGGTAAAGGAAGCCAAATTTATAAGTCATTTCAAAGGAGGATTTTAGTTACGCAGCTCTCACTCCACATCGGTTACTAGCTACAGTATAAGAAAATCATTTAAGTAAAACTTTCTTTTGCCATGTTTTTTTAAACTTAAATATATATATGTTATAAGTGAATACAAAAAGGGGAAAAAAAAGAAAAGTTTGGATGAATAAAAGTAACCAGCGGTTCATTAGCAAAACTATAAACTTATAAGGAACTAGCTGTACCCTGCCCTGTTTCGCTGTGGCATATTGTGGTTGCACGCACACGGTAAGTAACCCAAAAAAAAATAATATTAATAAAAATATTTTTTGTTTCTCCATTCTCCGCGTAAATATAAAGATTATCTGGTGCTTCCAACATGCAACATACAACACCCCGTGTAAAAAACAATTTACATCCAAAAAAAAAAACGCCATGCAAATGGGAAACTGCAATCTCTAGAAGTGAAACGGTGTATTGGTAAGATCATAAAAATCCTAGGAATGAGGACATCTTAACCTTTGCAAGCATCAGTTAGGGTCGTTGCTTCTACCACGTTATTCATCAATTTCAAGAACGCGAGTTGCGTGTTGTTGCCTAGTTTCGGCTGATTGATATTCCAGAGCACTATAATTGGCACACCTTTTTTTAATTTCAATATGTGTGATGGCATTCCAGGCAGATCAAGTGAGTTTAGAAATTCTGTAGGGTAGATATCTGCTTCCTCTGCCTTCACAACAGTGTGTAGTGACTTACATGTTATTTCCTGAGCTTCTATGCTGTATTGGATTACATGATTGAGTTGGTAGACATCTTTGTTCTTGGCGGCAAGAATAGCTCGTTCACTAAGCCAATCGTGATTCCTATTATTGATTCGGATTTCAGGGAACACTTTTACATCGATATAACTGAATTACAGAACTGCTAAGGCAATATTTTTCTCGACGTCTCGTTGACTGGCAGCTTTCCAATGTCCATTAACTGTCGTAAGAATACGTTGGCTGAGTCATCAATTTGCACCTGAACACGGATATTCGTTTTTAACTGTAATGTCCGTACATACCGCCACAATGTATATATATTTCAGGAAAGCATTTATTTCGATCGCTGGTGTCAACTGAGAAATCACAGGAAACGTTTGGCTGAAATCTCCTGCGAGCAATATCAAAGCATTCTCAAATGGTTGGACGACTCCACACAAATCTCGCAATGATCGATCGCAAACCTCCAGCGATTTCTTGTGTACAGTTGAGATCGAGAGAGATTTTTGAAATACTGGAAAGACCTAGGACCGGCCACATTCACCAGCATCATGCGAAGGTTAAAACATTCATCTTTATTGGGATGCACTGTATAGAGTCTTCCAATTGTTTGCTCTTTGAAGATGCTAGGTTGTCCTTTGACAGACTCTCTTCGTTTGGGTCGCACGAACACTTTTCAGAGACATTCAACGTGTAATAAGATGGCACTTCTGAATACATCAGTGTTCTGGCGAAAGCGTCTTCCTGATATAAGATGAAGAAGGCAGTCAAAGATTTAGCAAGCGGATTCAGGACTCTTTCTTGCACATTCTGGTCTGTGAAATGGACACGTTGGCTATTCTCCAAATGGACTGCTAAGTAAACTACAGCAGGATAACGTTCATGCATTAAGAATGAAAAAATTCGCCATGCAGCCTCGTTGCTGCTGATGTATCTTCCAGCCAGGCATTAGAAGATTTCATCGACAACTCGTACTGCATTCCATTCACCATTTTCTGCCTTAACACCAAAATCTGCCATATCGCTGCCTTTTTTTACGTATTTGCAGATATAATTTAATATTTAATCGATTTCAAGGAATTGCAATATTCTACGTTTATGTGCGCTTCGTATGCTTTGTTCAATAGAGGCGAATATGGAACCACCCAACGTTTGTCTACCTCAATATCACCAATTAGCATGTTTAAAACTGTCGAAGTCACACCATCTTCAGTTGACCATCTCCTATACAGAGGATATTCATCGTCCCCTGTTACGGTGTTAGCTACAAATGTTCGAGGATATCGCTTGGATAAACGTGATAAATGTATCTGAACGACTAATATAACGAACATATGTCATGGCATCTTGAGCATTTCCCTGGATGTGGCATGGACTATGTATAAGGATGTAATCGTTAATTGTCAAACTTTGGTTGTATTACCGTCATTCATCACGGCATCCCGCAAATCCCTCGGATCAAAGCTTTAATTTTTGATTACATTTTGACAATGTACTGATGAAATCGGTATGAATAAAAGTTCATTGCGGTACACTTTTTATTTGTTTCTACACTATTCACTGGGATAACCACCCTCACATTGAAATTTTATCGATCGGTACCATTCCAGAAGATGACTGGATACTGAAAAGCATCGTTATGTAGAGTATTACAGAGTATACATGTAGAAATTTACGCTATATGCAAAACAAACGCATTGAAACACTTTATTGCCATGTTTACATAAACAAATCATAACTCATATAACTCATATAATTATGCATAAGTCAGCATGTCTGCATGTGCCCCCTACTGATATAATGAAACTCAATATACTTTTCCTTTCGTAGCGATGATTACGCCGCTACACACTAATACAGAAAAACTCGACTGCTCCGCTGCCGCTGTCACTGGCAGTGCCTTTGGCGGTCTTAGACAAAAGTTATTAAAATTGTAAAACATTCTGACAAAGAGAGCGAAATGAAGTAGACGTGCAAAGCGTCTACAATTTGTGGAATAAATAAACTTAATGTATAAAAATGTTCAGGGTTCCTATTATTACATGGCGACCGTGACAAATCTATGTCAAATATAAAAAAAAAAGTTGTAAGAACGGAATCAAGAAAAATATGCTCGAACGGATGGATAACACGAACCGGGGACTCTTCTGAAACCTCTTTAACTATGAAACATGAAACAAATATTTAATGCTGTTCCTGTTCTTAAACGGGATGCGTAGTCTGTGCAGCTGAGCCTCAAATCCTGTTTTAAGTGTGACATGTCAGAATCGAAATTGTATCGACAGCACCAGCAACAACAAAAGCGGCAGCCGCATCTAACATACAAAAAAAAAAAAAAAAAATCTAATATCTAAACCAATTTACTTGCTTCAGAAGTTCACTAATAATGCGTGGACACTGGGACAAAACACCCCTTCCTTTTCCAACGTGGGACGCAGCACACCCCTTTCTTTTCCGACGTGCAAAAGAAACCACATGAACGACGTCGAGCCGCCAGAGGTTGCTCCTATCGAGCAGATGGATGCACCAACACTAAAAGAGACCCTGGAAGTGTGTCCCGCCACTGGACCATGCCCACCCACGACCCCAGGGTATCATTGTTTGGGTTTTATTGCTAATATTGACTATTGTCAATGTAGCCCAATTTATCTTGACACTTTATATCAAGCATGATAAAAAATTTAAAAAAAGATATATGAGCAGGGCAAATAACCTCGATAGATTGGGATAACTTAACCTAATCTATAATAGTAAACACAAAATACTGAAAGAAAAAAAAATTGTTTTTAAAATTTTTTTACAATTATTACAAATTTAAAAGTTTTCCAATAATAAAAAAAAAAGTATATAAAAACAGAATTAATGGAACCTACATTGCTACAATATCCAGATTTCAGCAAAGAATTTTGTATAATAAGTGATGCCAGTGCGCAAGCATGTGAAGCGGTTTTACCTCAAAGTCATGATGGCCTCCAACTTCCCATTGCCTACGTATCAAGAGCCTTCACAAAGGGAGAAAGCAACAAATGTACAACTGAGCAGGAGTTAGCTGCAATTCATTGGGCAATAGGACACTTTCGACCATATATTTATGGCAAACATTTCACAGTCAAATGTTAAATCAAAGTGGCACCGTGGGAAGATATCTTTGAACAAGTTTCAATAGATAATTTTAAAATAATGAGCAATAAATTATTGGAAAAATTAAAAGTAGCGCTACTCAGCCCGGTGACCCTAGTTAAAAATATAAAAGAAAATGAAGCTATTTTGTCTACGCCCCATGACGATCCAATTCAAAGAGGTTATTTAGGCATTTCAAAAACCTTGGTGAAGGCAAAAAAAAATTACTACTGGAAAGAAATGACTAGATTCATTACCGATTACGTACGTAAATGCAAAAATTGTCAAAAATCAAAAGTGACAAAGAATATAAAGACTCCTCTAACAATTACCGAGACACCAATAGAAGCTTTCAACAAAGTAGTAGTAGACACTGACACTATTGGTCCACTACCAAAATCGGAAAACGGTAACGAATATTTAGTAACACTCATTAGTGATTTTACAAAATATTTAGTTGCCACTTCTATTGCAAATAAATCTGCAAATACTGTCGCAAAAGCAATTTTCGATTCTTTTATTTTGAAGTACGGTCCAATAAAGACGTTCATTTCGGATATAGAAACTGAATATAAAAATTCAATAATACAAGATCAGTGAAAGTATTTGAAAATTAAAAATTTAACATCTACAGCACGCCACCACCAGACAGTTGGAACAGTAGAAAGAAGTCACAGAACCTTTAACGAATACATACGATCATATATATCAGTCGATTAAACTGATTGGGGGGACGTATGGTTAAAATATTTCGTATACTGTTTTAACACGACACCCACTATGGCACACAACTATTGTCCATACGAGCTTGTTTTCAGCGAAGCCAGTAATATGTCGAAACATTTTAATAGCATAGATAACATAGAAGTAATCTATGATATAGAAGATTACGCAAAGGAAATCAAGTATAGACTAGAAATAGCTAATAAGAGAGCAAGATTAATGTTAGAAAAACATTAGCAGAAAAACAAAAACATTTACGATCAGAAAGTTAGGAATATAGATATTTTAGTAGAAGATAAAGTTTTACTTAAAAATGAATTATTTAAACTAGATTTTAAATATACGGAGACGTATACAGTAACGGAAATAGAGGAAAGTGACAACTTTGTCATTTCAAGAAAAAAGAATAAAAAGCTAAAGGTACATAAGGACAGGCTAAAAATATATATGTAATAAATAAATAAAAAAATTTTTTTTTAAATAAAATAATAGACATATTTCTTTTAGTATGACCATGCATAAAGCTCAAAGAATTTTAATTTTGTTGCCCTTACCTACATATTCAAAAAAAAAAAAGGCCAAACAACCCGATGAAAAAATTATAAATTAAAAATTAAAAAAAAAAAAAAAATTGGACAATCATTAAAAATAAAATTAAAAAAAAAAAAAACAATAAAATAATATATAATAATGGAATATAATTTACATCCATAATCAATTTAAAAAGGAATTTTTTTACTAGCACCTTCATTATTAATAAAATATCTTCACTAAATTTACGTCATTTTTCAAAAGGAGGGAGATGTAGAGTATAAAAGAGTATACGTGTAGCGACTTACGCTATATGCAAAACATTGCATTGTAACTTTTTGTTGCAATGACAGCATGTATGCATGTGCCCCCTGCTGATATAATGAAACTCAATACACATTCCCTCTCGTAGCGACGTTTACGCCACGAAGCGTAGACGTGCAAAGCGACTACAATTTGTGGAATAAACTTATTGTATAAAAATTGTTAATGTTCCTATTATTACAGTAACAACGGTGAGTTTCTGCATCGTTTCGTCGATGAAAAACAATATCTCTAGGTTTGAGCTGATCCCCGACAATGGCAACTGCATCTTCGTCTAAAGTTGGAGCTTTATATCACCTGACATGTTCTCCAGCAGGCGTTTTATTTGCATGAATGACAATCTTATGTGTATGTGAAGAAATTATATCAATCGCTGTTTTGAACAAACGCCCTAAATTGTTCCGTTCGTGAAAAGGCTTATGTAGCTGCGAAATAATAGGCCTCATCAACGAACTATTTATTCCATAACGTGCATCGACTTCAGCTACTTCATCACCCATTAAGTATATTTGAAGAAATTTATGTACAATGTGTAGAACGGAATCAGGGAATCGGCTTTGTGATAAATTTGTCCTTTATTTTTAAAACTTGGCATGATTTGTGCAAGCATTTGGGTCAATATGTTCAGAACTTTTGAGTCCATAGGCGAATCCTATACGCACAGAGCAATTTTATATATATAGATAGATTTCATATATATATTTATACCTCAGCGACATCAGACGATCGTCTCGCTGTAGCGGTTCCTGCATGGTAGCCCCAGCAACTTCAGACGATCGCATCGCTGTTACGATGCCTGCATGGTAACTCACGCGATCCCTTGTGCCACGTGGCCCTTGGCAAGTTGCGCGAGAGTTGAGCTGGCTGCCTTTAGATGGCGTTGCGGTTAGGGCAATCGTCGATATGCTATGTATATAATAAGTAGATTAAAACAATGCCAAAACCTCAACACATATTGTGTCAAAATTTGGGATCAATTGGTTAAGAACTTTTCGAGTCAAAGCCTAATTCTATATGCAAAGAGCATTTTTTCTATATAAATTGGAAAGTTTTTTTCTCCTGCCTAATCGATTTTCTATTCGTTCTTTGAGTTAATGCATAGTTAAAAAGTCGCATTCGGTGGTAACTACGAATTTAATGACGATATTCCATCGCACCTAGAAATATTAAATAAAACCAAAATGTCTGAATGATTTAGAGCAGAAATAGAGAAAAACTTGTGTGCTCGCTTGCAGCAACAACAACACTTTTGCGAACAACAACAGTTTAAAAGTGAACGCACCACAAATAGAGGTTTATCCTTCAGTGGAAATAGCGCCAGGCCTGGAATGAGATAAGTCTCTAGATATAATTAAATCTCTTTCTGTTTTTGACGGAAGTCAACAACTATAAGTCTCTTGGAGACAATCCTCACACGTAGTTCATAACGTTTTTGAACCTTACCAGGGCAGTTCATGGCATTACCAAGCCGTTACCATTATACGAAATTGATCTGCAGATTCGGTTTAGCATCATTTAACACGGTACTATATTTTTAAGCAATTATAGCTTGACTGGACTTTTCATATACAAATAAAACTCCAGTACATGTGGTGTGGCAGGAAATAAGTATTTTAAGACAAAGTGATATGCCTTAGGTAAAATACTATGCCAAGGTCGAAAAGAAGTTAGCCCTGTTAAGGAATAAAACTATTATGTCCTATGACGCAGCAGTCGCTCCTGTTCTTAACGAAAAAATTCAGAACCGATCCACTACATTCATTTGTTTACGGTCTAAAAAAATCCCGTAGGTGGGCTGTATTCTCAACCCAATGGGTCAACGGCGTTAGTATTAGCCCAAGAAGCTGAAGCTAACAATAATAGGATTTTTTTTGCAGCTAATTTTGGGAAACATATCGAGGGTAATTCCAAGGAAGAGAAAACTTTGCGACAACCGGGTGCTTATCAGTATGAGAATATATAAAGTTTTCATAAAATGCACCCACACATTCAAAAGAGTCAATGTGGAGCACAAGGCCGGCCCTTAGCAACAGGTGGCGTCCACAAAGGCAGCAGAATAACGCCCTTGAGCCAATGGACGTCGATCAATCATCACGCTTTAGGTAAAACTTCTTAGGGTATAGAAAGGCTAATATTTCGGGCGACTTCTCAGAAAATTAAAAAATTCTCTCAAAAAAAAAGGGGGGAAGTTAATTCAAGAGAAGCTCAAAGAGCCCTAGAGGAAATTGAAGACGATATTTCGCGCTCGGAATGCTGCAATTTTTTCATGGTCGCTACCATCCCAACGGACGGTGAGCCGGTGTATTCAAAACTATAACAGAAACAAATGGGAGTTTCTGACTTTGTCAATGCAGAAATTAAACAACTTCTTGCAAATGGCATAATTAGGAAATCAAAGTCGCCTTACAATAATCCAATTTATGTCGTCGACTAGAAGGGTTCAGACGAATCTGGTCCAAAACTTTAAACTACGGACGATAAGTACCCAATCCCAACCATCCCGACAATTCTATCTAATATTGGTAAAGCACAATACTTTGATACCTTGGATTCACCAAATTGAATTGGCAGAAAAAGATAGAGCCAAAACTGCGTTTGATGACGTCCTCTGGGATCAAATAGGAAAAACATGCTTTGTATATGTAGACGATGTAATAATTTTATCCAAGACCATAGAAAACCATATCAAACACATAAAACGGGTCTTTAGGATCCTTCGTAACGCAGGATTGAGAGAAAAAAAAGCATGGAATATTTGGGTTCCTTGTTAGTAAAGGTGGTATTCAAAATTCACTCAAAAAGGTAAAGACTATTATTCATTTTTAGAATTAGCGAGCTATTATAGATGTTTTATTCGTGGCTTCGCAACCATTGCTAAACCTCTAACCGACCTCAGGCAAGATAAGCGCAAAACCATTCAAAAAAGGTTCAAATCAACTAGGCACTTTTAATAAGCTGAAAGACATTTTTATGTCCGAAGATATATTGTTAGCATACCCTAACTATGCAAAATCTTTCGATCTGACCACAGACGCGTCCGGTCACGGTTCAGGTGCTGCTTTGTCCCAAATCGGACGGCCAATAACATGATATCTCGAACATTACGAGGTAATGATACAAATGTTGCGACAAATGAGTAAGAACTTCTCGCCATAATTTGGGCCTTAAAAAATTTCCGACATTATTTGTATGGGGTGAAAAATTTAAATATATTTACTAACCACCAACCTTTGACATTTGCGGTGTAAAAAAGTAATCCTTATGCTAAATTAAAACGCTGGAAAGCTTTTGCCGACGAGCACAACGCAAATATTATTTACAAACCTGACGAAAAGAGCCTCGTGACGGACGCCTTAGCTTACCAAAATGTAAATGCACTTGAAAAATCCGCATTGTCGGATATGGCTACAATCACAGAGCACCAAATACAAGAGTGGATGATAGCTCTCGAGCTTTCTGTTAAAAATAATAAACCCTGAGATTGGCTCGGTAGTAAAAAAATATGCATAATTAAAAGGTAAATTACAAAGGCCAATGACACAGGAATAAGTAAATAATCATACAGATCCTTTGCTATGAGAATAATGTTATGTTATGTTAAAAAACTCCGATCTTGCGAAAGCTGAACATTTTTCCAAATACTAAAACCATATATTGTGACCATAAAAAGTCACTGAACTCTCAAACGATAAAGTCTATATTGCTCAACAATTTTAACATTAAGATATCAAATGCCCCACCGCTGCACAGCACGTCAAACGGCGTGGTTGAACGATTTAATAGCACTTCAGGGGACATTTTTCTGTCTCCTTCTGTCACAGAATGGGTCAAGAGTCGACTGATACGATTGAAATAGTGCAGATCACCACTATCCAATACAACAGATCCATACGCACTATTAGAAATGAAAAGCCTATTCACACGGCTCCTGCCGACTTTACCGGAAGAATCAAAGAAAAGCTGCTCAAACCACAAGAGAGCACGTTAAAATCAGGTCGGAGAAAAAGTATGGGTAAAGTTAAATAGACGATTAGGGAATAAGCTATCCCCTCTCTGTACGGAACACGTTATAGAAGCTGAACAAAAAAAAACTGGCTTAAACTTTGAAGATTTAATTATTATTTTATTTACTCTATAACATAAGCAAAATGAAAAAGTGAATTAAAAAAGTCCAAAATGTTTTTCGTTAATATTTATTAAAATACAATTGACAAGAACATGTCTCACAAATTAGCATTAGTTAAAAAGTTTGTAAACAAAAATAATAGATTTAGAAAAACAGATTGCGAAGGACGAGCTGTCGCCAGTAAGAAGAACAAGACTGCAAGTGTTAATAAGCAAATGCAGCGGTTCAGATTGAAAGCCGAGGACGACATCTGTTTAACCCAGGAAGGAATTAAATTGCGGACTTGTCAGCAAGATCCGATTATAGCACATAAACATGTGTTGGGGGATGCTGCCCGGTGGCTGTGCTGAGCAATGGGCAGCTCAAACCGATTTTTTTTTGGATTGAATCTTAACTGTCACCCTTCTCTATGCCCAAAGTATACTTTTAATTTATAATAATTTTACACTTAACTAATTTTTAAGAGAGCGGAAAATAAAACAATAAAAAGCGAAGTCTGTTTTAAATTATGGAAACATCGACCAAATACAAAAAAAATGTCCCAAGAATATGTCAGACTTTACGTAAATTTAGAATATAAATTTAAATCATGACAAGCAAAAAGAAATCGGAATTTTTAAAAATAAATTAATATGCATCAATTACAATGCCAAAGACAAATAGTACCGACAAAGTTTCAGCAATTTATAAAATTTTAGATTTTGTAGGATTATAAAGCAAGTGTTAACAGCTAAGAAAATAAGAAACTCGGATTTTCATTTCATTATCATCTATTATTTTATAAAACGTCAAATTGACTTTTAAAATAAATATTATTTTTAATATATAAATTCTTTTTGCACATTTTTACCACTTTAAAATATACTCACTTTTTATATTTGTTTCATCCTTTAAAATGCTGAGCAGCCTTGGGTGGTTGTAACCCAAAGGTACTGAGGAAATTTGCGTATATACATCAAGCAAAATATTTCCATCTACATCACATATATAGTTTCCGATAGAATTTTCATAATCGGCAAAAAATTGAACAGTGTCGGTACTCTGGAATAAATTATTTTTAATAATTTCAATAAAACTCCATATTTTCTTATCTTAAAAGATACATATAAATAAAATGATTCTTAATTCTATAAAAAATTTACTTATGTGTGGCACAGCATCAATATTAAACATTTCCATTGGATCTAAAACACAATAAAAGAGAGCGACAGGTGACAAAACCACGACATTGGTACATGAAAAATCAAAGAGCATTGATACAACTAGAGATGAATTAAGAAAACCCGCGAAAAAAACAGGAGCCGCATAAGCTCGGTGAGGAATGGAACAAAGAAATGAAAATAAAGACAATCGTTGCCCGTCGGCGCAAAGTCAATTTTGTTGATATTTTGTCTCCTTCTAACTTAGGCAATTTGCTGCTTGACTGATATTTTGTCTTCTTTCAAGAAGAATGGGTAAAGCACGGGCTCGCTTAAAATTTTCTACCTACTGCCAGTGTCGGATATGTGTACACTAATGTAGTTCCTTCCTATTGCTACACAGCCTATTTGTTAGTATGTGAGCTCAAGAAATATTAAGCAAAACAATTTTTGATTCAAGTGCTAAGCAGACACTTGCCATACTTGACTAGCTTAATCATTTGACAATGTAAAGGAGCTTAATGTCTATTATTTGCACCTGAGACACTAAAATACTATTTTCATGTATCTTGTCATCTCTAGTTGTATCAATCAATTGTATCTTTGAATTATAGGGTGGAACGATGGAAATGAAATTAAAAACGGCGAGCCGCCACAAGCTTGGTAGAGCAAAGTCAAAACGAAAAGACAAATCAAACGCAAAAATCAAAGAGCATTGATACAACTAGAGATGAATTAAGGGGTGGAACGATGATAAAGAAATTGAAAACTGTGCGCCGACTTAAGCTCGGTAGGGCAAAGTGAAAACGAAACGAAAAATCAAAGGCAAAAATTTAAACAAGATACAGAAAAATGTATTTTGTCTTCTGCCATTGGCTAATCCTCTCCTATTTCGTGTTTTGATCCGTATTCTGTTTACATTTCATCATTTTGATCACCCTCTTTAAGAATATATTTAATTTAGAGTGTGATAAGTTACCATATATTTTTAATAAGAGACAAAAGCAATCTTTTCGAAGATCCACTTTATATTCGATTTATCAAAAAATATAAAATAATTGAAGCAATCCTACTGTTTATTCAAAATATCTAACCATCGTTAAATTTATGCTGTGTACATAGCAATAGTATATGTATATATGTACATACTTATTTTCAATGGTACCGCGCTTGGGTAAAATGTAAGTTTAGCCTCGAAAGACAAAAATTAAAATTTGGGAAGCACTAATACTAGCAAATACACGCAAGTGCAATAGTGTGAAGATTAGCGGCAGGCCAAATATAACTAGAAAAATTGAATTGAAGTAAAATTTTGTCAAAGTTATGCCAGGCAAAGAACTTTTCGTCTGCGAGTCGCACACACACAACCATTAGGCGCTCGTATTATAGGAGCTTTATGCATTGGTGTTAGAATCAGAGTCTGACGAAGAAGTTCTTGCAGCTGTGGCAAATCGACAATTTGTGAAATTTTGTGAGACCAGCAAATTAATTCATGAGGCCAAATATGATTTTGAATAATTATTGACTACTTTATGTTACAACATATTTATGTAGGGAAAAATTAAAGAGCCCTATAGCCCTAAATATTAAAATTATTTAAATTGGGAAATAAATATTTATAGATTAATATAATTACAATTACATTTTAAAATACTTCTATTATTGGGATGCCTCAGAAGGAAATAATAGACATTAAACTCCTTTAGATTGTCAAACGATCAAGCTAGTCAAGTCTGGCAAGTGTCTGCTTAGCACTTGAATCAAAAATTGTTTTGCTTAATATTTCTTGAGCTCACATACTAACAAATAGGCTGTGTAGCAATAGGAAGGAACTACATTAGTGTGCACATATCCGACACTGGCAGTAGGTAGAAAATTTTAAGCGAGCCCGTGCTTTACCCGTTCTTCTTGAAAGAAGACCAAATATAAGTCAAGTGACAAACTGCCTAGGTTAGAAGAAGACAAAATATCAACGAAATTGACTTTGCGCCGACAGGCAACGATTGTCTTTATTTTAATTTGCCTGTTCCAATTCTATACCAAGCTTAAGTCAGCGCACGGTTTTTCAATGCGTTTTCTTAATTCATCTCTAGTTGTATCAATGCTCTTTGCTTATATGCAAGTACAGTATATATCGGTTATATGCACACTGCTTGTATGCAAATATTGCTTAAATGCAAAATAATTTTATTTTTAAACATCATCATAATTATTAATTTTAATATTATTATAATAATTATATATGTCGAAGTATGAGTGTTGTCCATTAGAGCAAAGCGCGATTCGATCTATTCACAGGCAACTATTAAATCATACTGTCCTCTTGTTTCTTTATCTGACTATGCAATACCCACGAACCACACTGGACGACAGCGTAGCAGCACATCGCCTTGTAGCTAGACATGTGGCGCGCCGCTTTCATCTGCCCTAACGGTCCTTTGCAAAGCGTTTAGCGAAAGACACAAACATAATATCAACGAAAAACATAAGATGATGAAATACACACGAAACGACAATGACCATTTTACATACACCGACATATATAAGCAGTTTGCATATAACCGATATATACTGCATAAGTACAGTGTATATCGGTTATATGACGCACTGTTTATATGTAAATATTGCTTAAATGCAAGTTATGTAATTTTTAAACATCATAGAATTATTTAGAACTAAATTTAACCTCATGAAAGCTAATTGCTTATAAAAAAATATGGTTTATATGCAAATAAAAAATCGTTCATTTAAAACCAGTTCATATAAATTTAATCAGTTTTAAGCAATTTGCTTTGATCGGGTCCAATTTAATAAGCAATCATATAACAAATGTTTCATAAAACAGGGAGAAAATCCGAAAGGATTTAAGAATTCTTTGCAACGGAACAGGCACCTTTAAAAAATAATTTTGTATTAGATGTGCTGCCAAGCCAAGATCACTTAAAGGCAATAAAATTTTGCTGCTTTATTATAGCACCAAAAAAGCTTGGATGACGAATGATATTTGGACAAAATTATTCACTCGCTTATTTAAAAAATGCTAAATGTCAACAAACGCATTTGTCTAGTTATGCGTTTTGCCATGCTATGCTATGAAACGTTTTCAAACATAACAATACAATTTTTACCACCAAACACAACCGCTTTGATCCAGCCTTTACACCTGGAATATATTCATGCGTTCGAAATGAAATATCGAAAGCTTATTTTAAAAAATCAAATTTGCACGTTTGAAAAAGGCTTAGAAGAAGTCAGCTTTTGTAAAACTTTACAATGGCGTTAATTTGGCCAGTCGTGCTTTAGACAAAATTAAACATCAAACAATCGTTAATTGTTTTAAAAAGGTATTCCTTCGTTGAATTCAGCTTGTACGATGATGATGAATATCTTAACAATTATTATAGGCAGGTGTATCTGAAGGATGTCGAGGAAATATTCGAAGGGGAAACACTTCTTGATGAAAATTTTATCATTTAATAACATTGTTTGTCATGGAGTCATTTTTGACGATGAAATATTGGCAAACATAATGACGGAAGATAACACCCCAGACCAAATTGGTTCAATTGAAAATGAGTGTGAAGTAATATTTTGTGAATTAAAAAAAAATGGGGCAAGAATGCGCTTAATTGCTTGGATTCATGTTTATGCGCTTCTGATAAACTAGATGAAAGGTAAAGTAAAAGTAAAAGTAAGAAAATAACTGATTTCTTTTAGTAATTTAGTTTATGGAGACAGAAGGATTTATAATCTACAGGACAGCAAATTTAAAATTTTTGGTCTGACTTTAATTTTATAATTCATTCCTATTATTAAACGGAAGATGTTATAATAATTTTAATAATTTTTTTTTTATTTTTAAGCTGTTGGACAACAAATTTAATATTTTTTTATTTTCTTTTTATTTACAGCTGAAAAACAGCATAAAGTATAAATTTAACTTAACTTCTAAGCCTGTGGTTTATTTTATAATAATTTTTTTATATGCACCGTCAAAGAGCATTGATACAATGTATCAATGCTCTTTGATGCTCCGTATTTGCATATAACCAATAAATGCTTTAAAGGAAAAATATGAAATATTCCCTTTTTCTTGCTACTAACTTATTAGTAAATTTCTTTTGCATTTTTTTAAATCAATTAATAAATAAGATAAAAATTCAACACGTATGTGTAAAGTGAATTCTTGAAAAACTTTTAAACAAGTTGACTAGAAATTTCATTTGCGTCTGCCAATATACAGTTTGCCAAACAGTTGTTTTTAAATTGATAAAATGCATAAAATTTCGTGATAACTGGCTTATATGTATACACAAAAAAAAAAACATAGAAATATTTTGAGTAATGATTTAAAAAAAAAGCTCTTTTAGAACTTAATGCTTAATTTTCGAAATATTTAAATTAACAAATTTGCATCAAAACATACAAAATTTTTGTATGTATATATTATATTAATTTAATAAAAACTTAAATTCTAACAAATAGGTAAAATTAGTCAAAGCATATTACAGAACATACCGCTTATATGCAAAACTTATAATTTTGCATATATGCGATATTTCCTTTGTTGTCATAAAACAAAGACATTAATCATCTTATTTAGGTACGACAAAAAAAGTCGATAATCTTTTAAAGGTGTGAAGTAAACAGTAAATAAAGGATTACCTGAATTTGATTTAATTGTGTTTTAAGCTTCATTGATTTTGGTCCAGGTATAGAATTTGTTCGTACTATTGGTTCCTTGGGCTCGTAATTCGTACAAAGCGATTTATGGCAAAATCCTTGAAATATATTTAGATACATATTTATAAATATATTTAACCTTTACATTAAAATTTTAGATATGTGCATGAATATTTAAGAACGCTTATATCATTCATGCAAACATACATCGAAATATATAACTTACGGTGTAAACTTAATTGCTTTAAAAAATATGTGTTTTGCTTTGATAGCAAATTCAATGCTAGTTGTATCATATTTTCTGCCTGATCTAGTATTTCGTATTGCTGTATTTTGAAACACCTTACAATCTGACGACTTACACCTAAATACAATGCTCAAAGTGTTTTTAGATTGAATATAAGGGGCGTAGATGTATATATATGTGTGTGTATATGCATATGCTTATTATAATGAACAGTAAAGATTAAATGTAGATGTACACTTTAATGTATATATCAGTAGATTTTTGATATATTGTATAATTATTTTTAAAAAATTGAAAAGCGTATGTGCAGAAATTTAATAATAAGTAGTTAACGTTGTACATTTTCAAACATCAGCTAATAATAAGAACTAAGCAATATTTTATCTTTTCAAAATAAATACTGTCTTTTACAAATAAATTTTTAAATTTTAAACTGATAATCTATTATACATTTTTAAACTGAATTGTTATTATTATTATTATCTATATTTTTTTATGAAGCTGTGGTTATCATGCAATTTCATATTTTAATAACATTTTTAACTAGTTGACGTTTTTTTCTATAAGTTTGAATAAAGACTTGAAAATAATATTTAATGTATTTAGCATTTAAAATTTGAAACAATTAATTAATAGTATATTTTTATTAATTATTATATTTATTTATATATAATGTATAAAGTGTTCATACATTTTTATTTCCTACTGTTTATGAGTATTAAAATGTTGAACAGTATTTAAGTGGCATATAACATGGTTCTGCGGCCAAAACATCTTTTTAAAAATTGGTTTTTCTATTGCAACATATTGAAATCTAGTTAACAATATAGTATTAAAAACAAACGCAGATGCTAGAAATATTTTAGCTAATAATTTTTTTATTTGTCGGTAAAGCACGGTAGGTTTGGGATAATGAATACAACACATATTTTTTTGTTTATTGTATAATTATTCTACCAACCTTGACCACACTAGACCCATTTTGCATATCCGTGCTGATGGGCTATCGGGCTCAGTGTGAAATTACCACTACTCGCCGGTTACGCAGATTGATTCCACTTTCTTATCGTTCAAACGTCACAGAAAAGGATAAAGTCGTAATATTCATAATATAAAAAGTGTAGTTTGAAAAATTAGTGCGCCGCTAAGCAAGATATTGATAAAAGGCCGTGATTTTGTTCGGAAATATATGTATGATTACTTTTTATTAAGGAAAGCCAAATATGCTCTAATGACTTTTCTTAAGAAAAATTGTATTTTTCTCACTCACTCAGGGGTTTGGCATGCATTATATATTTTTTTTTATAATTTTGGTGTTAAAGGTTTCATTTGCTCGGATTAATTGTCTTTTATATTGAAATGTACAAGTTATTGCGTTATAATTAAAAAACATACTTACTTACTACATAATAAATAAAATTTATTAAATCACAAAAGCTGTGCTCTGTTTTAAATTATTCTGCAGGTAACTATTTAGTAGTAACACACGCTCTAATTTCTTTTACTACTAATCGTTCCTATTGTATTTTATATTTTATTTTAGAAATAGTAAGACATCACTTTGTAACGGTCAAAATACAGCTTCAAGGATTCTAATTGTATTTTTTGATCGGAATTTTCTTCTTTATGACGTTTCTCTTTTTTTATTTTACGGTACAAGACGAATAATAAATATATAAAAGTAAAGACATGATTATACTTGGGATTTATGCTACATACTATGCTTCGAAAGGCTATTTATTTAATTCCTACAACAAAACATTTCAGGTAAAAGTAAATTTTCGTAAATTTTTCTTGCCTGTATATTGTATGATGTAAAATGATCTCTGGGCCAGTTAATTTATATGTATTAGTTTTTCTAAAGCAACATGAAGTAGAAATTATTCTTATGCAGGAAGATGCTTTGTATTTTCAGCAACTTAACTTAACTGAGAGCATTAATGTGCAAAGTGTAAAATTTCAATTCCTTATACTCCATGCGAGAGCATATATGAACAAAGTCAGTCGAAAACCAACTTATTACAGTACATACTGTTTATATGCAAAACCTACAACGCAGACAAAATTTTGCATATATGCGATAGTTCCTTTTAAGCAATAAAAATAAATAATTACGATGATGTTTAAAAATAAGATTATTTTGCATTTAAGCAATATTTTCATATAAGCAGTTTGCATATAACCGATATACACTGTATATTTAAACAACAATTACATCAACTACATAATTTTGCAGCTTATTTCTTAATATTATTTTCTTCAGAATTACATTTGAAGTTCTACGTTGGCATACTTGCTGACGATTAAATCCATTACATGTAGTCAAGTTGCTATCTTATTTCTTGTTATCTAACTGAAACAGATTAGAAGTTTTTGGACCTTAATTAATAAAACAAAGAGATTCAAATTCAAAAATAATAAACAGCTTCTTAAGATACCAGTTTAGTTTAATGTTTTAGTTTAATGTTTTGTCTTTCTTTAAACATTTGCTGAGGGCTGAACTTATATTACTAAATGCCGACGCATCTAGCAGGCATGTTTTCCAATATGTCAAGTTACTTCTGAAGCAAAATATTTCTGTTTATTACGTTTTTGAAATAAGAATATTCCAGGTCACCTTCTTGCTTCTCCATTGCAATTATATTTAAACTTCATTCAAACTCACTTCCTATATTATCTTATCAAATAATAGATGCAATAACTTAAATCCAATTTTTTTCAATTTTGCTTTGCAATCTGCTTTCATTGAAATATATTAAATATCAATGATATGAAGTTCTTTCAGGAGCTTGCCATGCAGCTGTTTGTCTATTTAATAAAACTAATTGACATCCAACAAAGTCTTGTTATTAAATTGATTTTGTTTTTATTAAAATCAAAGAGCATTTATACAACTAGAGATGAATTAAGGGGTGGAACGATGGAATTGAAATTGAAAACAGCGAGTTGCCACAAGCTCGGTAGAGCAAAGTCAAAACGAAAAGATAAATCAAACGAAAAATCAAAGAGCATTGATACAACTAGAGATGAATTAAGGGGTGGAACGATGATAAAGAAATTGAAAACTGTGCGCCGACTTAAGCTCGGTAGGGCAAAGTGAAAACGAAAAGAAAAATAAAAAACAAAATTTAAACGAGATACAGAAAAATGTATTTTGTCTTCTGCCATTAGCTACCCCTTGCCTATTCTGTGTTTTGATCCGTATTCTGTTTACATTTCAGCATTTTGATCACCCTCTTTAGGAAAATATATTTAATTTAGAGTGTGACAAAAGCAATATTTTCCATGATCCACTTTATGTTCAATTTATCAATGTATAAAAAGCAATCCCACTGTTTATTCCAATTTTCTAAAGGTCGTGAAATTAATGCTGTGCACCTATCAATAGTATGTACAGGGTGTAGTTTAGCACATACTTATTTTCAATGTTGCCGCACTTGAGTAAAATGTAAGTTTAGCCTCGAAAAACAAAAATTAAAATTTGGGAAGCACTAATACTAGCAAATACGCCGCTGTGTCATACACGCAAGTGCAATAGTGTGAAGATCAGCGGCAGGCCACATATGACTAGAAAAATTAAATTGAAGTAAAATTTTGTCAAAGTTATGCCAGGCAAAGAACTTTTCGTCTGCGAGTCGCACACACACTACCATTAGGCGCTCGTATTATAGGAGCTTAATGTGTTGGTATTAGAATCAGAGTCTGACAAAGAAGTTCTTGCAGCTGTGGCAAATCGACAATTTGTGAAAATTTGTGAGACCAGCAAATTCATTTATGAGGCCAGATATGATTTTGAATAATTATTGACTACTTTATGTTATGACATACGGGGTGTGTTCAAAAAGTAAGGTGACTTTTCAAATATCGCGGGCAACATATTTTCGATTATCGATTTTTTTGTTTTGTTATATTGGTACACTCTTCCCTAACATCTGTACCAAGCTTCAAGTGAATCCCCTTTTTTGTTTGGTTGTGAGAGGCGTAAAGGTTACAAGTTGTTTTTCGTGCTCGGCGATTTTTTGCTATTGAAAAATATGCATCACGATAATGCCCCTGCTCAATCATCTTTGCTTGTGTGGGGTTATTTGGTCAAAAACAACACCACAATAATACCTCAGCCACCATATTCACCGGATTTGGCCCCATGTGACTTTTACTTGTTCCCAAAACGAAAGAGACCTATGAAAGGACGGAGATTTGCAACGATTGAAGAGATAAAGACTGCATCGCTGGGAGAGCTCAAGGCTATACCGAAAAGTGCTTTTAGGAAGTGCTTTGAGGATTGGAAAAACCGTTGGCATAAGTGTATTGTATCTGATGGGGATTAATTTGAAGGGGACAACATAAATATTGATAAATAAATTAATAGTTTTTCTTGAAAATACAAAGTCCCCTTACTTTTTGAACACCCTTCGTATTTATTTAGGGAATAATTAATGAGCCCTACAGTCCTACATATTAAAATCATTTAAATTATTATAATTATAAATACATTATAAAATACTTCTAGTGTTGGGACGGCTAAGAATCGAAGAATAGACATTAAACTCCTTTTCATTGTCAAATGATCAAGCTAGTCAAGTCTGGCAAGTGCAGAAACAACCTACATATAGACATGAAAATGGATTTGTTGTATTCGACAACATTTTGGAATTGGAAAGTCCGAGATGAGGAACAAAGAAAAAGGAAAGAGATAGATGGCGAATTTTAATGCTTTTGTGTTTTGTCTTGCTTCCGCACTACTGAATGCATCGCTAAATTATGCGAATACTATATTTTGTGAAAATAGTTAATTTTATTATATTTTAGTTAGTAAAATAATTAGTTCTAAACATATTTGTCACAATTGTGTAACATCATAAAGTAACCCTTGATCAACAAGAATTAATAATTCAGGCAGATACATCTCATTTATTGAGCCTTCTGCCTAACTGATCACTTAGAAATCAGCAAAACGAAGCAAAAGCGATTCCTTTATATTCTTGGGCTGCCCTTTAAATAAGTGAAGTTCAAGGGAAATGATAGATAAAAGCATGCGTATGTCACAGGCAGGGCCAATTTAATTCATTTGTATGCATTGCTTCGTCCCCTAGGGTATCATACGATCGCGCGGTCGTTTTTCAGGGGCCACGAAAAGTAGCAAAACTCTTTTAACATCGCTTCAAAAATCATTTTTCGGCAATGGGTCACACATACCATTGCTCGCTTCTACGATGTAAAAGTTACATTGGTATGTGTTTGTCACAGGCTAGACACAAGATGCCTTGTTGCTTAGCTTCATACAAAATCAAAACAAAGCGATCAAGAATTGTACAAAGCTTATGACAGCGTGCGATAAGGAAGGCACAATGCTTTTTCCCTTTTTGTTTCTATATTCGTATAGTGGAGCTAAGTCAGTCGGCAATGCTCGACAACTCTGCATTGCGCTCAGTACTGAATGAGTTTTTACTCATATTAGTGCGTCCAAATGCGCTCGAACATTATTACCCAACCAGCCGCTCTGTTATTTTTTTACATATAAAACATGAAAAATTTTCATGCCTATATGTAGGTTGCCTCTGCGGCCTTTCTGACTTTTACACGTCCTCGTGTGCCAGATTTCTTAAGGTAACTTACTATAGCAATATTCTTTATATTTAATGTTTCTTAATCCTCATTTAACTTTCACGCAGTGTTCTATAAAATTTTTAATATTTTTATAAATGTCCGTTCGGCATCAATTGGACATTACTTTACTCTTGTGGTATCGCAGTTGGTGTCCCTTGCCTTCGAGTTCAGTGTCGGTATGGTGACAGGGTCATTGGTGTTGAGGATACACGAAAGTAGGTGGCCGCATCTACAATAACGACCGTGATGATGCGGCGGTACAAATGCAAAGAGCACCTTTTAGAAGAGGCAGACAAAGTGACCCAAGTTGTCAACGCATGTCTCCTCCAAGTCATCTATCGTTGAATTCACCGAAATCACATTCATCGGCTGGTATTGCAGTCATCGCATCCTTAAACTGCTCCTTCCACAAAGACGTTCCCAGCACAGCGGGTACATATGCCTTGGCGACGAGCTTGTCCACAGTAGCCTTGATTTTCTGGCTCTCCTGAACGTGGATTTGGGTGATAATATTCTCCCCACTTCTGCTTGATCTTCTCCAAATATACTTTGAAGACGACATCCTTCTCGTAAGTGCTCACCTCGAGAATGAGCATTTGTATACGTTGCTCTGTTACATGTGTTGTCAAAGACTAGTTCGCCACGCACTCCATCGTAGTGCTTTCCAGCGATTGCAGTTACATCCTCAGTCTCAATAGGGCACGACGACGGTGCTTCGGTCACCAGAGTAGCGCATAACGTAAAGTTCATAGTTGCCAACTGATTCGGTGATCTTGATGAGGGTCTCGGGGAAGGCGAAGATGGCAGCGTGACCGTCATCCAGAATCATGATTGTTAGCTACTTGTGGCATAAAGAGTCTTACATTTTCGGATGAATGGAAAAGTCGCATGTAGAAGCATTCATCTTTCTCAAGAATTTCATCGTCGATGATCTCAACTTTAAAACGCTGCTCATCCACACTCGAAGGGAAAGTAAGAGTGTCCTTCTTTCCAATAAAGTCTGATCCGGCAGAGGCGGTGCATCCTGTGTCTTAAACTCTACCGTTGAGTATTGACGACGATCTGCACGCTTGCGATAGTCCACGATGAGGCTGCGTATGCAATGCTCCTGCTTTCAAGCCTCATGCCATATTTTTGTACATTCACTTTTTTTATAAACTAAGTGCAACTTTCTGCATACACACAAGTTCAGCCGGCAAATCCGTTGCATACGTCATCTCGCTTCTCATACGTCTTGTCTCTGTATGACGATGAGGCTATCGTGCATGTCGTTGCAATATGGCCAAGCTGGCCGCACTTGTGGCAGCCGTAACCTGACATGTCCCTTTTCTGTACGATGCTGCTGCGTGTTGAATTCGGTCTGGGATTGTATGTGTCCTCTGGTCTTCCGCTTCGGCATTCTGTCGGCTTATGGCCCGGCTTGCCGCAAGAGTAACACTTTCCCTGCCACGGCGTCCTCTGCTTCTTCCGCTCTGGGGCACTGGTGTGATCTAATGATTCGCTGTCGTTGCGTTTGCCAAACGAAGAGGCTTGCAGCAGTTGCTCCAGTTCGTTACGGGTTTTAATGTTCGTAGTGAACGCTAGTCGCTGAAGTCGCTTATCTGTTTGAGGAGTGTGCGCAAGCACGACCGACACCGCGATCTCTTCGTTGCTCATGTTCTTCCACTTCGATAGCAGTGCTGTCACTTGTCTGCTGGCGTACACAGACACACACTCGCCTGGCTTCGGCTTGCTGTTGTGCATCTCTAGCAATACGGCGGCTGATGTCTCTACGCCTTCGTACTGTTGAATAAATAGTGATCGATATCCGACCACTTTATCCCGGCGTAGCATATTTCAGATAACCATCTAGACGCTCCTCCCTCTTACGAATTGCTCAGTGCCGTGACGAGAGCACTGCCTTCTGGCATGTTCTCCGCCATGATTATATCTGCAGTTTTACACCATGTAACTACATTTAAATTTGCAGTCTCGGGGCAAAACTTTGGTAGCGTCACCTTGATAGTAGGTTGAGTCGCCATCTTGGGAGTTTGCACAGATTTAAGCACGTCCCGAAAAGTTTTGCTTTCCGCTTCAAGTAGCGCACACCACTGCTCGTTCGAGAGATTGAGTTGTGAGTTGGATCGCACTTCTGATGTCGGAGAGATGGGCGATGGGGGCGTGCTATCCTTTTCCATAATAGTTTTATTATCTATTTCACAATTTTAACTTGTATTACAATCTTATTTTCGAGCACATCGAGTTGCCAGACCTCTTCTTCGGCGCGATCACAGAGTGTTAAACTACAAGAGTGGGTGATAGCTTAACAACGAAATGTTAATGTTAAAAATAGAATCTTGAGATTGGCTCGGTAATATTAAAACATTAATCATATTTAAATTATGCAAATAATTCAAATAATTTTACATAACAACATAACATTATTCTCATAGCAAAGGATCTGTATGATTATTTACTTATTCCTGTGTCATTGGCCTTTGTAATTTACCTTTTAATTATGCATATTTTTTTACTACCGAGCCAATCTCAGGGTTTATTATTTTTAACAGAAAGCTCGAGAGCTATCATTCACTCTTGTATTTGGTGCTCTGTGGGCGCGATTTACTTTCTTTCTGAACTAGCCTCTGCTCTCCTTCTTTTCATCGCCATCTTGTCATTCTCTTCATAATTCTCGCATATTCCATTATGCCTATGCCGCCGAAGAACAGCTGGTACCATGCTCACTTGAGTGCAGCTCAAGCGATGCTCTCTTATGTTAATAACATTGACATAACATTACATATGAACTTAACATAACAACTATCGAAATACGTTGCTTTTGAAAACGATAAATAAACTCAAATAGACTACTTGGGTTTTATTTCGACATGTAAAATTCACTGCCTCTCGACAGCTTATGGAAATCGTCAATGTTATGTTACTTGCTATTACAATTGTATAAACACAATTCATTCAGTAACATAAAAAAAAATAAATTGAGGATATCCGCTCGTAATCAAGAGAGCATGAAGAACAAATAAATAATAGAATAAAGAACGCTTGAAAATATGCGAATAATGAAGATACTCACGGTAGAGGATTGGCAAAATACGAACTCTGCGAAAGGATTTGTATAAAGTCACATATGTTAATTAATCCTTCCAGTGATATCTAAAATTTCATTTCACGATCTCTCGACACATTACAAAATCCGTCCGTCGATTTTATGCTCGGTGCTATGACCAATTATAACAACACAGATTATTCGGTAACAAAAAAATTACAAATTGATTGTATTTTCTTTTTATTAGAGGAGGTGGAGCAACTAATCGGAAATAGCAACATTCACTTGACGGAGCTTTTAGCGGTGGAAGAGTAACGAAATACGTTGCTTATGAAAACGATAAAAGAAACTCAAATAGACTACTTGGTTTTGATTTCGACATGTAAAATTCATTGCCTCTCGACAGCTTATCGAAATCGTCAATGTTGTGTTTCTTGGTATTACAATTGTATTAAAACAATTCATTCTGTAACAAGAAAAATATAAATCGAAGTTATCGGCTCTTTATCACGGAAGCTTGAGAAACAAATAATAAATAGCATAAAGAACGCTCGAAAATATGCGATTGATAAAGCTACTCGCGGTAGAGAATTTAACAAATACGAACTCGGCGAACGGATTTGTGATAAAGCTACTCACGGTAAAGAATTAAACAGATGCGAACTCGGCGAACGGATTTGTGTAAACTTAAATATGCTACTTAACAAGATAATTGCAGATTAATTGGATCGGATTGGGTTGTATAACGCAACTCCACGTCGAGCCTAAAAGACTCTACCCGCATTTAGGTGTCAAACCACAGCCAGCACGTTACTCTCCGAGGGGCCGCAACCAATTAACCGGACGGAACCGAAGTTTTGAGGGCACCGGTTACCTGTGGTACCAGACTTTAGTCTCCGGTCGGACCTCGCGCTATAAAAGCACTTTCAATTCGTACTCACTGACAGTACCGGGTTGACGACCCACAAACAAGAAATAGACACAGCTGTATAAGAATAGAGTAAAGATCTAAAGCCATGCTCATGGACATCATTTCCACACTGTGAGGTGCGAGGCCTATCTTAGAGTAGAGAGGAAATGACTTAAATCATATC
>JAWNNX010000394.1:0-41488 GCA_035044505.1 Zaprionus lineosus | reverse complement strand
AAGAAGAACGATCAACGTAAAATCAACTGGACACCCGAACTGTTGGCAGCATTTGAGACGTGTAAAAATAACGTCGAAAGCGCAACACTACTATCCTTTCCGTCTCCAGGAGCTAAACTCGCATTAGTGAGTGATGCATCAGACATCGCAATTGGAGCAGCGCTTGAACAACAGACAAATGACAACGAAGACAACTGGAAGCCACTGGGATTTTTTTCAAAAAAACTGTCCAGTACGGAGAAAGCGTACAGCACATACGACAGAGAGCTTCTCGCAATATTTGAGGCAGTCAAATATTTTAGGCACATGCTCGATGGACGTACTTTCATTATCAAGACGGATCACAAACCATTATTATATGCGTTTAAACAAAGACCAGACAAAATGTCCCCACGACAAGTACGACAAATGAGCTTCATATCACAGTATACCACATCAATTGCACACGTAAACGGAACGGGCAACGCAGTGGCAGATGCGTTCTCTCGGCTATGTGCAATCAACGTACCAACGGCGATTGAAGTGGAGCAACTGAAGATAGCGCAGGAAGGTGACACTGAGCTTTTAGAACTACTAAAAGGCAGCACGTCCCTGAAGCTTCAACTAGTGCGTTACAACAACGAAGTTGAAATTTACTGCGATGTTTCTACCGGACGGAATCGACCATACGTACCCAAAAATCTGAGGCAACTGATTTTTGATTTGGTACACAAACTGTCGCACCCAAGTGGAAGGTCCACATTAAAACAGATCCGGCAAAAATTTGTGTGGCCCTCGATGAACAAGCAAGTAACCAAATGGTGCAGAGACTGTTTGGATTGCCAACGGGCAAAGACCCACAAGCACAATCATATTGCCCCGAACAAAATCGATGTACCGGATAACAGATTTGATCACGTCCATTTGGATATAGTGGTGATGCCACTCGACCAAGGATACCGATATTGCCTAACGATGATAGACCGATTCTCTCGCTGGCCTGAAGCTGTTCCGCTGAAAGAAATAACAGCAGAAAACGTCACAGCTGCCTTCTGGTCTAATTAGATAGCGCGATTTGGCACTCCGAAGACAATAACCACCGATCAAGGCGCTCAGTTTGAGTCAGCAATTTTTAAGGAACTGGCGCAGCTGGTAGGCAGTAAACGCATCCACACAACAGCGTACCACCCACAATCAAACGGCCTCATCGAACGATGGCACAGATCCTTTAAAGCGGCTTTGATGTGCAATGCAGGCGTTCCGTGGACGAAACTCTTGCCTACCGTATTACTCGGCCTTCGCACCTGTTTTAAGGAAGACCTCCAAGCATCGACTGCCGAAATGCTTTATGGACAACCACTGCGACTACCCAATGAATTTTTCGAAGACTTGGATACAGAGTGCAGCCCCACTGAATTTTTGTCAACGTTTCGGGAAAACATGCGCAAAATACGGCCGACAAGTACAGTCCATCATATTAAGAACAAGATGTTTTTGATAAAAGGAATAGAGACTTGCTCACACGTTTTTCTGAGAACGGACGCAGTAAAGCAACCATTAGAACCACCTTATACTGGTCCGTTTAGAGTAGTTAAACGGAATACGGATCGAGTATACACCATCGGCGTAAATGACAAGGAAATATCTGTGTCGGTGGACCGTCTTAAACCAGCTTTTCTCATGAAGGTTGACGCTGACTGGCACTCACAAGAAAAAAAGAAGACAAACCCACGTTCATACGGGAAGCAACGGCGAGTGCAGTTTATAGATTCGTGACACAGTCACTGGAGAGGGAGCACTGTGGCGGCTCACTGGCGCCATCTACCCATCATCTACCACCAACTGAATCATCGAAACCGATCGGATCGCTGAACCGATAACTGTTCATATGGTTCAGAGGTTCAGGAACTAACGAGGCGTCGCGGCCAACATACTGCAAAGCTCGACCTCTTTCAAGCTTTAGCGCGCACCAGCAACACATCTCAATAGTTTCACTAACTCCTGTAATATATATGTTCAACAATAAATTGGTGCTTACCAAGTACCTAAACTTACTCACGTTTACCGCCATCTGTTGTGCATGTATTTTTTAATTTTTTAGTTAATCGATTTCTTGCAAAAATCGTTTGCTGATTTTCTATCTTGTTGTGCGTTTTTATTTTGGGCCGAAGTACTACCACTGATTTGCAATTTTTAGTCAATTGTTTTTCAATTTGCTGTAAAGTTGTTTAATTTGCAAATAGTTGCGTAAAATGCCTTTAAATTTTGTAAATTTTAGTAAATTGTACTGCTAGTAATGCATTATCCCCTGCAATAGCTTGCAGAAGAGATTGACACTAATCCGTCTAGCTGATCATTAAAAACAGCGACAATGCCGTCTCATGGGCCGTTTGTCTGCACCGCGGTTCAACGTTTTTTTCACCACTCATTTTTTTTTAGTATTACTTCTTCATTTGGTATTGTACATCTCAATATACTCAATGAATTCTATTACAACACTTGTAATAGCATACACATTCTGTTTTGATAAACTGTTGGACATGGGCACTACTGTACAAATAATTTATTGTAAATATTTCACCAAAGCGAACTAGTGAAAATTTAGATCACTTAGTTTATTTTAACCAAAGCAAAGGTAAAACTGCTAAAGAACTATGCGAAATATTCAATATTGAGTTGCTGATAATTTACAATATTTTGTCACGGGCAAACAAGACAAATCGGTTAGAGTTGAACCATTCTGGAGGCGACCGGCTAAATTAAGTAAAAAAGATTAGTCGAGAATTCTGGAGTCTGTTTTTGCAAGCCCAAAAGCCTGAAAAATTGTTACAGAATGTGAAAATCGATTGCGATAAGCAGATTTCCCTTGTAACCGTCCGACAAGTGCATTAGAAGCACAAATATTTTTCAGAATAGTTCGACAAAGACCCTTACTAACTGAAATAAATGTAAATAGGAGGCTAATATTTTCAATTGAAGAGATTAGAGGGACGACGTAATTTTTTGCCCACAAAATCAAAAATCTTATCCCCATAGTGAATTTTAAGAAATTATCTATTATGGTGTGGGACTGTATTTCATCCAAGGGCTTTGCTGAGATTAAGAAGTATTACCTGGATATTCTACACAATAAAATAATTAGAAGTATTCAAAATTTAGGATATATTTATTTTCAAAATCCGGAAAAGCTGCGGTACAAATTGTAAAAATATAGTGACCCCAAACATAAATCGTACTTGCGCAGGAATGCAGTGAAGTTATGAATGCACCTCCTCAAACCCCCAATTTAAATCCTATTGAAAATTTAACGGCATACCTAAAAATGAATGTTACAAAACGGAGTCCTACTAATAAAACCACATTATTTAAAATAATTAATGAAGAGTGGCAGAATTTGTATCGAAGTGCCCATGTCCAACTATTGGCTGTGAATGAAATCAAAACACAAGGCAATATAAACACGCAGTGAAGGAAATTCTAAGTAATTTAGTAAAGTTAACCAGTTCGCATCCCGTTTTTGCCTTGTGTTTGCATGTTGGAAACAATTATTTGACCCACCAAAATTGTTAGAATTCTAGTTTCTCATTTCATATTACTATTAGCTAAAAATGTAGAGATTTTTTTTGTATGGTATTAAATAAGCGAAATAGGGCAATAAAAACAAAATTGCATGCGTTTTTTTCATTTTGCAAAAAATTGTTTGACTAACTGTATGTACTATGTATATAAAAATTTCAATTTTATAATTTTTTGAAAAGTTATGAAATTTCTTTATATTTGTATATAATTAATTCACCAACAATACGTTTAATTGTTATTCTTATAAATATAACTTTTATAACTAACTAACTGGTAAAACAGCGACTTCTAGTTAAGTTCGGATTGTGTTGGGCTTGGGTGGTGATCTCAAGAATTTGAGTACTGCTGGCGGCGCGTTCTTGTTAACGTTGCACAGTTTAACTGTAAGTAGAGCTCTGAGGCTTCTTAAGGAGCAAAGCCCGAAGTCCGTTAAGTTTAAAGTATTGTGCATTAACTCATATAAAGAAACCAATATTCAACATTTGCATGATAACAGCCAAGGACATCAAATAAACAACATGACCAATCCCAAGGAATTTAATGTCGAAAATAGATTATAATACCTTATAGTCGGACTACTGTTATAAAATAAAGTTATAAAGCAAACACTACTCCAAATTGTACAATTCTGATTTATATTGATAATTACCCAACCGCAACTAATGAAAATTGGTATGCCAAAAAAAGCCACAGAGTAATAGACCATGGGAAATACCGTATAGAACCTAAACCCATAGACATTACAGTTACATCACAAAAAAAGCGAAACAGGATGGTAACATAACCCGCGCCACCATCAAAAGCAACAGCGACACAAGAACCGTTGATCAGGCAGTCTTGGGACCAGAGAGTACCAAATTTGGTACTCTCTGTTTGTGACGGTCGTTCCAAATACAGGGAGAAAGTTTCGTGCCATAAGTTATAACAATTTTGTTATTTAGTAAGCGTCTACCCAGTTTCAGTGTTTTATTAGGAATAACTTATTCTAATAGATCTTGTCTTGTCGGTTAGTTTCTTATCCTAATCTCAGCTTCAGGCGTCGACGTCGCTGCATCGCCGGATACCGTCTTTCTTTAAATGCGGTATCGCACCGCGCGATAACTCCGTTGACTGGAGTGCGTTGACCCGTCCTGGGGTTACTCAGCGCACGTAGCATATTTTTGAACTTAATGCTATCCTTATCGAAATTAGCCTAGATACTAAATTCTAATACGCTTATGTTAACTTATAAAAAATTGATATTACTCCGCAAGAAACGGCAGATAATATGAAATCAATTCAAACTAATTTAAATATAAACAAAAGACTTTAAACAGTTCCCGGGTGTAATTCGCATCTCACATTTGCTACGCATTTAGACCAAAGACGTCCGCCTTTTCTCCAAAAATTTCGAGCAATTTGGCTACTGATACAGAATTCCCATCAAACTTTTTTCAACAATCATGATTTGTTTTACCTCAATTTTGAATGAACTATTTGCGAAATACTTTTTTGGCCATCATGAATATTTTGTATCATTTTTATCAGATCAATTTGGGCTTCTTCCGGAA
The DNA here is from genome assembly GCA_035044505.1 of Zaprionus lineosus. NCBI lineage: Eukaryota > Metazoa > Arthropoda > Insecta > Diptera > Drosophilidae > Zaprionus > Zaprionus lineosus. The sequence continues at coordinate 36,380 of JAWNNX010000394.1, read as the reverse complement.
AACTGATTTCACCACCTTCCTCTTCGACTTCTTTACTTAGAGAGTCTTTGTGTTTTTAATCGACTCAGTGCTTTCAAGTGCTTTTAAGCCCCCAAAATGAATTTGTGCGATCTTACATATCTTAAATGTAAATCTTATCTTAATATCTTAAATGACACAATGACACTGCAGACACAACTAATGGATGAGATAGTACAGTTTTAGGGTGCCAGCCGTACTTAAGAGAGCTTAAAAAATGAGTCAATAATAAAATTCACAGTTGAAGCAAAGCGTCATGAAATGGGCAGATATGCGTCAGCTTTCTGAAAATCGTGGCAAAGACAATATGGAGCTGATTGAGCGTGAGCGTGAAGTAATAACAGATTTTCTTTATTTTCTTTCTTGAGGTATGCATTGCTGAACGGATCTCAGACATCCGGAAGCATCAAGCTAAATACAGTGCCGCTCAACTTAATAGGTTAGAAAACTTTTTCTCATATTTTTCGCTCCTTCTTTGCTTCAATTGAATTTTTTGTTATCATTTCTTTTTATTTTGAACCTTCATGTGTTTACTCATTATGTGCAAGAAAAAAGTAACGCGACAAATGCAACGGAAATTAAGAATTTTGCTTTAATCATGAAATTCGCTAAATGTGTGCTCTATTTTTGGCTCATCTGATTAGGGTTGACACTTTTGCATTTCTTTTCGTTTAACTGCGTGATTAAAAGGAGTTGGTTTTTTTTATATTGTAAAATTTAAACGATTTGTAATCAGTTTTTTGTAAAATGGGCCGTGAGAAACCTTTAACGGGTTTTGAAAAAGGTCAAATAAAAGGTTACATTGAATCTGGCTTCAAACATTATGAAATAGCCAAGAAAATCGGCCAAAGTAAAAATGTTGTAAGCAATTTTCTTCGTAATTAAGCAGACTACGGAAAAAAATGAAAGGAGGCAAAAAATATGCAACAACAACATGGGAGAGGCGCATCTCACCGCAGGAAAATTAGGGAAAATTGTGGCGTGAATGCTAACATCAAAGATGAACGCAAATGTTTACAAAACTGTACTCCAAAAGACTTTTTCTCAGTATTTTGAGATTTATGGGTCTATTCCATGGACGTACCAACAAGAGAACGCTCCCATCCATACCTCTCGGGTTGTAAAGCAGTGGATTAATGACCAAAATGTCAAATTGCTCGAGTGGCCGCCTTACTCTCCTGACATTAATATTAAAGAAAACATTTGGGGACTTTTGTCCAGGAAAGTATACGAAGGAGGAAGACAATTTAATGATCGTGGGACCCTAATTGATGCAATTAAAAAAACCTGGTCAACAATTTCACTAAATGAAATTGAAAAATATTATGATTCCTTACCAAACCGTCTGTTTCAAATAATTAAAATCAAGGGTGTGCATACCAAATATTAAATATGCTAAAATAGTGTTCTTTATTACTTAAGTAGTTCATTTTGTCTAATACATTTAAATGTTTACTTTTATTTAATAGTTTTAGTGGTCAAACCTATTCAGATGAGTCAAAAAAATTGAGGATTTTTTTGTTTTTGAAAAAAAATTAAAAGTTATCTAAAAACAAAATCTACAACACAAAGACTTTGTCTTTTTACAAATAATTTATTTTTTTATACATTAACATTTATTTCGTTTAAATCTGAGTGCTAGTTACAGAGATACAACGTTTCAAACCTAAAAAAAAAAAAGAGTCAAACCTATTTAGTTGAGCGGCACTGTAAATGTATGCTAGCTGACCATGTTCTTTGTGGACGGTTCTTGGAAATAAAGATACATTTAGATGTCAATGACGATACCCATTTCAACAAATTAGTACGGTGTAATCATTCAATTGTTTTGATTCCTAAGCCTTTTTGGTACTATTTGATTTCGTGCCAAGCTCAATAAAACTGGTTAACCTATTGTAGTATCTGAAATGTATGGTATTTAGATTTATTTTAATACACCAAAAATCTCTTACTTGGGCTTAAAACTTTGCCCTTATAATTATAAATAAGCCCGGAGTTTCAACATGGTTGCTTATCGGATATTATTCTTATGATATCAGATGCTTTATGTATCTTATTGTAATTATTGTATTCGCATAGAGAGGGTAACATAAATTCATATGTTTAATCTTATATGATTAAACTATCGTTGTCGTATCGATTTATTGTCTTACATCGTAATTAATATCGCATAGTAAACTTTAATATACATGTACATATGTAAGTTCAAATGTTTCTTCTTAAAATACCAATATATTCAAAAATTATAAATTATTCGTGTACACAATTGAACATAAAGGCTAGTTTATATTTACATTTTGCTATTTGAGCAATAACGATGTTATTATTAGGAGCGAATACAAACCAGAATTCTAAACTTGTGTTTATATAAACGTTAAAGTTTTAAAGTACTAGGTCGGAGATATCTGCGTTAAGACGGACACCTCAGACATATATGTAATTCCAATCCAGAATATACGTTTACGTACACATATACGTACATATACATGTATGCATATGTGTATGCTATAGTCTAGCAAAAGGCATTGGTTTGAATGTTGCATAGTCAACTGTATTAATATGGTTTCGGAGTAAAAGAATTGTTATTAAAACCTTAACAGTAAAATATCTAAGTGTGAGTTATCAAATTTACCGATATATCGATATACATGTATATTTGTATAATAAGTGCAAGACAATAACTAAAATGAATTTATTGCTTATAACAAAAGTTAGTTGTGTTGAAATTTATAATGTTGACATAAAAAAAAATTTTGTATTATAAATAAGGTGCGTAATTTTTTAACATGTTTATAGCATAACCAATATAATCGATAGTGTTATTCTAACAAACAACAGTATCGTACAACTTCTCTTCAGAGGTGCTGAATAATACCTTTATGATTTAATTCATGCGCGACCCAACACTAGACATACATAGCTTATTTTTAACATTTTTGATGTGAGATGTGTATTGTCTATTAAAATTTGTGCTTAAATATGTAAAGTTAAATTAAATATTAGTGTAGCATTATTAAAAGTTAGTTTAAAAGGTATTTCATATTGCAAGTACATTTATATAAAACAAAACAAAAAACAATAATATATATTTTTGGTTAACAAACGACAGCTGCTACTCTTGTATATAAGTCAGTTAATAGAAACATCAATTGTATTGCGGAGCTTTTGTCGCCGTATATTTGATGGGCACATGTTTGTATGTCTGCATTCAAGTACTCGACTCAAATCGACGTACAGGTTGCAAATAATTTACAATTAATATATATATGTATCATAAAGTACATAGTAATTTGCATGCATGTATATTTAAGTGTAAAAATTAATTATATATATATATATATATATATATATATATACATTTATATATACCAAATGAAAGTACATGGTCATTTGCATTTACATTTTTAAGTGTAAATAATTTTATTTATATGTATATATATATATATATATATATATATATATATATATATATGTATATTTACATTTAAAAATATGTGAATGCAAATGACTATGTACTTTCATTTGGCAACATTAATGTATGCGCGAATTTTAAAAAGAGTGGTTGTTAGGTTTACATTTTTATGCAAGAACAAACGTGTGCGCATAAGCTTGGAAGTGATAAAACATTCTAGAATTCTGGTAAACAAAGAGAAAAAATTATATACTATATGAATACTATGTATATAGTCATAAAAAAAAAAAAAATGATCAAAGTGTGAAAGTCAATTAATCTTAAAATAACAGTAGCCTTTTTCTAACAGATCAAATTTTCTCGATTCCACTATTATGAATTGAAGCAACAACAATTTCTTACGACTAAAACTAAAACACTGGCACCATCTATAAATTGTTTTCAAATAAATTTTAAAAATTTCTTAAAGTTTTTTTTAGAGACTATAGCATATGTTATTTTAATTTATTTATAAGTGGGGAGTGTTAGCAATTATATAAAACAACAACAAATAGAAATCAAGCAAACGTTTTGCTTTAAAATGGCTTAATAAGGAGTTACAACGTTCAAAATTTTTTTTATCTAATTTCTTACTACAAATGACCACAACTTTGAGAAAACTTTTATTGTGCTTTAAATAAACATCTATAAAGTAATTTCGTTTATTCATTTATATAATAAAATTTTAAATTAATTCGCGTATAAACTTCACAACTTTTCTTTTGTAATTTTGGTCACTAGTATAAATTAAGAATGCTGTTAAATAAAAAATTATAGCAAATAATATATTGCATATAATGCTTTACATTTGTTATATATATTTATTTATTTATTATTCAATATCATTTACCAATGAATGATAAATAAAATAACATATATTTAATGTTGCAAAATTGACTTTTTTTTTACATTTTAATGGTGATTTTTAACTCTTTTCTCTCTTTATCTTTGCAGTAACCAGTAAATGTTTTTTTTTTTACTGTAAATTGGTAACTTTAAGAAGTAACCTACTTAAAGTTACAGTCATATAAAACTTACTTGTATTAAGGTTCATATTTAAAGATATCATTGGGCTTTAAACTTTGAGGATTCTTTAAAATGGCCACAGAAAAGGAGATACAAGCACATGATATGGTGCGAAAGCGAAGCTGGGCACGTGCTGTAGTGCTTTATGATCAAGTACTTGCTTTCAATGTATCATCACAACAACATCCTCAGGTGCAATCAACCGGATCACCGCGAGCGCTTAAGGATCAGCAAATAGCTTGTCTTTTAGGACGCTGTGAATGTCTTCTTGAAATGGGTAGATACGAAGGATGTCTTGCAGATGCCTATACAGTACTTACACTTTTAGCTGAACAAACAGAATGCTTAGCCAGCGTTTCTAGGGCACGTCGCTGGTTGGTTCACTCACTTTTTAAGCTGCAGAAGTACTCGGTACGTTAAGTTTAAGTGGGCCAAAACAGTTTATAATCTTTAAAATATTTTTATTAAATTACTTAAATATTATGATAGGATGCGGAACACTTTATAAGTAAGTGGATCAACGAACTAAGTGGTCAGCAAATTTTTTCGGATATATCGAAGACACTTGAGCGGTACAAGTCCATCATACAAATGATTATGAATGGACACAATAAAACACAAACACAGGTTCAAAAAATTTCTAATACGCGTCTTGAAGATGAGATGACAATACTAGACACAAAGCTAGACCACTGGGCCACGAACAATCTTCCCCTGGACAAGTATAGCAAACTACTTAGCAACAAAGGTTTAAAAAAACGCGAACAACATCATCATAATGGTAGCAGTAGTTTCAGTAGTAGCTGCAGCAGTACTGGAAGCGTTAGTGCTATATCCAATTCGAGTGTCAACACCAAAAACAATGAACTTCTCTCAACTGTTATGATGACAAGCGTTAAACAACCAACACTAGATTTTGGACAAGATACGGATCAAGCAACACCAACCACCACATGCAGCTATTGCTGTATCAACTTTCAAACACGCAACGAGTTGAGACAACATTGTCAGACTGAAAGCCATCAGAAAGTAATCATGAGCGATGAGGGTACGCATTTCTTATACAAATTATTATTCGCTGTTAATCGACTAAAGTGATATATTTGAAAGGTCGCGATTGGAAGTGGCGTCCGCCACCCCGCGGTTATACACTAGACACTTATAGCATTTGTGAGACTTTTGCTGAAGCTCACACGTGTCACTACGGAGCACAATGTGTAGAAGCTCATGGCTTAGACGAGCTTAACGAATGGAAGGAGCGGTTCGAATATCGACGTATGCGTGTACAGAAGGCATGTGAAAAGGAATTGTATGGAAAATCGTACACAGAGCAGGTGCTTGAGCGGTGGATTCAAGCCACCTCTCCAGAACTTGTTATGTGTGAAAAAGTGCCTGATGTAGAAGCTAAGTGTGAGCAACAACTGGTAACCAGCATAAGCTCCAAGGCTTCAAAACGTATTTGGCTTTTTCAACTAAAAACAGCGCGTCCTCTTAAGGCAGTTGCATTACTACAAGACGCACATCGTAATCACTTTTCCCTTAAGTTTATCAGGCTGGGACATTCAAAACACTCGCTTTCAAAAGCACAATCCAATGTAGAGCTTAAGTCTGATCAAGAGTGGGTTGCAAGCGGCAGCAATGCTATGTTATATGCAACTTCAGATGAAGCATCGGAAGTTTCGTCAACAATTTTGGCTTATACACATGAAATAACTGTCGAGTTCTACACGGAAATATACGGAACATTTCGCCAGTCCATTTGCTTTGATGTTGGGGAAGAGCCGCTACTTGTTCGTCATCTTTGCGTTGATGTTCTGCCCGTTAGTGATGCCGAAAAAATAGAAGAAATAAAACGTGACATAATAAATAGCTCGGCCACGCGCTGGGATGTTTCAAACGCTGAATTAATTCGGTTTGAAACTTCTATAGGAACACATCTCAAAACAGAAGCTTATTTAAACGATTTGCAACATGAACGCAAGCTTTTAGAAAGATATCCGTGTCCTCGTGCTGCAACTTTTACTTTAACACAATCTACAATTGTGGAAAAACGACTGACACAGAACAACTATCGCTCGCGAATACACGAGCTACTTTACGTTGAAGAAATTGCTCGCTACGAGCAAATTGCTCGTTTTAACGTGCGAACTCGACTAACGGTAGCATCAAACTATATTTTAACGCCAGCCGGCATGGCAACAAGTACAGCGAAATACTCATTGTCGGGTGAATTGTTTGCATTAATGCGTCTGGGGAAAGATATTTCCGAAGATACGTCACCTGGCCGCCTAATTTTGTCTAATTGCAGTAGCGTCTATATTTCAGTACCAGAAGACAGTGCAAGTAAATCAGATAAAGCAAATAAATCCGATAGATCTTATGAAAAACGAGCTGTTTATGAGGCTCTTATTGAAGACAAGGGCAAAAATGTTATATACCTGAAGTTATCATCAAAATGCGTAGAAGCAATGAGCCTGCAAGCGGACATAGAGTTAGAAGTAGACATACAGTTCCAGCTCAATCGGATGCCATATTGTGAATGGCACAGTGCTGTGGATAAAATTACTGATTTTCGTCTTATCTTTCCCGATACAGAGCTGGAACCAGCCATTCCATGGACACCTAAGAAACAATGGGCCGATGCCTGTGAACCCAGACTTAACGCAAAGCAGCGTGAGGCCGTTAACGCTATCACGACTACTCTAAGTGTTAAACTACCACCTATTTTACTAATTGGTCCTTTTGGTACAGGCAAAACATACACGTTGGCTCAAGCAATTAAACAACTATTGACGCAACCAGAAGCTAAAATTCTTATTTGTACACACTCAAACTCGGCGGCCGACCTATACATAAAGGAGTACCTCCATCCGTGGATAGAAGACGGCTTTGTGGAAGCAACACCACTAAGAGTTTATTATCACAAGCGATGGTCTGCTACTGTTAATAGTGTTGTTCAGAAATATTGCATTACAGATGGAGTAGGTAACTTTCGTCGTCCCAGCATTGAAGACATTATGCGACATCGCATTATCGTTGTGACGCTAAGTATAAGTATGGAGCTTGCCACTCTTGGACTTCCTAAAGGTCTCTTTACTCACATATTTTTAGACGAAGCTGCACAAGCTATGGAATGTGAAGCTATAATGCCATTAGCATTGGCAAATGACACTACACGCATTGTCCTTGCAGGCGATCACATGCAAATGAGTCCCGAACTTTTTTCTGCCTTTGCAAAAGAACGCAAATTACATATTTCACTTTTAGAACGGCTTTATGACCATTATCCGTCAAACTTTCCCTGCAAAATATTATTATGTGAAAATTATCGTGCGCACGAAGCAATTATCCGGTTTACTTCTGAACTTTTTTATGAACAGAAACTTGTTGCTTCTGGGAAGCAGCCACGTCATGAACGTTTTTACCCCTTAACTTTTTTTACGACACGCGGGGAGGATGTACAGGACAAGAACTCGACGGCGTTTTATAATAACGCAGAAGTGTATGAAGTAGTGGAACGTGTATCAGAGTTACGTAAAAGGTGGCCTAGTGCTTGGGGAAAGTTAAATGATACGAGCATTGGTATTATGACACCATATGCAGATCAAGTTTTTCGCATCCGCTCTGAATTGCGAAAACGTCGCATGGGTGGCATTTCCGTTGAACGTGTTCTTAATGTCCAAGGCAAACAATTTCGTGCTGTATTTTTGTCTACAGTTCGAACAAGGCGAACTTGCTTTTCTCAAAGTGCTGCCAATGGTTGTGGAACTAAAGCCACAGCAAACGTAGATACACACACTGACTACGGATTTCTCAGCAACTCTAAATTACTTAATACTGCAATAACGCGTGCACAATCCCTAGTAGCTGTAGTTGGTGATCCTATAGCTCTTTGTTCAATTGGACGATGTCGAAAAGTGTGGGAAAGGTTTATTGAAATATGTGATGAGCATAAATCGCTTTTTGGATTGAGTTGGTCTAATTTACGATCGCAACTAGATGGTGTTGAAATGAAACGTGGCTATGTTCTTAATCCGTTAGCTCCAGAGTTTGTGCCTCGCGCTCTGCAACCAGAGACTTATTTGCGAGAACAGGCTGCATTGTACCTTAATGTTCCATCGCACACATTACCGTGTGGCCAACCACCCCATTATGCGGCTACGACAGGTTTGGCTTCCGTCCCAGCCGCTCATCAGATGAATCAAATGGCTGCAGCAATAGCAGCTAATCAGCAGCTTTCGCATGTTTACTCTAATCAAATGTCAGTAATGATGGCAGCGGCAGTGGCAGTAGGGGGAAAATCAGTTAACGGTCCCTCTCCAGGTTCAGGTTCAGTTCAGCATCTGCGGGGACATATGGGATTACGCAGTACTCCAACACAAGGACCACCGCATGTGCGTCAGGCTCTGCAGGGTGTAACAGGCCCACAACCATTGCCTTACAGTCAGTATTCTGCTGTGCAACATTGGCGACCTCCCGTTACTCCCCAACAAACGCAACAACAACAACAAAATTCCAATGTCAGTCTCTGGGGACCACCACCGCAAACAAATCCGTGGAGTGTCTTACCGCTAAATAAGCAGCCGCCAACGCAACCAAACGCCCTCGGACGTGCCCCAGGGCCACTGTCACAACCAGTAAGTATTATTTTTACTTAACCAAGAAACAAATTATGTGGAATTACTTTCATTTTTTAAACACCATAATGTGTTTTTCTAGGCTATCAGTAAAATAGAAAATTATACATACAATTTATATTTCATAAACATTTCAATTATGTGTACGTTAATTTAAATAGGCTCTTCGAGGGGGAAGTGTTCAGCCATCAACTTCTAATGTGTCGACATCTACACAGATGTTGCGAAATCCAAGTGAGTTGGGATATCTAGCGAAGAAAACGTTATTCAACCTCGGACAATCGATGCCCCCTCAACAAACGTCGCCCTTACAACAACCCCAACTTTCACAGCATCTTTTATATGGTCAACACTCTATGCCACTTCAACGTGGTAGTAGCATACCTAGCGGCCCTCTTAGTCCAATGGAAAATGTACAAGTTCCATACTTACGTCACAATGGAGGAGGATTTAACAGTTACGAAAAACTACCGACACCATCTCAACAACCTCCACCTGCACCTTTTCTATGTACGACTGGTAAGCACTCATCGCCAAATACCATAAGATATCCATCCGTGCATGAACTTCTCCCACCCAATATGAGTATCTACGAAATGGCTTTTAACTCTAAGGAAGAACAGTATAAATGGTATATTAAACTTTTGGAATCAGTTGGACAAGAAGCGGCCAACAAGTTCGGTGAAATGCTTCGACAAGTAATGACTACAATGCAACTACAAAGTCATCAGCAGACATCTGCACATAAATCACTACAGTCTGCAACATCTGGACAACAAATGGTCTCTAGTTCACATTCTGTAATGGGAGCTTCAACACAACGTACACAATATCCAATAATTTATTCTACGTGTACGCAGACGCAAAACCAGCAGTCTTTAGAATCGTCACCTCCATTAGATAACTTTAATCAGCAAATTGATCTTGTGTTTAATTCGATTATGAATGGTGCAAATGATGTTGCTCAGCCAATCTTACGCGATGTTCTCGGCATGGTGGGAAGGGCGACTGCGCCGAGCACAATAATTATCCCACCTTCTAGTAGCACAACAAATGGCAATGAATTACAACATCAACAACAAAGCCGACTTTTTGCCATTATGCAAGGACAACAAAATCAACAACCGTCATTTACATTACCGAAGCATACACCCAATCAAACGCTGCATCAAACACACACGCTATATTCTAGCAATATAAGTGGACCCTTGCCACCAGGCGGTGTCCATCCAACTTCCAGTGTTAACAATGGGGCTCCCAACATATTGTCGAATGGTGAGATTTAGATATAATAATAAAATGTACTACAATTTTTTACATTACGTTTTTTTTTAACACACTCTTGTTGGTCTCCACAGCGGGTAACGTTTTTCCTAACAATTATAACAATAGTAGCCAAAGTAATGGCAATTCTGTGCCGTTGTATCGACGTCAGGCTATTACTAGTAACGGAAATAGCTGTAATAATATACCAGGTCTGTTTTCTGGACTGGATGCTAGCTCCAACCCCATTGAAGCAATATTTCAAGCAAATAACGTCATGGCGGAGCATTCTAACAAATCTGATGCTAATTATGATTTAATTTTAAATAACTTAAGTTCCTTTAAAACTGGATGTGACTTAGACTTCTTGGGAGCAACAGTTTCTTCACAGACTGCTCCGCCTACAACTGATATAATACATCAGCACTCTTCGGCTACTACATATGCAGCAGTTCTTAGTCAAGGATCGCCAGCTACACATTCACAGCCAGGACAACATCCAACCCAACAGCTTAATGTTGCAAAATCTTCCCAACCAACTAATGACCGTCTTGAAAAGGATCCATTTTCAGTCATACGAGAGCTAGGACAAGCGAATACAGGCTTTTATAATTATTTCCAGTAGGCACGTGGTCGCTTGCATTATGTATTACGGCTTAATAAAGTATATACAAAAATAAAATTTTAGTAAAATAGTAAAATTAAAGAAACTAAAATAAAATTCAATATAATGCTTTCTGACTTAACTGTCCGTTTAAGCTATTGAAACAGTGTATGGTATAAATTTATCAAATTGTCTTTACTTTGGTAAGCAGGTCATTTCAATACACTAGTTCTTACCATGCAGCAGACATGGACCTTAGAAAAATTAAACGTAACAAATTATCGAAAAAGTCTTTTTACAGATATTTTATGATAAAGTTAATAATAATTTACATAAAACATTGTACAGTTGACAAATCTTAAGAATTTAAACAGTCGTGTCGTACATTTTATAAGTGACATATATTTAAAAATTATATTTTAACAGTTTTTTACGTTAATTATAAATTGTTTATGGGACTGATCTACTTCCAATTATTAGCTACTTGTTTATTCAATTTGATTAACTGTCACCTTTAATTGTTGAAGGTATGATATTTAACACATTTTGATCAGACATGTGGTCAACTAATTTATTTTTCTCAGTATTCAATGGTTTTATATATATTAACTTAAAAACGAAGCAGAACAGTATAAATGTTATATTTTTAATCGTATTAAAATCAATTTTAAATTTGTAGAAATATATGATATCTTTATGTTAATTAAGTACAAATTAATTTAAACGCTACTTTCAATAATAGAATAAATAAATGTGTAAGCTTATTTAGAAAAATAAAAATTAACAAACTTTTTAAGGTTATATTAGAACTTTATTAAATTATAAAATTATTTATTTATCTTATACACAGCTTATATAAATATATCTGTTTAAAATTAAACTTTGTTGCCCTCATACATGGTTAAAAACAAAGTCATCGTAAAAATATGATTATTGTAAATAGAAGACAGTTCTCAATTTTTTTTCGAGAAGAAAAGCCGTATGCTGTTTGTTCAAGAACTTTTTTTTGCATAAAAAGGAAAAAACAGTCTCATTAACAAAATATAAAAATAACATATGTATTAAGTACAGCTGTATTTAGAGCTTATTAACATTTTGTGGTTCATATACTTTAAACATGAAACCACGAAGTGCGAATTGAAAGTAAAGTACGATTACATTAAATAACGACAGTACGAGCTTAAAAAAATTGTAAACTATAAGCTTATTAAAGTGATTATTTAAATTTCTTAAATTGTATTTTTTTTACACTTTTACATTTATCGTTTAAAAATTATAATTTTTTTTACACTTATTTATTTCTTAAATCAAAATTATAAATGTTATTTATTACTTATCAAATAAAACTGTTGAGTTTAAAATAGTAACAAGTGTAGGCTCTTTATTATTTTTAAAACCATACTAAGGTGTTAAACTAGAAATACAAGACATAAAACATTAATCATAATCTACACCCATCATATAAACATTAATTTTTAATTTGTTATAAATTATTTTTTCTCTATAAGAAAAGTAAATTTTTTTAGCAATTAAATTGCTGATAATATTAATATATTATAATAAATCTCTGTCTTCACTGCATAAAATATATAACACCTTGTTTAGCAATAGATTTATCCAAGCTGCTCCCTCAATAAGGTTGAAACAATAATTTTGCCCACGCCAGCTCTTGCGAAGCCGTCAATTGGGGCGTTATCGTCCCAACTGCAAGAGCTGCAAACTCTCTTTTGTCAGATTAAGCAGCTGAAATTGTTAAGTCGGCCACCTTCTTTGTGGCTGCGTGCTGATGATCAATGCTCTCTAATACAAACGTCTGCAGCAGAAACCGCCAATTCGGGTGGTATCGTCCCGACTGCAAGTTGGAGTAGCTGAAGTTGCCAAATCGGGTGCCTTCTTCGTGGCTGCGGACTGAGCAGGCACTTTTATCTTGGAGCTCGAGATCTTTGGAGGTGCTACAACAATCATCATCAACATAACGTTTATTTAATTTATTATTATACGTCGTGATAAAAGCCACTAAAAAATATTTATGACAACATTTGGTGATCCGACGTAATTTCTCTAATATAATATTTACATATTTATATTTGAAATTACTTACATTTATTGCGTTTATGCAATCTTCCCGCGCCAGAAACCTCGTCATTTTATAATGTTTTAGCCTCTGTGTAAGTATATTTTTTTTCAGCGCATTGAACTCTTCGCTACAAAGCAACAACTTCTGAGACGTAAGTGTTTAAATTACTGTTCTGATCTGTTGCTTTTAAGCCGCTAATCCAAACTGTTTTTTTAAACTGCTGTTTTAGAGTTACCGTCTCTGAACATTGTTCAAACCTAAGCCAATTGTTTTATACTAATGTTCTAATCAATAATTAAAATAAATAAATTACAATATATTGGTTTAGCTGTGTGACGTCGACTTATCTCTCTCGGCAGTGATTTCCGCAAGTTTCGCATCCCTCATTTGATGCGACGCCTACAAACAGCGAAGACGATTCTAGTGCCATTGGTTTTGTGTATCCCTCGCCCCTTTTCAGTTGTAACGTTCATAAGGTGCTTATCTCTCTCGGCTGTGATTCCGGCAGGTCGCACATCCCTTATTCGATGCGACGCCAACGAACAGAAACGACGATTTAAGTGCCGTTGGCTTACACGTCGCGCGTCTCTCATTTGATGCAACGGCTACAAACAGCGAATACTATTCTAGTGCCGTTGGTTTTGTGTACCTCGCAGCCTGTGGTGAATTTAAGCTGTGAAGCACAGCCATTTGGCTAGAGATCAGCTTTTTTATCTACAGTAAAATCTGCTATGGTTGCCCAATTGTATACAATATTACCGAGCAGCAACCCCGCATCAACGTGGATCCTTCGCTGTCGCCAAGGTTACCCATTCTTCAAAAGACCCGTCTGGGCTGAATTGTTGCTGGAGACGGCTCAATGTCAGAAAAATTTCTATTCTTCTCGGCTGCGCGTTGCCTTATTTTGAAACGGGTGAAGACGCACTGATTTCAGTGCACAAATTGTCGCAAGTAAAAGATGTAAATTCCTACACGCAGCCGCATCGCAGGTTGCGGAACTTTTAGAGAGAGCTTACCTTGCCCTTATTGAATTGGCCACTAGCCCTGGTATTTAAACTGATTCCGAAAAGATATGGAGAATCAAGGGTAATCAATCAGCAAAATGTCAATTTGCTATTGAAGAGTGCTGTCCGAAAACTATGTGTTTGGACCAAACAGGATGAGGTTAAAAGCCTAATCGGGCAGCTTCTTCGTGGTTGCGGACTAAACAGACACTTTTAACTTGGAGCTTTAAATCTGCGGAGGTGCTTCAACAATCAAAACCGACATATCGTCAATTAAAATTATTATTATTAATACAAGTCATAAAGAATATTAGTGACTCAACAAAAACGATCGCGTATAATCTACAATTTGTCCATTTCAGATTAAAACAAACTGTTACAAGCACATATATCCGTAAATTAACCTGACGTGCAATCGTTGTAGTTCAATTAAAATTGTTACCGAAGGAGAATAAGATAAATAGCAGAATATAAAATAATTTTATTAATGTATCTTTACAAAAAAACACCTTAGGTACCGCCTTTAGCAATACTACATACATTTTAACTCATCGAGGAAAATATCACTCAACTCTAAGCCCAATTTGAAATATTGGAGATTGATAACTTAACTAATTCATACAATATATCAAGCGAAAAGCAGTAGTACATAATTTTTGCAGAATTAAAGCACAAATAATGCTTCAGACGATGCATATTAGCAACTAGAATCTAGATCTGAGATCGGCCCATATAAGTTAATTTAATTCACAAATATCGCTACTAGAATAGATGAAAAGTTTATTCAGCATAAATTATTTAAGAAATCTTTCCGGAGATGTGAAACGTTACTGTATAAAAAAAGTTTATAAGAAGAAATAAATGCAACGAATCCAAACGGATATTAAGAAAAAAAAAAAAATAGATCTCCAGAATCCTATATTTTATTACTATTTGAAATTTTTCCAATGCACGCCCTGTCAGGAAGTCGTTAAATAATTCAAAACGCACAATGACGAGTTAAATAAATTTAAAAAAGCATTTAAAAATGGCAACTAATAATTTGTTTTAGCGTCAAATTACATTTTTCATTCATGATTTTAATCAGATTACGATATTACGATATTAAGTTGCTTGGCAGAATTCTTTTAAGAGAAATAAATGCATAAGTTTAGTAAGTTTTAGTAATAAGTGAGCATACATACATACGTACATGTACATTTACGTTAAGCTTGAGGAAAGTACATACATATGTATGTACGTAGATACAGAAGTAATTCTTATGAATAACAGAATGACATAAAAGACAAAAAGAATTATACAATGCCTATTGAAAGATAATAGGAAAAAATATATCTTATATATTAATGATAAAGAAAAATTTATTTAAATTGTTAACAAATTTCTTAATATTTAAATTCTGGAATAGTACAAAATTCAACAAAAGTATATTGTATACAAAATCCTTAGATCTAATTAAATGTTCAGGTAGAACACAAAATAAGCAGAATCCCTATAAATATTACAAGGACATATCTATTTAAGTAACTCTGTTTTAATTTTCCAGACTTCCAACTTTTTCCCCACAGGATTAAGAATTATTCTTATTGCGCTTCGCTTTCTTAAAACCCAAGTCCATACCGTAAATCTTAATTCACTTTATTGTGAATTGTACCATATAAATAAAGGCGCTTCACATAAAACAGAATTTACGTTTTAGGTAATTATTAAGGACGGAATGATATAAACATTAGTGACATCCTTTTTTTGAACGAAATTTTCGGTTAGCTTGAGCTTTAATAATGTTTACTACTGTTTTAACTTGGAATTTACCTAAAGCTATTGTTTTGCTATGCAGCCCTACGTCTTATTGGCTGCTCCCTCCAATAAATTAAAATACAAGAACTATTATTATATACAAAATAAGTGCTCTCGCGCCAACTCTTGCAGTCGAAGCCGCCAATTCGGGCGTTATCGGCGACTGTAAGCTCACTCTTCTTATCAGCTGAAACAGTTGGAACCGCCAATTCGGGCACCCCTTTAGTAGCTGCGAGCTGAACAACTCATATTCTAAGTGCAAGCGACTGCAGCCGAAACCGCAAGTTCGGGCGGTTTTGTATAGGCTGCCTCTCTTCTGCCAGCTCGATCAGCCGAAGTTACCAAATCGAGTAGCTTCCATGTTGCTGTGTGCTAGGCAGATACGTTTTCGGTGGACCTTAAAACGTTTAGAAGGTGCATTACCATGGAGTTCACCAAGGAGGCGCGGGTAAATAATTAAATACCGTACATTTAAAGTCTTTAAATAAAAAGCTACTAAAAAGTCTAGTGGCTATTTTATATGAAACTTCTATAAATAATAAAATTGTAATTAAAGAAAATACATTTATTAAAATACATAGTTGTTCAAAGGCTTAAACCCTCCGGTATATTATTTATTTTTTGTAATTGCTTTAGATCATCTTTTGGAAAGTAAGATTGCATCTTTACATGAAATCAAAACTAAATAAATAAACATAGGCTTAGCTACTCTCTATGATACAATTTCAGTATCAAAAATTAAACAATATATATATAGTAACGAAAAATTTTAGGAAAAATGTAGTCAGGTAATGTGAATCAAAAATCAACTGTGCAAAATGAAAACAAAATAGGCATACAAAGAAATATGAACTATGAATTATAATTTAAATAAATATTATATAAGTTTGTTTCATAAATTTTTGGCTTTCCTGTATAGAGAAACAAAGCTATAATACGAGGAGTAAATCGAATATGTAAAGAATAATAATTAATAAGTATAAAAAATAAATAGCATTAAAAATTTAGGAATTTAGCTAAGAAATATATTGTATGCAATAAAATATTTATTTACAATCACATTCTACCGCAAATGTTTCGTAATTGTATATACAACAAATAATATGGGGTAAAGCCGGTCAGAAAGTTTAAATTTTAATAGCAAAAAAAACTTCTTTGAAAATTTTTTCTTCACCTCATTATTCTCGTTCATGTTTAAATTTGAAACTTACATTGCGTTTGTTATTGCACCTCATTGTTCTGTAGCGCATGTATAATTTAATAATTGTAACTATGGGTATGGCGAATTGCCATTATATCTAACTATATCTAATTTTTAATTCTGGCGGTTTAAGTATTTCTGCTATCTTATAGGTGCAGTCTGTTGTTATTACTAGCTACTATTGTTGCAAGTTGATTTGGGTGTGCAGAAAGCCTTTCCGCATATATTGAGTTGTGTCGTCCAATAAGTTTTGCTATAATTGCTAAGTTAAGGTCTTTATGCAGGACTGCGTTTCTTAAGAACCATTCAGCTTTACTAGTCCAGTTTTTTAAATTTTATTTTGCAGCTTTTAACAATCTGTGTGATAATGTCATTTGAACACACTCCAAAATATGTGACTTTGGTTGCTTTTGGTATTGACAATCCCAGTATGACCTCAGGACAGTTCTCTGGTCTGGTGGCAAAAGTTATGTGTACGGATTCTTTTGTATTAATGGTGATACACCACCTTTCCGTTCAACTCTTGAGTCGTTTAAATATGCTTGTAATGGTTTTAATGCTGTTGCGCAGACAGATTACTGCTCACTATTGCCGTATCATCTGCGTATGTCGCTACAAGCAGATGTCTGCATCACTGAAAAGCGACGGCTTGTCTGCTGTATACAAGATGTAAAATCTGTAAACCTACTCTTATTTGTCAAGACAACGATGTAGCCTGCCCTTTAACTACTTCAAAACTTCTTTCCGTAGGTATAAGGCTAGCAGTCAAAAGTAAGCTGGGAGCGCAGTCTTTATCTTGATTAGGAGTCCCAGGTGCTAAACTTAATCAAAAGCTTGACGTCTAGGAAGACTGCAGAATAGTATTCCTTATTCTCAAAAGCCCCAAAATAGATGATAAGTAACTAGTGTTCCGGAATTCCATGCTGGCTCCCGAATTCAAATTGGTGAACTGAAAAAGACTCTCTCAGATACAGTTGCACAAGTGCTTGTCGTAAAAGTTCAAAAACTTTAAATAGTGCTGACAACGATATTACAACTAGAACATTGTTTTTCATTGTGTAATCTTTGGCCGTGCGGATTCGTAGCCACCGACTTCTTGTTCACCGCTTATAGGCCAGAAGGTTTTTGGCCTTCAAGGTAAGTGGAATGTTATGTGTGTAATTACATGGCGATAGATGAGAGTGTGGGCAGCCAGGAGCGCTGTTTCTACTATTGCATCTTGGAGATTTTTTGCTGCATGTTCCATGTCTTTAGGGGTGTTGAGTACCATTTCGGGTTAAAGAGTGGAGTGTAGTAGACGCTTAAAAGAATTGATGGCAGAAGACGCTGTGGTGGGGAACAGTAGGTGATGTGAATTCTGATATCTGAATTTTTTTAAAAATTTGATTATTTAAATAAAAATTAATACATATTTCAAAATGTCTAGTTATCTCACAGTAGGGAAAGGGAAATGTGTTTCTGACAAAAATACTCATAGTGGCAGAATACAGCAGCAGCCTCCCATATCGAAATAGCATTTACTCAAGTGTCGCAATGACTAAAAAAAGTTCGCTTACTTTGCCATGGCTAAAATTCTGAGCTTGTCTTATGAAAAAATGTTATTGCTCCTAGGTTATTACGGTCGTCGAATTTATGAAATTTTTGTATGATGCATTAACCTACCTGTATTTCTTTTTGTTACTGGTAACATAAAGTTAGACTTTCTCTATGAATGAAATAGAGCCCAACAAATCAGCATTCATACATTCGCTCCAAATATACTCATTTAAGTTACTAATGGTATAAATATCTTTTTAATTTCCAACCAACATAGGTAGAAAGGTTGTCTCTGACATTATTTACAATGCTCACCTTTATCAATGTCGTATATGATTTTTTTTATGCACATATGTATGTTAACTCTGCCCACAGTCAAGGTTCACCATGCCAAATTTGTATCGTGTACGATTTATTTCTTCATCAGTGAACAGTTTTATGAATGTAACATCAAAATTTTTTTTTGTTTAAATAAAATATAAAACAAAAACAGAAACTTCAAACAATCTATTCAAAAAAAAAAATTAAAGTTAGGAGATGCCGGGAATCGAGTACCGGGCGGCCAAACAGTCACACACCAGGAGACACCAGGTCATACTAGGAAACACCGGGATCCACCAGAGATTATTGTTACATAATTAAACTTAGAAAATAAAAAATAAAAGAGTAATTGGTCATTACCTAAAAGGGATAAATAATAGGAGAATAAAAAATTAAATCACTGGTGGAAGACACCACGCACGTGGATGGCATTGTGGAACAACAAAACTTTTATGTAGTGCCAGACGAAAAAATTGAATATGACGCGCTACTGGGATATGACTTCATATCGAAATGCTGCCTAACAATGGATGACAACGGATTTCATTTTTCACCCCGACCAGTTGCAGTAAACGTGGCTGATATCAACATGATAAGGATCGACGACGGTACGGAACCGGATATCAATGCTCCTGTGCAGTTTAGACCGCTGGTGCAGTCAATAATTAAAAAATATCGGCCAGCATCACAGCCTTTAAGTTGTCCTTTAATTGTCAAATTCGAATTAAACAGGAGGAGCAAAATAGCTTAGAAAGAGACTTGAGTCCAGCAAGAAAACGTCGTAAAAGTCGTGAGAAGACCATAAATCCAAAAAAAGACAAAATTATGATGATATATCTCCACCTAGGAGACGACGAGATTCAGATCAGATGCAACCAAGGAATCATCAAATAAGCAAAGTCCTCCCAGGCGTCGACGGGAGGAAGACTTCTCTCCACCCAGAAAAAGATGTGATTCTGATCAAAGTCCACCAAGACGACTACGTGTTAAAGAGTTATCCACACCTAAAAAAAGACGTGATTCCGACCAGAGTACTCCTAGAAGACGACAATTCACTTTGTAAGCGACGCAGCTACGACCAAAGCCCGCCGAGAAGACATCGTTGAAATAGCAGATACCGAAGGCAGACACAGTCCTCTAGGACCCAAAGGAGCCGAAGTCGCGACCAGTCACCGACAGGGCGTCCAAAGAAAGAAGAACGTTCTACGCTGTCCCCACCTCGAGAGCGCAAAAGTCACTGAGCCAAAGTGCAACGCAGCAGAACTCCATCCCTACCGCCAACACACAAGCCGAAATCGCAATCAATGCAAACGTTAGATGGAAAAAAAAAACAGGATTACAAGACGCGAAGTCCCTTAAAACGGAAACGACCGCTTCGAGGTCAGAAAAGCTGCGCAATGTGAGGGTCCAAATTGTTTAAACACAAGTGCGGACAATATAAAACTATGGATGTTCGCGGAGAATAATGAGGAGTTTTTGTCGTCTGGGACAGACGACAGTGAGGATGGCCGAGTGTAAGAAGTAGGAGGATACTGCGAGGGTGGCAACCCCTTATGTCGGTCAGCATCGGCTGGAAGTGTATCATTATAAGTTGTTGTGGACAGGGACTGCAGCAGAGGCGAGCATTCGCGCGATAACATCAAGAGAATATAGTTGTCAAGTAGTAAAGTCGAGAACAATAAAATTTTTGTTAGAATATCAAAAAAGGGCAATAATCTATACAATACCGTACATGTAATCTAGCAACGGCAAGAGAAACAACTCAACTTAATCCACAGATCATCAAATACAAGAGTGGCTGTTAGCCACAGAAATTTCTGAAAAAAATAATTAGCCTTGAGATTGGCTTGGTAATAAAAAAAAATATGCATATAGTGACGTAATCACGTTCCTATAATACATTGACGCAATTACGTTCCCACCAGAGAGTACCAAATACAAGAGGGGGTGATAGTTTAACAGCGAAATGTTAATATTAAAAATAAAACCTGGAGATGGGCTCGGTAATATTAAAACATTAATCATATGTTAATTTTGCAAATAACTCAAATAACAATACATAACAACAAAACATTAGCTTCATAGCAAAGGATCTGTGTGATCATTAAGCTTCCCCTGTCCCTTTGGCCTTTGTAATTCCCCTTTTAATTATGCATATTTTTTTATTACCGAGCCAAACTCGGGGCTTATTATTCCACCCACTCTTGTATTTAGTACTCTTTGGTTCCCACAATGCTATTGTTTACAATTAAAATACAAGATCAGCAAAACCATAAGACCCGCACTCACACTAACAACAATGTAAAAACCCCCACTCAGCGTAAATCCAATAGCGAGCCATGCTCAAGAGCTTGTGAGCATGAGCGCTTCAGTCTTAAGCTAATATTAAAATAAAGTGCATCGCACCGAAATCTATCTCGTGTTTTTATTGTTAGCGTTGACCTTAGTGCAAAGCACGGGCCATTTGTTCGATTCACAAAGCCACAATTTATTTTACTATATATATATAAGGAAAAATACAAAGGCCAAACTCACAGAAAAAGCTAAAAGATCACAATTGTATTATACAATAAGCATAAACATACTAGAATCTATGACTTAGGCTAATTTAGGGTATTGTATGTCAGGAGCTTGACTTGTAGCTGCATCTTGAACTTTCTTCCTATGAGCGAATACAGCTTTTTTAGCTTTTCATCGCACATACTTGGGAGTTGGGTTATCTGGGATGACAAAGCCACGGAGAAGTACAGGCGGGCAGTTGTCTTTCCTTAGCGAGAAGGTGGCTATGTTCCAACGTTTGAGCTAGGTATCTAGCACGTCCAGCTGGCATTGTACAACAGCAAAGACTGCCTACGGCGGGATTGCTGTTGCTAAAAGAGCTGTGCCATCTACATAGGTGGAGGAGTCTGCAGTCCCCAATGATGAGGATGTCTGCTGTGTAGATGGTGTAGACCAGTGGTCCTAAAACACTGCCTTGATTGACACCAGCGCTAACCGGTCTCTAACTTGGCTTTGCCACTCCTTACATAAAACTTACTGTAAGACTCAAGCAGGGCACAGTACATTGCAGGGAGGTTGATCTTAAGCTTGTGTTTGAGTCCTGGATACCAGACCCTTTTAAAGGCCTGCTTGACATCGAGCATGACTGCGCAGAAGTATTTTTCTCCTCAAGGGTTTGTAGTATATGATCTACTATCTTGTGGCACTTCTCTGAGGTTCCGTGGGGGCGCCTGAAGAAAAACTTGTGATCAGCGCTAAAACCAGCTTCGTAAAATACCGACAGAACTCTGTGCCAGACTATTCTTTAGAAAATTTTGAAGAGTAACGCCAGTAAACTAATCGGCCGGTATGAGGAAAGATTAGCTAAAGGTGTGCCAGTTTTGAGGATTGTTAGGACTTTGTCGCATCTCCAGAGCGTGAGAAAGCGCCCGATTTGAAAACATTTGTTGTAGATTTTGCTTAACAACTGAATGCAAGTTGCGGGAAGCATTTTAAGTGCAGTAGAGTCGATGCGGTCGGAGCCTGGTTACTTACTTATCTTTATGTTCTTGATCTCTTAAAAAACCTCGCCGTCTTGGGGTCGGCTCGCTGTGATATTCTGGGAGGACAAATGTCCTCTCTGCCTATTGAGGTGAACAACGCTCGAAGGGTGCGAGGTGTTCTTCGAAGGCTTCGGCTCTTTCTGTGTCGGTGCGGTATCCGGTGACGCTCACATCTTGGACGATGGTTGCTCTACCCGTGCGCCTCCGGATGTGACGATTGACTTACCAGAGGTTGTGGTAGGGATCTTTTGGCTCGAGACTTTCTAGGCTTTCTGCTGTGCGAGCAGTGAAATGGGGTTCGGAGATGAGGAGGATGGCCACTTGTCTCGCCTTTGAGAAGTGCTCGACTTTTGGCCTAGGCCGTTTGAATTCCCGACTACAATGTTAAGTTTTACTTGCATACCTTGCTTATAATAGTGGTGAGCATATCTGGTTGAGGAGTTTATCCATCTTTTTTTTCATTATGGACTCCATTCTTGCTGCGATGGCCTTAAATGGGCAGTCATTGTGAGATTAAGTTTGTGGGTGGGGAAATTGGGGTACAGCCATTCCTCCGCTCAGCACCTTGGCAAAGCTAAGGTTGGGGCTAGTGGTGGCTGCTCCTGAAACAGCCACAAGGACTCTATTCGTGCTGACATGGCCTCAAGTGGGCAGTCTTTGTGAGATTCAGTTTGTGGGTGGAGAAATTGGGGTATAGCCATTTCTCCGCTCAGCACGCTGGCATAGCAAAGGTTGGGGTTAGTGGTGACTGCTCCTAAAACGGTAGGTTAGACGGTGTGATTGGAGGTGGGGCTGCGGTATTTGGGTGTATACAACGATTTATTTTTTTTATTATGCGTTGCATCCTTTGTAGAAAGTAACGTAGTTGCCTTCGCAATGAAAGCAGAATGTAGGCTTCTCTTTTGTTTTGAGGCAGACCGATGTCATGTGTGCTCCTCCGCTTTGGACGCATCTATGGTCCAGGTTGCAGAATCTGTGGGTGTGACTGAATCTTTGGCATCGGAAGCATTGTGGCACGTCGTTGGAATTCTTTGGGGGCTCTTTACTTACTACGCATCTGCACAGCCGTGTGATTTTGTGAGCCTCGGTGTTGTTGCTGGCTCGCTCAAGTTTGACAGAAAACGTATGCAGAGGCTGCTTGCTGTTGCGACTGATGGCATTATGGATGTCTCTAACGTTGTGGCCCAGGTTTGAAAGAGCTTGTTTGATATCCTCTTGATCCGTAGTGGGGTGTCAGGTTTGTATGCCCTTTCGCTGCGGGATTGGAATGTTTGATACAATTTATTCTCAGAGTTTAGATACGTTCTGAGGGCCTTGAAGCTGGCTCATATGATGCCCACATCAGGAATAATGATGGGAGGTGGCTTGACTGTCTTGGGGATGGGTACGGCTTGGTCCGTTGACAGTTTCTTTGGCTGATTGGCTGGTTTAATGTCGACATCAGAGATGGAGTAGGTGTCGTCATCGCTGGGGAGAAGCGCGAATGAATTGTTGTTGTTCATTCAAACGCGGGCAGAGGCACTGGTACTGGGACCATCCAAGTCTGCATGTTTCACCTTGGTTTTGCGAGCCGTCTTGCGCTTTATCTCTCTCGGCTCTAGTAGGCTACTGGAAGGGCGACAGCAGCACTTGGTTGCGTCTGTATTGAAACGCGTTTTTGCACAAAAAGTGTTCGATCGCCCATTAAAAAAAAAAATTAATGATAGCAGAACTAACTACGATATTGTCACAAGATATAACTACCACAACCAGAGGCAACCTACTATATATATATATATATATATATATATATATATATAGTAACGTGTTCACGTTCTCACAATACAGTGACGTAATAACGTTCCCACAATGCTCTTGTTTACATAAACAAATAAAATGCATAATCAAATGCAGATCAGCATAAATGAAATAACCATAAGACCCGCACTCAACACTATCAACAATGTAACAAAACACCGCACTCAGCACAAATAATAATGTAAACAATCCGATAACGAGCCATGCTCAAGAATAAAACGGATCTTACCAGAATTTTACTTCGTGCTTCATACATACAAAAAATTTTAGCGTTGGCCTTAGTGCAAAGCACGGGCCATTAGTTCGACTCATCAGGAACATTTATTTTACTATATGTATATATATATATATATGTCGGAGAGATGGGTGATGGGGGCGTGCTTTTCCATTATCTATTTCACAATTTTTACTTGTATTACAATCTTATTTTCGAGCACAGCGAGTTGACAAACCTCTTTTTCGGCGCGATTCTACTTTCTTTCTGACCGAGCCTCTGCTCTCCTTCTTTTCATCGCCATCTTGTCATTCTCTTCATACTTCTCGCATATTCCATTATGGCTACGCCGCCGAAGAACAGCTGACACCATGCTCACTTGAGCAGAGACAACTTACATGTATGTAACAACTTATGTAAGTTGTCTCTGCTTGAGTGCAACTCAAGCGATGCTCTCTTGTGTTAATAATATTGACATAACATTACGTATGAACTTAACATAACATATGATTTGATCTGCGACATATATATATATATGTTGCATATTGTTTCTAGAATACAAATAATAAGGTATCTTGCCATTTGTTGTGATTCGCTTTACCATTTCTATGTTATTATGAACAGTTTATTGGCCGTTATGGGTCTTGACTGACTCGAGTATGGTAGATAAAGATTACAAGCCCCGTTTCTGTCTTGCAATGTCTGTCTGTGGGTATGAGTGGAGCTGAGCTTAAAAAGATACGGGTATCCGACTAAAACCTGTTGGTCTTTATTTAATTTCAGGCACTAA
Source organism: Zaprionus lineosus (assembly GCA_035044505.1). Lineage (NCBI taxonomy): Eukaryota > Metazoa > Arthropoda > Insecta > Diptera > Drosophilidae > Zaprionus > Zaprionus lineosus. The sequence continues at coordinate 11,102 of JAWNNX010000394.1, read as the reverse complement.
TATGTATGTGATGTAGTGTCGTCTCAATCTGTCCGTTTTATCATTTGTGTGATCATTTGCCAGTTGGTATGTTTCAGAAGAGTGGTAAGCATGACCTCCGTCAAATGTATTCTACTAATGGTGCGGCTTGTCATCTATTTAAGCTCAGCCCTTATGCTTTTTTGGTGAGGCGGTGACTCATTGAGGCATCGTGGACGAATTTGAATATGCCTGCACGAATATTCTGGTTTGAATTTGGGTTGGTAAAGAGTGTTTTAAAAATTAAAACCCAATTACTGGGTTGAAGATTGCCAGTCCCCATGCCTTATGGAGCTTAAGCTAACAGAACTCTATTTGGGATTCTGCGGCATTTGATTTATTTATTCTACTTAATTAAAGGGATAATTTAGGGTGTTACACAATTGTAAGAAATATGTTTTAGATTTAGCATTTTATTAACTAAAATACAATTAATTCACCTTTAGCGCAATATATATTTGCATAATTAAGCGATACCATGTGCTTCAATTTGTTATTGAAATGTAGCCAAAAATAGCTTAAGTTGTTGTTTGGTTATAGAGCACTACATCTCATATTAATTTTGCCCCCCTCAACTCTTGTAGTCGAGACCACCAATTCGGACTCTATCGGCGACGACAAGTTGGCACATCTTGTCAACTAAAGCGTCCAGATGCTGCTCAATAAGTATCGGATACTCTCAGCAGATTTAAGGCAGACATTACTGACATCCGAAAATACGATGTAAGGGACAAGGCTGCATTAAGGAAAAAAGCTGCGATAGATATTGAAGTTTCTATACAGATTGGCATGAATTTGGTTGTGGTTTTGTCATTGGTGCTACCGAAAAATTAGGCGATGTGACTAAGAATGCCTTTTATGCTGAGCTTAACCGTGCATACGGCCGCCGCCCTACTCATGACATTAAGATTCTGCTTGGGGAATTCAATGCCAGAGTGTGCCATGAAGGTGTCTTTGGTGCAGCTTACAGCCTACATGACCACTTCAAGCAAATGGTCTCAGATCAATAGACTTTGCTGTAGCGCATAATACGGTGGAACGAAGTAGTAGTTTTCGTCATCCAGACTTTCATAAGGCATCCTGGCTGTCGCCTGATCGTCTGACCCGCAATCAGATTGATTATGTTGTGATTGATGGAAGGCATACATCTAGTATCCTTCATGTTCGATCGTGTCGGGGTCCTAATATGGACTCTGACAACTACCTTGTTGCAGCTAAGGTGCGCACTCGACTATGAATGTCGACGACCACACGCCAAAGTATGCCAAAAAAAACTGGATATTAGGAAGCTGCAATCACAACAGACTAAAGATGCATTCACTGTTTGAGTCTCCAAACTACTTGGACATAAAAATCCGATGCTTGAAAACGCCAAATGGGTTGCGGCGGACAAAGTAATTTGATTTCAACAAGTAGATGGATTCCGCCTGCAAGGAATCCGTGGTACGACGAAGATTGGATTGGATTGATTGGACCCTATCAGTGTGGTTTCCGGCGTTGTGAATCTATCACCGACCAGATTTTCACACTATGCCAAGTCGTTCACCAACTGGTAGCACTCAGCTACAACTTTGATGTAGTCAAAATTTTGATCTATCTTGGCTCTGCCGTCACCCAGATCATTGAACCTTGAGATAATGCGAAGAAAAAGACTTGCCAACATATACTACTAGGGGTAGTAGGCATATAAACAACAGAGTTCTCTCTTGTCTGACGAAGACAACACTCTACAAGACGCTCATCATGCCAGCGATTTTGTATGGTGCAGAAACCTGGACAATATCATAATCAGTTGTGGCCGCTCTTGGGGTGTTCGAGAGAAAAGTTCTTCGCTAAATATACGGCCCAATTTGTGTTTGCAGAAACTACCGTGCAAGATGGAACGATGAACTGTATGAGCAGGACGACGACATTGACATGATCTGTCGGATAAACAATAAACGACTGCGATAGCTGGGTCATATCGTATGTATGGATGAACATAATCCAGTTCGAGGTGTCCTTGATGAGGTAGTAGGCGGTCATCGGAGGAGAGGCAGACTTCGGATACGCTGGCATGACCAACTGACAGGAACCCTGTCGTCGCTTGGAGTTACCGTCTAGCGGTGAAGCGCGCAGAGCAGAGCCGCTTAACGGTTACTATTGCGTCAGGATGTGATCACAACAAGGGTTGTTCACGCTTAATTATAATTATTATAATTATTTGCATTAAAAGTATTTTAAATATCTGCTTCAACGCTTATTCTTGATGGACAAAATACGCGTGAGATTCAGTAATATTTGTACACATAAATGTGTTTACTTTGTCTACTTCGGCTACTCGAATAGTCGCTTGAAATTAGGTAGTTCAGAAACGGGACAGAAGGCAAATAGAATCATAAACACAAACCCATTCGATCTCTGTTCGTATACAAAAACTTCATTTGTAAAACAATTTGTAGACTGTCTCTGCAAAAACCTGATTTAATATTTCTGGTTACCAAAGGTATTTTGAGGGTGTTACACAATTGTACCTATAGTACTAGCTAAATATAATAAATTCACTGTTTGCAACAAGACAAATTTGAATAATTCAATGATGCCATGTGCTTTAATATGTTGTTGAAATGTAGCCAAAAATAGCTTAACTTGTATTGCATGTAACAATTATTTGCATTAAAACTATCGTCAAATATCTGCGTCTGCAATTGTTCTTAATGTACACAATATGCGTGAAATTCAGTAATATTTGCATACATTAACATACGTGTTCAATTCGTGTACTTCGGTTACTCGGGCAGTCGGTCAAAATTGAGTAGCACATAATCAAGCAAATAGCAAATTCATTTAAAGTCCGAGCGAATTCAAAAACTGGTTCTTCATTTTCAAAATGTTGTCGCATATAAGAGCTTAATTTTCCAGTCTATATGTGGGTTGTCTCTGTCCATGGCTAAGAGTGCCGCAAAATGTTCTTGAATGCCTTTTCTACTTATATTAAAATTATAGGTATAAGACACTGTGTAACTCATTTTAATTATAAGTACATGCACTTAGGTTTTCTGCAAGTGTACCTGTTGCAGAACATTTATCATAATATTGCTTCTATTGTATTGCAAAGGAAAGCCATGCCTGTTACTTCGCTTTAAATTGTCGTGTCAAAGAAAAAATTAACGCCGATGTTCAATTTTATATGGTGAATTATTGTGTTTCGTAAACATCGTATGGTATCGTTGAGGGAAGTATCATTAGAATGCTTCGCTTTTCAATAACATTAGAATAATCGTATCGAGAAGTGAATCCTTAAATCATTCATCATCATATTTTAAATACTGTTTATGGGTATGCAGCCCTATGTACCATACCAGCTGCTCCCTCCAACTCTCTCGTAATATAAGAGATCATAATGTAATGTAAATAAGTGCTCCCGCGCCTTCTATGCTCTCCATTATTGCAAGCGACTGCATTCGAAGCAGTCACAAGGGAGCTATCGGCGACTGTAAGTTCGCTTTTCTGTCCATCTCCCTCCTTAGTGAAAGAGACTGCAGCCGAAACCGTATGTCGACGGTTTTATATCGGCTGCCTATCTTCTGCCAGACCAATCACGTGACTGCAGGCTGGCAGACACTTTTTCGTTGGAGTTTGAGAGGTGTAGAAGGTTTTTGATCAAATAAATTGGAATTTAATTAATAGTCAACAAAAACAGTTAAAATCACTATTATTTCTAAATAATATACATATATATATATTCAATTTAATCAATTGGCGGAATAAGCCATTAAACACGAAATTTCATTCGTTTGTTCACTTTGAAAACAATTGTTTGACAAGCTTTATTTCAGTAAAGAGATCTTGCTTAGTTTAAAAAATATAAGAAAGAAGATACCAATTACTTATTTAAATATGTATATTTTTAAATTTCATTTAAAAGTGTATATTGATCATGACGTTCTATGCAAGTTTATTTTATTTTTCAATTGAAAATACACATTAAACTTATGATAAAATTAAAAGTTAATCGATATTTTATATTATATGTTTTAAAAACACTGAACCCGATTCAACTATCGTAAATATTCAAGTTGATTTCCGAGTACCACGTGTTAAGAACGTATAAAATTTGCAGCTTTATTGTTTTTATAATGGTTAAAATTAAATTGGAACAAATTGAACAATCTGATATTCTTCCTGAAATAAATCAAATTGCATCTATGATGGGAGAGGAAACGTACGATGATAAGCTGTTATTTATAAACGCTATTTCAAATCCAATTGCTAGTAAAAAACTTACTAAGAAGTGCTATAAATTGGTGAAGAAGGCTATCAAACATAAAACATATTTGCGAAGTGGAATAAAGGATGTACAATCTCGCTTGCGCAAGGGGGAGACCGGGTATGTCATTCAGATAATCAACAAAAATTTCTATTTTTTATTTTTGTTTTCAATGACAACAGAATTTGCGTCTTTGCGGGTGATGTGACGCCTATTGACATTATGTGCCATTTACCGGCTGTTTGTGAAGAGAGGGGAATCCCGTATGCGTATACTCCAAGTCGTGCTGACTTGGGTGCAGCCATGGGTGTTAGACGCGGTACAGTTGCGTTACTTATTCGACAAAATGAAGAATACAAAGATCTTTACGACGAAGTAAAGGAAGAAATGACGTTCCTTCGTATTCCCAACTAAATAATTAAAATATGTTTAAATTGTAAAAATACATTTAACAGTAAAAATTATATCGTTTTTAAGGCATATATACCAATCTTTGTTTATATTGGTTAAATATTAATCAAATTATATTAAAGCATACATACGAAATTATAATGTGCGTATCCATTTTAGAAATATGAATACTTTAAAAGCCATTTTGCATGCCTATGTACGTCAGCTGGACAGAATTGTGTATACTAGGTGACAAAATTTCTAAAGCTTAAAATATAAGCTGTTAAGTTTAAAATAAAGATTTCAATGTAATAGAGAAAGAATTTTTCTAATGCTCAATCATCGTTAAATGCACATTAATGAGTTTACCTAAAAAAAATTCTGAGCTTCATAGTCGGATTTATCACAATTTTGCAAAATACATACATATGTATATACTGTACATATGTACTAAAAAATATGAAAAACTTTATTGAGCATTATTAAATTTAACCCATTATGGTTTTGAATTGAAGCAACATCACGAAACTTACAAAGCGTCTAATAGTGAAACCAAAGTTGACGGCATTTTAAAAAGCAACGTATTTAAAGATTGAAACAAAATGATGTTTATAGTTAGAAGAGTGCTTTACTTACTTTATCTAATTCGCAATCAATTTAAGGTCTTAAAAAAATTGTTTATTGTACGTTTTTTTATGAAGCAAATTATTTAATAATTACTGTTACTGCTCAGATGGTACGTTTATAGAGCTTTTAAATATAATGGCATTATTATACATTAAGTATTTGACGTTTTCTTCACCATCTATTTTAAATAGTCACGTGGCGAAAGAAATTTGAACAAGATCAATTTCTGAAACTAAATTATGCTAATGGCAATCAATAGTTTCTGTTTATATAAACTTTGTTTTAGTGTTTTTAATCTTCTAACATTCACTTATATCATATATCATATGATATCAATAATATATCATATTATTCATTTAAATTTTCAATACATTCTTTTTACAATGCTTAATTTCTTCGCGTTTCTATTGAACAATTCTAAACTCCTTTTTATTGAAATATAAAATAATTCATGAATACGTTAGGGAAAGGAGCATGTTCTTTTTATAAGATGATTATTATATTTTTTTGTTAATTTTTTTTTTTCAAAATCTTTCGTGTTCGCAGTTATGTTGTTGGAATTGTCCTCAACCACATTAATAATATTCTTGTTGAACTTTGTCGTGTTTATTATCGTTATTGTTCCATTAGCGCTTGCAACACAATCTCATCTTTTGCAACCGCAAACTTATTAAAAGGTGTCAATGTTATTGACACAAGGAAAAACGAATATTTTCAAAAATGAATTAGCAAACTTTTTAATAAGTACATATATAAATAAAAAGAATTAAACGCAAATAAGCTGAAATGTTATCTTAAAGAAGCACTTATTAAAAAATTCTTGAAAATGTAAGATTCAAACTACATTTTTAAAATTATACTCTATAGTAAAATTTAAGCAATATAATTTAAAATATTCTGAATATTATTAGCTTTTAAATATATCTTTTAAAATATTTTATTTTTCGTTAATATAATTATACTATTGTTTCCTTTAATTATAATAGGCGCTTCTTGACAGTGGTTCTCAAATTACTCTAATCACTTTAAGGATGTCACATCATCTACAATTACGCAGAAAAAAGGCCAACATAGTCATTTCTGGACTTGGCGAGACAAAATTAGAGCTAGAAGGAGTTTTCACAAATCTAACCATCAAGTCAAACGTCTCCAACTACTACTAATACAACAACGCGTCAAATATTACCGAGCAGTAGCCTCGCACCAACGTGGATCCTTCGCTGTCGCCTAGGTTACCCATTCTTCAAAAGACCCGTCTAGGCTGAATTGTTGCTTGAGACTTCTACTCTTCTCGACTGCGTGTTGCTTTATTTTGAAATGGGTGAAGACGCACTGATTTTAGTGCACAAATTGTCGAAATTAAAAGATGTAAATTCCTACACGCAGCCACATCGCATGTTGCGGAACTTTAAGAGAAAGCTTACTTGTCATCCTATATATATCCAAGACAAGAACTTGTCCTTATTGAATTCGCCACTAGCCCGGGTATCGAAACTGATCGCGGAAAGGGATGGAGAATTAAGGATAACCAGTCGGCAAAATGTCAATATGCTAATAAAGGGGGCTGTCCGAAAACTATGTGAACTGGCCAAACAGAATGAGGTTGAAAGCTTACAACTTCCAACAGAAGGAGTATGTTTAGTCTTGCAGCAATAGATTTATCCCAGCTGCTTCTTCAATAAAATTAACGCATACCGCCAATTCCGACGCTATCATTCCTCTCTCTTTTATTAGCTGAAATTGCCAATTCGAGCACCTAATGCAGGCAACTGCAGCCGAAACCGCTAATTCGGGCGGTATCGTCCCGACTGCAAGTTGCTCTCTTTCTGTCAGCCGGAGCAGCTGAAGCTGCCCATTCGAGCACCTTTTTCGTGGATGCGGGCTTAGCAGAACTTTACTTGTGATAATTTGGAAGTGCAGACTCGAGCTGGAGCTCTTGAGAAGGTGCGGACTACCACAACAATAACCACATATTGTCAATTTAATTGATATCACACTGCTTAAAAAAGCCAATAAAAGTTAATTAGTGACTGAACACATCCTTCAACGAGTTTCAGATTTTACAAAATGTATTCAAGTATTTTCTAGCAAGTCAGTAGAATTAAATCTTTAGAAATTATGTTACGATATCTAAAAGATAGGAAAATATGCTTGACGTTAGAATATCAAAGTACGGTAAAATCTGGAAATATTGTAAAGAACTACCATTAATGCGTATAAGATAAATGAATGTACTAAATAAATTTATTTACTTATTTACAAGAAACTATGAAAGTAAATATATAAACATTAGATTACGCTTACATCTTGTGAAGTACAGTATCTATCATTAAAAAACTTCACCACAGCTTAGTATTCTTTCAAATTGCAATTGTGGCAACATATCTTTCAACAGTTTCAAAAATTGAGTTAATCTTTACAACTAATGAAGAAGAAATGCTCTCCATCATTTGGACATTAAAAGCCACCAGATACTATCATTACGATGATGTAAAGTACAAATCATGACTCACAGCATATGGAAAGATTACGCAAAATAGAAGAGATAATAGTGTACAAGGAAGATGGCAATTACGAACTGTTGCGTTGACCAACACTGTAGCAGATGCGGTATCATGGGTTAGCTAGGTAAGCTCTATGAAATTTATACATCACACTGAAGACCAATTTGTAGAATATCTATTATTATATGTAACATTTCTAATTAATGATTTTAGAAAATACATATAATACATATATTTTAGAAAAATATATAAGAAAAAATTGATTAATTAAAACACCGTTATACTCAGATAACAAATTTACATTTAAAATATATATAAATGCACTATTTCCCTAATTTAAAAAAGGAACAATGTTCACAGTGCTAAATATGATAAAGATCCCTGAAGTCTCTTATAAAGAAAATATTCAACAGCGCAGAAAATATTAGTATTTACTAAATAAAGAAGACTTTAATTTTTCGAAATTTCAACAAGACATACAACAAGTCTTTTGAGGATATCAAGAAACCATTATCGGAAATATTACTTTTTTCTAGTGTACCAAAGATGTCAATTATAGAAAAGATAACATAACCTGACACTGAAACAATTACTATTACAATAAGGAATCAATTAAGCAATCCAATTTGTTCAAGCACTATTTGTGAAAGTTTACTTAAAGAAAGGCTATAAAAATTTTATTCCACACTATTAGAAATTAGAATATTTCTATGAAAAAGCAAGTGGAAAATAATCTTGCAATTAATCTCTCTATTCCACTAGTATTGTGTGATTTCACAATTTAACAACGTTCCACATATTTTACAAACGTTAGAGATAAACTATTGACTATAAGTTAAAATCACTGATATTTCGTTACAGTGTTTCAGTATTGTGTTTATAATTTTTTCGAAAAACGCTGCCAGAATAACGCCAGGAAAGCGACCTTTGAAAGTATTTTTGCCTAGGAATAAAATGTTCTTGTGCTTTACTTCTACACTCTACGCTATATAAGCGAACTAAAAATTATTTTGGATAGGAGACATCACTTGCGATCAAACTTCTGTCGAATGCAGATGTGCCTACGGTAAGCTGCAAAACAATGAAGTTAACAATAATAACGAAATTCACAATAAAAAACAACTGAGCTTATCAATTAACTAATCGCTGCTATAGCGGCAATAAAGTTGATACACCCATCGGGCCTTTCAGGACTCCAAAGAAGACAGCTAAGCGATCGACAGAAATAAACGCAGTAAAATGGATGACGTGAGATTTCAGATTTTTCACCCTATTAGTCAAACACAGCAAGACGGAAAAGACCGCAAACCAAATAAGCAAGATGGAAAAGAAAAAGGTCACGTACAAACCGCCTCCGAACATATTAAGACCTAAGTAAGGTTGTTAAAGTCGGCAGCTTTTTCTACAGGACCACAAGTGCACAATCTATAGCAAAATATTGGCTCATATGGAAAAGCACTATCTTGTATTCAGGACATATCAGCTCAAAAAGGAGCGAGCATTCTGTGTGGTAATCAAGGGGATACTACACTACACTTTTCTACACAACGAAATACATTGTCAGTGGCCTTCGCAAACAATGCCAAGTGCGCGACATTAGAATCGCCACGTGGGCCAAAAAAAAAAAATAAAGTCCATGATTTTTGTCAACTTGAAGCAGGCATCAAACCAAGAAAAAAGGTTTTAAAGGCAACAGACTGTGTCATGCTGTCGTGAAGATTGAGGAACAAAAAATAATTAACTACCTGGTATAATGCCTTCGGGCACACCAAAAGATATTGCCGTCTCCAAGTAATGTGTATTAAGTGTGGTCAAAGCAACGACACACTGGAATGCAGAAAAGCAATAAAGGTTTCATCTACGTGTGGAAACAGCAGCGAGGAGCACACCGCCTCATACAAATGATACCGCAAGCCAAAGCCGGTTGTACCAACAACACGGGCACTTTTAAGGAGCATTGTATACTGTGGCGCAGTAAACCAGCCCACAAGTTTCATCATTAGTTACGCTAATGTCAAAGGAAAAGTAAGTCCTTTTCAGAGATGCATCAGGGAGATGAGTAGTAGCAAATATCATTGACACAACTAGAGATAAATTAAGAAAACACGCGAAAAAACCAGGAATCGCTTAAGCTCGGTGCGGAATGGAGAAATGAAAAGACAGACAATCGTTCCTCGTCGGGTACAAAGTCAATTTCGTTGATACTTTGTCTCCTTCTAACTTAGGTAGTTTGCTGCATGACTGATATTTTGTCTTCTTTCAAAATTAATGGGTAAAGCACTGACTCGTTTAAATTTTTTTACCTACTGCCAGTGCCGGCATATCACACACTATTGTATTTCCTTCCTATTGCTACATAGCCTATTTGTTAGTATTCGAGTTCAAGATGAAGCAAACCAATTGTTGATAAACTTGACTATCTTGATCATTTGACAATGTAAAGGAGTTTAATATATATTTTTTGCCTCTGGGGCACCCCAATACTAGAAGTTTTTTAAAATGTATTTATAATTATAATAATCTATAAATATTTATTTCCCAATTTAAATGATTTTAATATATAGGACTATAGGGATTTTTAATTATTCCCTAAATAAATAAGTTGCAATATAAAGAAGTCAATAATTAAATAAAATCATATTTGGCCTCATGAATGCATTTGCTGGTTTCACAAATTTTAACAAATTGTCGATTTGCCACAGCTGCAAGAACTTCTTCGTCAGACTCTGATTCTAATACCAACACATTCAGCTCCTATAATACGAGCGCCTAATGGTAGTGTGTTTGCTACTCGCAGACGAAAAGTTCTTTGCCTGGCATAACTTTGTCAAAATTTTTTTTCAATTCAATTTTTCTATTCATATTTCGCTTGCCGCTGAGCTTCACATTCTTTACACACTTGCGTGTATGATACATCGGCGCACTTGCTAGTATTTGTGCTTTCCTAAATTTAAGATTTGTCTTTCAAAGCAAGACTATACTGTATTTATGTGCGGCAACATTGAAAATAAGTAAATGTTAAGATATACTCTGTATATACTGTATGTACTATTGATAGGTGCAAAGCAAAGAGCATTGATACAACTAGAGATGAATTAAGGGGTGGAACGATGGAAATGAAATTGAAAACGGCGAGCCGCCACAAGCTCGGTAGAGCAAAGTCAAAACGAAAAGACAAATCAAAAGCAAAAATGTAAACAAGATACAGCGAAATATTCGTTGCCTTCTGCCATTGGCTAATCCTCGCCTATTTTGTGTTTTGATCCGTATTCTGTTTACATTTCAACATTTTGATCACCCTCTTCAAGAATATA
>JAWNNX010000391.1:195000-507901 GCA_035044505.1 Zaprionus lineosus | reverse complement strand
CATACCGAAATGTAGCATACCTTTCTGGACTCGTTTTCTTCGGTAAATGATTCACGATATTCAGATTTGAACGTCAATCGCAAATATTGAAGAAAACGAGCACAAAACTGTATTTGAAAGCTTTTTTGCACATTGTAAGACCTTATTTGCACATTGCAACTGCCCGAACTTGACCAGAATATATCATACCGAAATGTAGCATACCTTTCTGGACTCGTTTTCTTCGGTAAATGATTCACGATATTCAGATTTGAACGTTAATCGCAAATGTTGAAGAAAACACACACAAAACTGTATTTGAGACCTTTTTTGCACATTGCAACTGCCCTAACTTGACCAGAATATATCATACCGAAATGTAGCATACCTTTCTGGACTCGTTTTCTTCGGTAAATGATTTTCGATTTTCAGATTTGAACGTCAATCGCAAATATTGAAGAAAACGAGCACAAAACTGTATTTGAGACCTTATTTGCACATTGCAACTGCCCTTACCTGACCAGAATATATCATACCGAAATGTAGCATACCTTTCTGGACTCGTTTTCTTCGGTAAATGATTCACGATATTCAGATTTGAACGTTAATCGCAAATGTTGAAGAAAACACACACAAAACTGTATTTGAGACCTTATTTGCACATTGCAACTGCCCTTACCTGACCAGAATATATCATACCGAAATGTAGCATACCTTTCTGGACTCGTTTTCTTCGGTAAATGATTCACGATATTCAGATTTGAACGTCAATCGCAAATATTGAAGAAAACGAGTACAAAACTGTATTTGGCAACTTTTTTACACATTGCAACTGCCCTAACTTGACCAGAATATATCATACCGAAATGTAGCATACCTTTCTGGACTCGTTTTCTTCGGTAAATGATTCACGATATTCAGATTTGAACGTCAATCGCAAATGTTGAAGAAAACGAGCACAAAACTGTATTTGATAGCTTTTTTGCACATTGCAACTGCCCTAACTTGACCAGAATATATCATACCGAAATGTAGCATACCTTTCTGGACTCGTTTTCTTCGGTAAATGATTCACGATATTCAGACTTGAACGTCAATCGCAAACATTGAAGAAAACGAGCACAAAACTGTAATTGATAGCTTTTTTGCACATTGCAACTGCCCTAACTTGACCAGAATATATCATACCCAAATGTAGCATACCTTTCTGGACTCGTTTTCTTCGGTAAATGATTCACGATATTCAGATTTGAACGTCAATCGCAAATGTTGAAGAAAACACGCACAAAACTGTATTTGATAGCTTTTTTGCACATTGCAACTGCCCTAACTTGACCAGAATATATCATACCCAAATGTAGCATACCTTTCTGGACTCGTTTTCTTCGGTAAATGATTTACGATATTCAGATTTGAACGTTAATCGCAAATATTGAAGAAAACGAGTACAAAACTGTATTTGATAACTTTTTTGCACATTGCAACTGCCCTAACTTGACCAGAATATATCATACCCAAATGTAGCATACCTTTCTGGACTCGTTTTCTTCGGTAAATGATTCACGATATTTAGATTTGAACGTCAATCGCAAATGTTGAAGAAAACGACGCACAAAACTGTATTTGATAGCTTTTTTGCACATTGCAACTGCCCTAACTTGACCAGAATATATCATACCCAAATGTAGCATACCTTTCTGGACTCGTTTTCTTCGGTAAATGATTACCGATATTCAGATTTGAACGTCAATCGCAAATATTGAAGAAAACGAGCACAAAACTGTATTTGAGACCTTATTTGCACATTGCAACTGCCCTTACCTGACCAGAATATATCATACCGAAATGTAGCATACTTTCTGGACTCGTTTTCTTCGGTAAATGATTCACGATATTCAGATTTGAACGTCAATCGCAAATATTGAAGAAAACGAGCACAAAACTGTATTTGATAGCTTTTTTGCACATTGCAACTGCCCTAACTTGACCAGAATATATCATACCCAAATGTAGCATACCTTTCTGGACTCGTTTTCTTCGGTAAATGATTCACGATATTCAGATTTGAACGTCAATCGCAAATGTTGAAGAAAACGAGCACAAAACTGTATTTGATAGCTTTTTTGCACATTGCAACTGCCCTAACTTGACCAGAATATATCATACCCAAATGTAGCATACCTTTCTGGACTCGTTTTCTTCGGTAAATGATTACCGATATTCAGATTTGAACGTCAATCGCAAATATTGAAGAAAACGAGCACAAAACTGTATTTGATAGCTTTTTTGCACATTGCAACTGCCCTAACTTGACCAGAATATATCATACCCAAATGTAGCATACCTTTCTGGACTCGTTTTCTTCGGTAAATGATTCACGATATTCAGATTTGAACGTCAATCGCAAATATTGAAGAAAACGAGCACAAAACTGTATTTGATAGCTTTTTTGCACATTGCAACTGCCCTAACTTGACCAGAATATATCATACCCAAATGTAGCATACCTTTTTGGACTCGTTTTCTTCGGTAAATGATTCACGATATTCAGATTTGAACGTCAATCGCAAATGTTGAAGAAAACACGCACAAAACTGTATTTGAGACTTAATTTGCACATTGCAACTGCCCTTACCTGACCAGAATATATCATACCGAAATGTAGCATACCTTTCTGGACTCGTTTTCTTCGGTAAATGATTACCGATATTCAGATTTGAACGTCAATCGCAAATATTGAAGAAAACGAGCACAAAACTGTATTTGATAGCTTTTTTGCACATTGCAACTGCCCTAACTTGACCAGAATATATCATACCCAAATGTAGCATACCTTTCTGGACTCGTTTTCTTCGGTAAATGATTCACGATATTCAGATTTGAACGTCAATCGCAAATGTTGAAGAAAACACGCACAAAACTGTATTTGATAGCTTTTTTGCACATTGCAACTGCCCTAACTTGACCAGAATATATCATACCCAAATGTAGCATACCTTTCTGGACTCGTTTTCTTCGGTAAATGATTCACGATATTCAGATTTGAACGTCAATCGCAAATGTTGAAGAAAACACGCACAAAACTGTATTTGAGACCTTATTTGCACATTGCAACTGCCCTAACTTGACCAGAATATATCATACCCAAATGTAGCATACCTTTTTGGACTCGTTTTCTTCGGTAAATGATTCACGATATTCAGATTTGAACGTCAATCGCAAATATTGAAGAAAACGAGCACAAAACTGTATTTGAGACCTTATTTGCACATTGCAACTGCCCTAACTTGACCAGAATATATCATACCCAAATGTAGCATACCTTTTTGGACTCGTTTTCTTCGGTAAATGATTACCGATATTCAGATTTGAACGTCAATCGCAAATATTGAAGAAAACGAGCACAAAACTGTATTTGATAGCTTTTTTGCACATTGCAACTGCCCTAACTTGACCAGAATATATCATACCCAAATGTAGCATACCTTTCTGGACTCGTTTTCTTCGGTAAATGATTCACGATATTCAGATTTGAACGTCAATCGCAAATATTGAAGAAAACGAGCACAAAACTGTATTTGATAGCTTTTTTGCACATTGCAACTGCCCTAACTTGACCAGAATATATCATACCCAAATGTAGCATACCTTTCTGGACTCGTTTTCTTCGGTAAATGATTCACGATATTCAGATTTGAACGTCAATCGCAAATATTGAAGAAAACGAGCACAAAACTGTATTTGATAGCTTTTTTGCACATTGCAACTGCCCTAACTTGACCAGAATATATCATACCCAAATGTAGCATACCTTTCTGGACTCGTTTTCTTCGGTAAATGATTCACGATATTCAGATTTGAACGTCAATCGCAAATGTTGAAGAAAACACGCACAAAACTGTATTTGAGAGCTTATTTGCACATTGCAACTGCCCTAACTTGACCAGAATATATCATACCCAAATGTAGCATACCTTTTTGGACTCGTTTTCTTCGGTAAATGATTACCGATATTCAGATTTGAACGTCAATCGCAAATGTTGAAGAAAACGACGCACAAAACTGTATTTGAGAGCTTATTTGCACATTGCAACTGCCCTAACTTGACCAGAATATATCATACCCAAAAGTAGCATACCTTTTTGGACTCGTTTTCTTCGGTAAATGATTACCGATATTCAGATTTGAACGTCAATCGCAAATATTGAAGAAAACGAGCACAAAACTGTATTTGATAGCTTTTTTGCACATTGCAACTGCCCTAACTTGACCAGAATATATCATACCCAAATGTAGCATACCTTTCTGGACTCGTTTTCTTCGGTAAATGATTCACGATATTCAGATTTGAACGTCAATCGCAAATATTGAAGAAAACGAGCACAAAACTGTATTTGATAGCTTTTTTGCACATTGCAACTGCCCTAACTTGACCAGAATATATCATACCCAAATGTAGCATACCTTTCCAGACTCGCTTTCTTCGGTAAATGATTCACGATATTCAGATTTGAACGTCAATCGCAAATGTTGAAGAAAACACGCACAAAACTGTATTTGAGACCTTATTTGCACATTGCAACTGCCCTTACCTGACCAGAATATATCATACCGAAATGTAGCATACCTTTTTGGACTCGTTTTCTTCGGTAAATGATTACCGATATTCAGATTTGAACGTCAATCGCAAATATTGAAGAAAACGAGCACAAAACTGTATTTGATAGCTTTTTTGCACATTGCAACTGCCCTAACTTGACCAGAATATATCATACCCAAATGTAGCATACCTTTCTGGACTCGTTTTCTTCGGTAAATGATTCACGATATTCAGATTTGAACGTCAATCGCAAATGTTGAAGAAAACGAGCACAAAACTGTATTTGAGAGCTTTTTTGCACATTGCAACTGCCCTAACTTGACCAGAATATATCATACCCAAATGTAGCATACCTTTCTGGACTCGTTTTCTTCGGTAAATGATTCACGATATTCAGATTTGAACGTCAATCGCAAATATTGAAGAAAACGAGCACAAAACTGTATTTGATAGCTTTTTTGCACATTGCAACTGCCCTAACTTGACCAGAATATATCATACCCAAATGTAGCATACCTTTCTGGACTCGTTTTCTTCGGTAAGTGATTCACCGATATTCAGATTTGAACGTCAATCGCAAATGTTTCAAAGCACGAGCACAAAACTGTATTTGAGACCTAATTTGCACATTGCAACTGCCCTAACTTGACCAGAATATATCATACCGAAATGTAGCATACCTTTTTGGACTCGTTTTCTTCGGTAAATGATTACCGATATTCAGATTTGAACGTCAATCGCAAATATTGAAGAAAACGAGCACAAAACTGTATTTGATAGCTTTTTTGCACATTGCAACTGCCCTTACTTGACCAGAATATATCATACCCAAATGTAGCATACCTTTCTGGACTCGTTTTCTTCGGTAAATGATTCACGATATTCAGATTTGAACGTCAATCGCAAATATTGAAGAAAACGAGCACAAAACTGTATTTGATAGCTTTTTTGCACATTGCAACTGCCCTAACTTGACCAGAATATATCATACCCAAATGTAGCATACCTTTCCGGACTCGCTTTCTTCGGTTAATGATTCACGTTATTCAGATTTGAACGTCAATCGCAATTATTGAAGAAAACGAGCACAAAACTGTATTTGATAGTTTTTTTGCACATTGCAACTGCCCTAACTTGACCAGAATATATCATACCGAAATGTAGCATACCTTTCTGGACTCGTTTTCTTCGGTAAATGATTCACGATATTCAGATTTGAACGTCAATCGCAAATATTGAAGAAAACACGCACAAAACTGTATTTGAGAGCTTATTTGCACATTGCAACTGCCCTAACTTGACCAGAATATATCATACCGAAATGTAGCATACCTTTCTGAGACTCGTTTTCTTCGGTAAATGATTCACGATTTTCAGATTTGAACGTCAATCGCAAATGTTGAAGAAAACACGCACAAAACTGTATTTGAGACCTTATTTGCACATTGCAACTGCCCTTACCTGACCAGAATATATCATACCGAAATGTAGCATACCTTTCTGGACTCGTTTTCTTCGGTAAATGATTCACGATATTCAGATTTGAACGTCAATCGCAAATATTGAAGAAAACGAGCACAAAACTGTATTTGATAGCTTTTTGGCACATTGCAACTGCCCTAACTTGACCAGAATATATCATACCGAAATGGAGCATACCTTTCTGGACTCGTTTTCTTCGGTAAATGATTCACGATATTCAGATTTGAACGTTAATCGCAAATGTTGAAGAAAACACGCACAAAACTGTATTTGAGACCTTATTTGCACATTGCAACTGCCCTTACCTGACCAGAATATATCATACCGAAATGTAGCATACCTTTCTGGACTCGTTTTCTTCGGTAAATGATTCACGATATTCAGATTTGAACGTTAATCGCAAATATTGAAGAAAACGAGTACAAAACTGTATTTGACAACTTTTTTACACATTGCAACTGCCCTAACTTGACCAGAATATATCATACCGAAATGTAGCATACCTTTCTGGACTCGTTTTCTTCGGTAAATGATTCACGATATTCAGATTTGAACGTCAATCGCAAATGTTGAAGAAAACGAGCACAAAACTGTATTGGATAGCTTTTTTGCACATTGCAACTGCCCTAACTTGACCAGAATATATCATACCGCAAATGTAGCATACCTTTCTGGACTCGTTTTCTTCGGTAAATGATTCACGATATTCAGACTTGAACGTCAATCGCAAACATTGAAGAAAACGAGCACAAAACTGTAATTGATAGCTTTTTTGCACATTGCAACTGCCCTAACTTGACCAGAATATATCATACCCAAATGTAGCATACCTTTCTGGACTCGTTTTCTTCGGTAAATGATTTACGATATTCAGATTTGAACGTCAATCGCAAATATTGAAGAAAACGAGCACAAAACTGTATTTGATAGCTTTTTTGCACATTGCAACTGCCCTAACTTGACCAGAATATATCATACCCAAATGTAGCATACCTTTCTGGACTCGTTTTCTTCGGTAAATGATTTTCGATTTTCAGATTTGAACGTTAATCGCAAATATTGAAGAAAACGAGTACAAAACTGTATTTGATAACTTTTTTGCACATTGCAACTGCCCTAACTTGACCAGAATATATCATACCCAAATGTAGCATACCTTTCTGGACTCGTTTTCTTCGGTAAATGATTCACGATATTCAGATTTGAACGTCAATCGCAAATGTTGAAGAAAACACGCACAAAACTGTATTTGAGACCTTATTTGCACATTGCAACTGCCCTAACTTGACCAGAATATATCATACCCAAATGTAGCATACCTTTCTGGACTCGTTTTCTTCGGTAAATGATTAACCGATATTCAGATTTGAACGTCAATCGCAAATGTTGAAGAAAACACGCACAAAACTGTATTTGATAGCTTTATTTGCACATTGCAACTGCCCTTACCTGACCAGAATATATCATACCGAAATGTAGCATACCTTTCTGGACTCGTTTTCTTCGGTAAATGATTCACGATATTCAGATTTGAACGTCAATCGCAAATATTGAAGAAAACGAGCACAAAACTGTATTTGATAGCTTTTTTGCACATTGCAACTGCCCTTACCTGACCAGAATATATCATACCGAAATGTAGCATACCTTTCTGGACTCGTTTTCTTCGGTAAATGATTCACGATATTCAGATTTGAACGTCAATCGCAAATATTGAAGAAAACGAGCACAAAACTGTATTTGATAGCTTTTTTGCACATTGCAACTGCCCTTACCTGACCAGAATATATCATACCGAAATGTAGCATACCTTTCTGGACTCGTTTTCTTCGGTAAATGATACACCGATATTCAGATTTGAACGTCAATCGCAAATGTTGAAGAAAACACGCACAAAACTGTATTTGATAGCTTTTTTGCACATTGCAACTGCCCTTACCTGACCAGAATATATCATACCGAAATGTAGCATACCTTTCTGGACTCGTTTTCTTCGGTAAATGATTCACGATATTCAGATTTGAACGTCAATCGCAAATGTTGAAGAAAACACGCACAAAACTGTATTTGATAACTTTTTTGCACATTGCAACTGTCTTACTTGACCAGAATATATCATACCGAAATGTAGCATACCTTTCTGGACTCGTTTTCTTCGGTAAATGATTTTCGATTTTCAGATTTGAACGTTAATCGCAAATATTGAAGAAAACGAGCACAAAACTGTATTTGAGACCTTATTTGCACATTGCAACTGCCCTAACTTGACCAGAATATATCATACCCAAATGTAGCATACCTTTTTGGACTCGTTTTCTTCGGTAAATGATTCACGATATTCAGATTTGAACGTCAAT
Source organism: Zaprionus lineosus (assembly GCA_035044505.1). Taxonomy (NCBI): domain Eukaryota; kingdom Metazoa; phylum Arthropoda; class Insecta; order Diptera; family Drosophilidae; genus Zaprionus; species Zaprionus lineosus. The sequence continues at coordinate 499,483 of JAWNNX010000391.1, read as the reverse complement.
CGCAAATATTGAAGAAAACGAGCACAAAACTGTATTTGATAGCTTTTTTGCACATTGCAACTGCCCTAACTTGACCAGAATATATCATACCCAAATGTAGCATACCTTTTTGGACTCGTTTTCTTCGGTAAATGATTCACGATATTCAGATTTGAACGTCAATCGCAAATGTTGAAGAAAACGAGCACAAAACTGTATTTGATAGCTTTTTTGCACATTGCAACTGCCCTAACTTGACCAGAATATATCATACCCAAATGTAGCATACCTTTCTGGACTCGTTTTCTTCGGTAAATGATTCACGATATTCAGATTTGAACGTCAATCGCAAATATTGAAGAAAACGAGCACAAAACTGTATTTGATAGCTTTTTTGCACATTGCAACTGCCCTAACTTGACCAGAATATATCATACCCAAATGTAGCATACCTTTCTGGACTCGTTTTCTTCGGTAAATGATTCACGATATTCAGATTTGAACGTCAATCGCAAATATTGAAGAAAACGAGCACAAAACTGTATTTGATAGCTTTTTTGCACATTGCAACTGCCCTAACTTGACCAGAATATATCATACCCAAATGTAGCATACCTTTCTGGACTCGTTTTCTTCGGTAAATGATTCACGATATTCAGATTTGAACGTCAATCGCAAATATTGAAGAAAACGAGCACAAAACTGTATTTGATAGCTTTTTTGCACATTGCAACTGCCCTAACTTGACCAGAATATATCATACCGAAATGTAGCATACCTTTCTGGACTCGTTTTCTTCGGTAAATGATTCACGATATTCAGATTTGAACGTCAATCGCAAATATTGAAGAAAACGAGCACAAAACTGTATTTGATAGCTTTTTTGCACATTGCAACTGCCCTAACTTGACCAGAATATATCATACCCAATGGAGCATACCTTTTTGAGACTCGTTTTTTTCGGTCAATGATTCAGATATTCAGATTTGAACGTCAATCGCAAATGTTGAAGAAAACACGCACAAAACTGTATTTGAGACTTATTTGCACATTGCAACTGCCCTTACCTGACCAGAATATATCATACCGAAATGTAGCATACCTTTTTGGACTCGTTTTCTTCGGTAAATGATTCACGATATTCAGATTTGAACGTCAATCGCAAATATTGAAGAAAACGAGCACAAAACTGTACTTGATAGCTTTTTTGCACGTTGCAACTGCCCTAACTTGACCAGAGTATATCATACCCAAATGTAGCATACCTTTTTGGACTCGTTTTTTTCGGTAAATGATTCACGATATTCAGATTTGAACGTCAATCGCAAATGTTGAAGAAAACGACGCACAAAACTGTAATTGATAGCTTTTTTGCACATTGCAACTGCCCTTACCTGACCAGAATATATCATACCGAAATGTAGCATACCTTTCTGGACTCGTTTTCTTCGGTAAATGATTCACGATATTCAGATTTGAACGTCAATTGCAAATATTGAAGAAAACGAGCACAAAACTGTATTTGATAGCTTTTTTGCACATTGCAACTGCCCTAACTTGACCAGAGTATATCATACCCAAATGTAGCATACCTTTTTGGACTCGTTTTTTTCGGTAAATGATTCACGATATTCAGATTTGAACGTCAATCGCAAATGTTGAAGAAAACACGCACAAAACTGTGTTTGAGACTTAATTTGCACATTGCAACTGCCCTAACTTGACCAGAATATATCATACCCAAATGTAGCATACCTTTTTGGACTCGTTTTTTTCGGTAAATGATTCACGATATTCAGATTTGAACGTCAATCGCAAATATTGAAGAAAACGAGTACAAAACTGTATTTGATAGCTTTTTTGCACATTGCAACGGCCCTAACTTGACCAGAATATATCATACCGAAATGTAGCATACCTTTCTGGACTCGATTTCTTCGGTAAATGATTCACGTTATTCAGATTTGAACGTCAATCGCAAATATTGAAAAAAACGAGCACATAACTGTATTTGATAGCTTTTTTGCGCATTGCAACTGCCCTAACTTGACCAGAATATATCATACCCAAATGTAGCATACCTTTTTGAACTCGTTTTCTTCGGTAAATGATTCACGATATTCAGATTTGAACGTCAATCGCAAATATTGAAGAAAACGAGCACAAAACTGTATTTGATAGCTTTTTTGCGCATTGCAACTGCCCTAACTTGACCAGAATATATCATACCCAAATGTAGCATACCTTTTTGAACTCGTTTTCTTCGGTAAATGATTCACGATATTCAGATTTGAACGTCAATCGCAAATATTGAAGAAAACGAGCACAAAACTGTATTTGATAGCTCTTTTGCACATTGCAACGGCCCTAACTTGACCAGAATATATCATACCGAAATGTAGCATACTTTTCTGGACTCGTTTTCTTCGGTAAATGATTCACGATATTCAGATTTGAACGTCAATCGCAAATATTGAAGAAAACGAGTACAAAACTGTATTTGATAGCTTTTTTGCACATTGCAACGGCCCTAACTTGACCAGAATATATCATACCGAAATGTAGCTTACCTTTCTGGACTCGTTTTCTTCGGTAAATGATTCACGATATTCAGATTTGAACGTCAATCGCAAATATTGAAGAAAACGAGCACAAAATTGTATTTGCTTTTAAAAGCACTCTGCCTCTAGCACACGATTCGCGATTTCCCCACCATCTGTGTTTGGCATTCCAGTCACCTGCTATTAGGAACTTATTACCGAAGTGCGCGAGTAGTGGAGACATGTTCGACTCCGTCCATCTATAGGCTGGATGGCAGTATATTGAACCCAGGTTGAAGTAGCCTCTGGTTGCAGAAAGTTGTTTGGTGACTGCCTGGATGTGATTTTCTTGAAGCGTAGAGAAGGGTTGATGGGCGATGGAAGATTTTATAATGATCGCCGCGCCTCCATGCGATCTATCGTCCGGGTGATTGGCAGAGATTATGGTGAAGCCATGGATCTTAAAGCTAGTTCGGGAGGAAAAATGGGTTTCCGATGACAGGAGGATATCGATGTCGTAAAGCTCGATGAAGGCGAGGATCTCGTTAGTATTTGAAGAGACTCCATTGGCGTTCCAGGCAGCTATTTTAAGGACCTCCATTATTAAAATCTGACGAAGAGGTGCGCGTCTGGACAAGAGCTTGTACGAGAGTCTGAACAAGCGACATCATACTGTCCAGTTTTGAGAATTTTATTTCTTCTTATATTCGAGTATTCTTTTAATAAGAAAAGAAAGCGAGCCCAAATAAGTATGCTACATTTGGATAAAATATTTGATGGCCCAAAAATAAGTTGGAATGTAAAACGTTGTAATTCTTTGAGCATTTAAATAATGATAACTTGACCAAAACAATCAGATCCTGATGTATTAAGTTTGTTTTGGCTAAGTTACCGTTATTTAAACGGACTTCGGCCGTAGTCTCTTGCACTAAGGTAAGGTTGGTTTCGGGCTTCCCAGGCTTGAGGATGGTATTACCTCTGCTTCCTTCCAGCAAGTCGGAAAGTACCCAGACGATAGGCATTTGCTAAATATTCTTGCTAGCAGTAGAATACAGGGTGAGGGTAGCAATTTAAGCGCTCCTGCGTCGATGCCATCAGAGCCAGGAGCCAGGAGCTTTAGATTCTTTGAACGAGGCAATTTTTTGCTCAATCTCGTCAGGACCAACTGGAGAGAGATCTGCACTGTTGCTGCTACACGGCGCGTTAACGAATCTTACTGTGGATTCGAAGTCCTCAGCAGAGCATCTGCTGAAGGGGGTAAAGGTGGTGCAGAGGTGATCAAACACTAAAATACATTTCTTATTGAATTTGGACTTTATTTGGCCAAGATATGGACGTTTAAAAATTGTAAGGGATCACGCTGGGATTGCTTTTGGCCAAATTTTCCCAGTTGGAAAATTGCTGATTGCCAAAATATTGAAATTTTTGCGATTTTCAGATTTTAATGCAAATTCGTAAAACACTTAAATAATAAATGTCTTTGTATCTTAAATATAGTTTGGCATACATATCCTGGTAATGTCCTGTCCACTCGTATGTCCTGTCGGCTCTGATGTCATCCTATCCTGTCGTTTAAATCACCTGTACCGTCTATTTAATTGTTGATCAATGGATACTGCACGTTAAAATAATATTTACAGTTTGGAAGCTACTGGGTTTTTACTGGACTTGGAAAAAATAACAAAGTGCATAATAACATAATATAATTTTCTTTGTATTTTATTCCTTTTTGTCTACTCCATCGTGTTGAGTCCATTATCCTGGTCAACTTTGTCATCCTTTTTCATTGTTTTCGTTTAATAGAGTTCTTGAAAAATCCTCGTCAATCGCAGTAAAATTGGCTCAAAGATGGCATGTTTTTGAGCTCTAGTCCTTGAATATCCTTTCGATTTTAAAAAGGATACCCATTTTTATCCTCCTGAGCAGCCGCTCTACCGAATGGCATTCAAGGATTTTTAAGATCTTTCAAAAAATTTTCAATTTTTTTTTTTCAAGGGGGTGGCATGCAAAATTTGTGAAAAAAACACAAAAAGGACGATAACTTGGCCATTTTTAGAACTTTCATCAAGTCCTTTGGCACATAGATGCGGCTTAAGCTCCAAAATTTGATGAAACCGTTAAAAGGACGAAAAGTCCTTTGAAACTCCAGTTTCGCAGGATATTTCGATATTTAAAAAACAAGCCATATCTCAGGAATGTCCTGGCGGATCCTGGCTAATTTGGTAGTAGACAAATTGTATAAGCAAGGACTATAACCTGGACAAAGGACATCCGGATCTGACTAACGGTTCTCAAGATATTGACAATTTGGTGACATTTGATTGGTTCCAGTGCGCCCCGGGACGAAATTTTTCCAAGTCAATGAAGTCTAGATAAGCCCATTATCCTTGAATGCCATTCGATAGAGCTGCTCCTTGTGACTTTAACGCACTGATTTTTTTTTCAAATCCGTAAGGATATAGCCCAGTTTGATCCTTTCTATTGTGCAGTGCAGCCCTTGAAGGTAGGCAGCAGTTTTTTTTTAAATCCACAAGATCTTAAAATCTTCCCCCTAAACGTATGCTACAAATTTTGATTTTTATTTTTTGTATTTATGTTTTATATTTTCTTATTTATTTTTATTTTTATTTTAAAGCATACGAGGTACCTAAAAACTTCTTTGTTACCTTTTTTCTCTATTCATTCAGCTCAGAATGGACGGGCCGGCTACCCGAGGTTAGCTTTGACATAAAAACACAAAAAGTACGATAACTTGGCCATTTTAAGAACTATCATCAAGTCCTTTGGCACATAGATGCGGCTTAAGCTCCAAAATTTGATAAAACCGTTAAAAAGACGAAAAGTCCTTTGAAACTCCAGTTTCGCAGGATAAAAACAAGCCATATCTCAGGAATGTCCTTGTGGATCCTGACAAATTATGTGTTAAACAAATTGTATAAGCAAGGACTAATATCTGGCCGAAGGACATCCAGATCCGTCTAGCGGTGCCAAGGTATTTGGCCGAGTTGATCTGAATCACGGGTTCGTTCTCTAAGAATTTTGCTGGCGGCGTTTTCCTCCTTAATGTGTAGATAATTTTAATTATTATTATTATATGAAAAAAATAAAAAAATAAATACATTTTTTAATATTATTAATTTTCATAATATTGAATTTTAAAATTTAAAATATTGAATCTTAACTACAATATTTTAATAATACACGGCAGTAATATCCTGGTAACATCCTGTCAACTCATATGTCCTGTCGAATCTGATGTCATGTTGGCTTTGGTATCCTGTCGATAAAAACACCTGTAACATCTTCATCTATTATATAATTATTAATTATATTGTATATAATAAATAGTCTTTGCTACATGTTAAAATTAGATTTACAGCTTGAAAGCCACTGGGTTTTTATTGTACTTGGAAAAAATAATAAAGTACACAATATTATAATATAATTTTCTTTGTATTTTAATCCTCATTTTTTGATGTCATCCTTTTAAGTCCGTTATTCTGATTATCCTTGTTATCCTTTTACATCGATTTCAGTGTAAAGAGTCCTCGAAAGGTACTCTTAAAACTGCAGTGCAATTGGCTCAAAGATGGCGCATTTTTTAGCTCTAGTCCTTGAATATCCTTTCGATTTTAAAAAGGATGCCCATTTTTATGCTCCTGAGCAGCCGCTCTATCGAATGGCATTCAAGGATTTTTAAGATCTTTCAAAGGGGGTGGCATGCAAAATTAGTCATAAAAACACAAAAAGGACGACAACTTGACCATTTTAAGAACTATCATCAAGTCCTTTGGCACATAGATGCGGCTTAAGCTCCAAAATTTGATAAAACCGTTAAAAGGACGAAAAGTCCTTTGAAACTCCAGTTTCGCAGGATATTTTTATATTTAAAAAACAAGCCATATCTCAGGAATGTCCTGGCGGATCCTGGCTAATTTGGTAGTAGACAAATTGTATAAGCAAGGACTATAACCTGGACAAAGGACATCCGGATCTAGCTAACGGTTCTCAAAATATTGACAATTTGGTGCGCCCCGGGACGAAATTTTTCCAAGTCAATGAAGTCCAAATAAGCCCATTATCCTTGAATGCCATTCGATAGAGTTGCTCCTTGTGATTTTAACGCATTGATTTTTTTCCAAATCCGTAAGGATATAGCCGAGTTCGATCCTTTCTATTATGCACTGCAGCCCTTGAAGGTAGGCAGCAGTTTTTTTTTAAATCCACAAGATTTTAAAATCTTCCCCCCTAAAAGTATGCTAAAAATTTGGATTTCTATTTTTTGTATTTTTTTTTTATTTCTTTTATTTATTTTTATTTTTCATTTTAAAGCATACGAGGTACCTAAAAACCTCTTTTTTACCTTTTTTCTCTATTCATTCAGCTCAGAATGGGCGCGCCGGCTACCCGAGGTTAGCTTTGACAAATTTTAAATACTAATTAATTAATTAACAATTAACAAATAGAGAAAAAGAAATGATTATCATCTTCTGCTGGTCTTATGAAGGGTAGTATTTCTAACATACCACTCACACCCAGTGATTATTCTCATAGCTCTATTTTGTGCAACTTGTATTCTTTCGATCTGCTTGTCGCATGCAAGGCCCCAGATTTGGCATCCATATTTCCATATTGGTGATATAATTTGCTTGTAGATTGTCACCTTGTTAGAGAGTGACAATTAACTAGTCGCACGGTCTAACCAATAGTGCTTAGCAACTGCCGCACGAACACGGATCCTTATCGTTGTCATGTGTTCGGAAAAAGTCAGCCTGCGATCTAATGTTACCCCAAGGTATTTGGCCGAGTTGATCTGAATCACGGGTTCATTCTTTAAGAATTTTGCTGGCATTGATAAGGAAAAAAAAAAAAAAACGAATTTTTCATTTATTGTCACTAATTTTCTTAATTTAATGAAATATATTCGCATATGGATTAATCTAGTTCATTCAAAGATCTAAGCAACTTAGAAGCGGTTTGGGTCCAGACTGTATATTTTTATGCTAAGGTTAATGTCTGTGATAATCGGCTAGTGTGGGTTAAAATTTAACCGCGAGATGGCGCACTGTTCTCATTTTTGATATGATGCACTATGTAAATGTATTTTTGCATTAAATGAAATAGAAAGCAGCAAATCTTAAAGTTTTCACAGTATTGGGCATTTTTATATTGTTACCCTTTTACAAAATTTTTAAATCCGAAATATTATAAGAAAATCAGGTTTCAATGCCAAATAAATTTCCTGTTAAAAACGAGCCCGAAAAAGGCTCAAGGCCTTCTTGAAAAGGACATGTTTTGGCCAAATAATCGCATTTGCAAATGTAGAAAGATGATGTCCTTCGAACATCTGAGTGTTTATAACATTGTCAAATAAAGTCAGCTTTTGGCGGAGTGCAGATTTGTATGCCAAATTATTGTCCTGTTAACCACAAGCCCAAAAAAGTATGCTATAAAACATATCGAAAAAAAAGGCATCGAAATTTGAAATGTGAAAAGTAGTGATCCTTCGAGCATTCAAGTCTCTTAACTCTGTCATATAAACACATTCTTTGCATTATTTACATTCTTTATTGAAAGTTTGAATTAAAAAATACCATAAACTTATTTAATTTAAAATATTTAAATAATCTATTAAAAACTTAAGCATATTTCTACGTATTTATTGAGAATTACATTATGATTGCACATTTCCGGCCCAAGACTCCTAATATTTATCACAATTCGCATCCGGTAACTACGATGATGCGATGTAAGCTATATGTATTTATATCCTCTATATTTCTCTATATATATATATGGATACATATATGCTGACATATATATATATATATATATATATTTTAAAAAAACAAATATTGTAAGTGAAGAATTTTTAAGTTGTTTGAGACTGTGGGGTTTAGAGGGGAACGGAGAGCATTGATCAGGCAGCTATTGCCATATCAGTGGCCGTTCCTAGTGGGATTCCTGGATACTCAAGACACATACACATGCATAGATATAGGTATGACGTCGCATCTTAAAAATACTTAAAATATACCCTATGAATTATTTTAATGATTGCACCCTATGGTTTGGCAAGAATCGTAAGGTTATTGCACTTGTATTAATTAATTAATTAATTGTTTAGGCTAAGTGAAAGTCTTTCGTCTGATTGTCATATTGCACATCCCGTAATACTAGCTAAGTTTTCCGGATCATCTTGTAGAGAACGGAGTGAGTTTCAATGCTCTCGGCACCCGATTCCCACATGTCTTCAGCATTGGTCTCCTCATCGGATGAGCCACAGCAGGTGCTATGGCCGTGTCGATGCTCGTCCTCGGAGGAGTACGAGGACATAGTTGTGCTACTGCCACGTACATGCATCTCATTGGATTGGGAGTGAGTGAGCGTTTTGTCAGACTCGGCATCGCTTAAGTCTTCACGGTTGTTGGGCGTTGATCTGCTGCCCGGTGAAACCATGTGTTCCAAGTCATCAAAACGCGAGGTATCCAAATCTAGTCGATTCGAATTGGCGGTCTCCTCTTCGTTATCCTCGATGGTATCTACACGAATAATTTGACCGCGTCCTGCCATCATCTTGAAATTGTAGCGATCGTAGACGTTCCGCTTGTACACCTCCGTGGAGTCGGTGCTCATGTAGCCACTGTCCAGCTGTCCAAAACGCTGCTCGTAGTAATTTTGACTTCCTGGCGGAGCTACGGAACTTGGAGGCGCTGCATCTTCAATAATGGAGGCAATGCCATCGTCGCGATCTAATGCCTCGAGGAATCCGCCCGGAGTCTTTGAGCCATAGGTCGGAGCCGGGCTCTGACTTGGACTAAACTTATTGGCAGCCATAGTGACAAATTTGCGCCACGCATTCTTCAGATCCTTTGCCTTCTTGGCACGATCCTTAAGTCCTATGGCTATCTGCATGCCAGCCGTCAGCTGGGCAGGCTCAATCTCACACCGGTAGACGGTCTGGACATTGCTCACATTGACACTAACATTGCCATTGGCATTCGAATTGGGATTGGCACTGGCCACACTGCTATTGGCGGCACGCTGGGGATAGGCAATGCCCACAGGAACCCCAGCGTTGCGGTACATCTCCTTCGTACGCTCCGAGAGGTGGCCACTGCTCCGGTTCGATCGGGAGCTAATCGACAGCGCGTCGAACTGATTGAGATCTACATCCTTAAGATTCCTGGCATTGTTATTGTTGTTATTTGATGCCTCCATTGGCTCGCTTGTATCCTTGAGATGCTCGGGGTCATCCTCATTTTCAGTGTCCCTCTCCCGCTTCTGGGACTTACGCCTGTTCAGATACTTGTTGAGACTATAGTCATTCCTTAGGCTACTGATCTTCTTGCCGTACATCTTGTCGTAGTCGACGTCAAGCTGAGACTTTTGTTCGATGGCTGAGGGCTTCATTAGCTTCGATTGTTTAAGACTCTCTCCAGCTTTGCTGGGCTCCGTCATGGCTGATATCACGCTGGACATTGTATTGTTGCAGGAGTTATCGAATTCAGATGTTGCCAAGGTATCGGATACCCCCGTCACCTCGGTAATCTCGCTGTGAATGCTAAACGAGTCCTCGTCGCGTCGCTCATTTTGATAGCTCGGCGTGGACACCGGAGATGCCACTGCTTTTGGGGCTGGCGGTGGTGGGGGCAGTGGACGTTTGCTTTGTACTAGAGGCGCACAGTAGTGTTGATTAGCCTTGGGGCGTGGCGGAGAGGGCGGAGTTCGGTGGGCCCTTTGGGTCTCAGTACTTGGTGACTGCTTCTGTGCAGGCCTTTGGGAGGATATCATGATGGTTGTCCTGTTGGCACTTGCTTTGTTCATATCCATCACCGAGAGAGGGGGTGACGGTTGCATGCCGCGTTGTCGTCGCGAGTGCTTAGCCTCTAGTGTCAAGAGTCGACCCTCCTCCTCGGTCAGCTGACGCGGTTGAACCACATCGGATTTAAAGTTATCCTGTACGGCCAGCGGAGATTCGTAGATTTCACGCAGGTTCCGGAAGGAATTACTCGATCTGAGTATAAAGGACGCTGTGCGTGGCTTACTCGAAATGGAGTTCTCCACAGGCGACATTTGTCGGCTCAGATCGGGCAGCGAATTGATTTGATTGTAATCCTGATCCTGATACTGCTCATTGCTGGACTGCCTCCCATGGCTGTCCCAAGCATTGATGTCACAGAAGCTCTGCTTCTTGGGCTTTCGATCGAGCGTGTCCGGCTCAAATTGATCACTGTCCGTGCGCTCCAAGTCAGAGGGCGGCTCGTGCTCCACCTCAATGGTCATGCTACCACGAAATGGAGTATCATACTTAATTCGGGCTGCAACCTCCTTGTGCCGCTGCACTTGATTATTGTGGCCATGTTTGTTGGCCAGACGCTTCTTCACCTCGCCCTCCTTTCGAAACCCATTCAGACGATCGTACACTGTGTGACTGATCTCCATCTCCTCCTCCAGGGGCAGCGCTGTGCTTAGACTGGGACTGAGCTGCGAACTCACATCCGAGGATGGCGAGCTGGAGGAGTGCGAACTCTTCCGCTTGCTGGGCTCCAAGCGCTCCAGACTGTCCGTCTCATAGTCGACGATCAAGTATTGTGGTGACTTTCGCCTGTAGATCGGAGAATCTGGCTGAAACTGTTTCAAGGACTTGCGACTAAGTGAGCTGTAGTCTGGCGTTGGCACAGAGGGAATGCTACTCTGGGTACTACTATAGATGTCCTTGATTTTCTTCTCAATTGTACTGTCATAGTCCGGCGTGGGAATATGTGCCGCATACTCGCGTCTCAAGGAGTCATATATAATGTCTGTGGGCTTCATGTTCCGGAGCATGTTGTAGTGTTGCCTGTCGAAGGACGTGAGTGATGTGGGCGTGGAGTTGGCGGCCGCAAACTGATCAAGCACTTCACTGCGCTTACGCAAGGACTTTGAGCGGCTGGAGGAGCTTCGCAAGGAGCCGGCGGGTGAATCCGCCAGCATGAACTTGGGATTATTATAGATCTCCCCGCCCGTCTCAGCGAATCCATAGACATTCGCCGTGACGGCCGCAGTGTACGCCGAGTAACTCTCGTAGTTGGAGGTACCAATGTGGTTGTTGGACGGTGGAGTCTTAGGCTTGACAGGCTCTGGGCTGCACCTGGAGATCCTCTGTTGCTCGTCATGCATCTTCTTGCTTGAGCTTGGCTGCTGTTCCTGCTTGGACTGCTGTTCCACACTGGATTTCTGCATAGGCGGCGGTGGTGGACGCTCCTTGGGCGCTGAGATTTCTTTGCGCATGGAACCCTTTGTGGGCGACCCACCATTGGTCTTCTTTGGTGGTGCAGTCTTCATCTCGGAGTTTGGAACACTTTGCAGCCATTGCTCAATGCTGTTCCGCTTATCGCCCAGGCTCTTGGCATGCAAATTCTGCTGGAGTGGCACGTTGTACATGGTGGATGCCGGGACGTCCAGAGTTGCCTCCTCGGGAATGATGTTAAGTGATGGCTGGTAACGTTTGCTGGCCATTTTGTACTTGGCAATGGCGATGACCTCCCGAATCTTCTGCAAGAACTCAATGGCAGCTTGTGGCGGCTCCTAGAAAATCCAATAATTTAATATTAACATGAGAAGAAGGATTAAGTCCTTTCAACTTACCGCCAATAGATGAGGCTCAAAGTAGGCAGGATTAAAGTACAGTTTCTTCCTAACGTTGCCATTAACCATGGCCCTTAGGTTTTCCAGCTTCTCCTCGCTCATTAGATCCTCAATGACGGCCACATTCTCAGTTGGCAGACACTCCTTGTCCTGCAGAAAATCATCTGAGTCCAGAGCAGCGCTGTCCACCATGCTGTGTCCTGGCTTCGGTGACTTGTTGGCCATGCTCAGCTGTGGATGCACCAAAACCGAAACGGATTTCTACAGTAGAACCAAACACTTATATCTAAATCGACCAAAGGAATCATATTGATGGGTTACCTTAATCTTTTCCTCCATCTCGCACTCGGAGTTCGAGTTGGAAATGTCACTGGCGAATCCTGAGTTCAGTTCACGTTCCCCCAGTTGAGGGAAATGCTGGAGCAGAGGATTGTTCTTAACTATACCCATATCGTCCTTTAGGCTGGTCATGCTGGCCATACTGTTGCGCGTTGTGGAATCATTACCATTGCCCAGACCCATGCTGTTGGCCGAGTAGATGCTCCCCACACGGCTGAATGGCGCTCCGAAAGTGACCTGGTCGTTCTTCGGGTAATTAATCTCATTGGCCAGGTTATCCAGAGAGTGGCGCGAATTGTGGCGACCGCGTCCCTTCCGCTTCTTCATGTACAGATAGAGAAACACCGAAGCCACATAGATTAGCCCCAGCAAAAGGCTACAGATGCCAATCACCACATACTCTCGCATGGTCATGCCATCCGATGTGGAGGCCAGGGTCGTCGAGTTGGCCGGCTGGAAGTAGACCTCTGACACATCTGCAGAGGAATTGTGACATTTAGAGCCGACGGACAAGTTGACAGGTACTGCGGCTGGGAATCACTTACTGTGCGAATACTTGACGGGACTGCCATTAACCCGGAATGCCACGCAGGGAGAGTGGACGTTCTTCGGCGGCATCAAGTGGTCTGCGAATGTTTTACGTTTAAATCTGCAAGTAACCCGGAGACATTTTGAAACTTACCCTTTTGGCTGGAGCTGACTGTGACAGTCATGTCGCGACAGACCAGATGAACTACAATTAGACGTCCCTGCATCTTCTGGCGCAGCTCCGACTCGCCCAGCCACTGCAGGAAGCTGCGCCCCTCGTCGCGGAACATGCGAAATGGATAGTCCGTGTCTATGGGATTGCGGAGATCCGACCAGCCGTTGGAACTTAAGTACTGGGCACCAGTTACCGCACAGACAGGTGTATGGATGTCTATTTAAGTATGGGGTATTTATAAGCTCATCTTCCATTTATGCTAATGATGGAGGGGGGGTCACTTACTGGGAAAACTGATTTCTCTGCTGGGGTAAATGATTTGGCCTCGCAGTGGTAAAAATACAAACGGAATTTTCTCCGACGATGAGCCGCTGACAAATGGTGAGAGAGAGCATTCTGCAAAAGGCAATAGCAACAACAATAACATAAACAACAGCAATAACAACAACAACAATAACAATAACAAAAACTTAAGCAAATGCAATAACAAAAACAAGCGATGGCCCCAATGAGAAAGTCTCGCCTTATGATGATCGACAAAACAAAAAAATTATTTACAAATATTAAAAAAAAAAAAATATTAAAAAAAAAAAAAATTATTTACAAATATAAAAAAAAAAAAAAATTATTTACAAATATAAAAAAAAAACAACAAAAAAACAACAAAAAAAGTACCCAATGGCCTACAAATGTTACGACTGCAGCTGCGATAATATCGTCATCGCAATCGACAGTGAGGACTCCTTTGTGATGCCCCCGCCCATAGCAATTATAAATTTGTATCTCTGTATCTATATTTGTATCTTTATCTGTATTTGTATTTGTATCTGTATCTGCATTTGTATCTGTGTCTGTATTTGTAGTTGTTTTCCCGAAACGCTCTTACTTTTCGTCTCTGATTGTGACTTTGTTTGTTGGCGCTTCATTTTGTATGAGTTTGTGTTGTTGTTGTTGTTGTTATTATTATTTAGTTGTTGTTGTTGTAGACGTCAGCGAAAGTTGGCTTAATACATTTTCCTTTCATAAATTTGCTGGCAACCAAAATGATTTGTTCAATAATAGTACATTTTTTCCATACCAACAACAACGAGTGTTAAAGTTCAACTTCCGTCTGGCTGTTAAATTCGTACTGAACCCTCAGTTGGGGGAAAGGCTCCATGGCTATGGCTATGGCTGTGGCTGTGGCTATGGCTATGACTGCTATGGCTATGGCTATGGCTATGACTGCTATGGCTATGAGGGATTTGTCAGTCATTAGAGGAGGTCTTCGAGTTGATATAAGGGGCTCGACTGTCATATTTGATTGATTAGCTTTAATCCAATGGCTTAGTACACAGATAGCTAGATGGATGGATGACTTAACTGTGCTTTTTAAAATATATCTCTTTAAGCTTTCAGTTCATTAAAATAAGTTGTTCTTCGGGCGCGCGATTCGCCAAGGCAGCGATTCACTTGGATCACTTTTCTTGGAACTCATCGCAGTGGCAGACATCAAATATGTCACAATAGAGCATATAAGTCTCGGTTTGCCAAATATGGAGAGCAGTGTTTACAGTGGCTTATTGTTATTGTTGTTGTTGCTGTTATTGTTGTTATTGTTTGCTGGTGTGGCAATTGTTGTTGCCGCCTCTTTGCGTCACGTTTCGTTTTCATTCTGCAACTTGAATCCAGCCCTGGACAATTTTGTTATTATTACAGCATTTCTTTTCGCGATACAATATAAAAAAAAATACCAAAAAAATACTGTTGGGCAACCATTGTGATTTTGGCTGCGACTGTGGAGGAATATATATGGAATAACAATGGATACACCCACAAGCCATGAGTCGCACAAGTGGGAAAGGTTCCCAGGGCGCAGGCCCACGAAATGGAGCAGACAATTTGAAGCGAATTGGTTGACTAATTATTCCAGCTGCGGTTGGCTTCCGCATCCATTTTAGCGATTTAATATGTTGACTTACCATGTATGTCATCCACACAGATGCCAAGATCCTCGCGATAGGCGCGCAGGTATGGCAGGCAGCGGCAGCTGCAGCCCTCATCCTCAGTGGCGGCATTTGGTCCCGGCTTTTGGGTATTCGCGTTGGCGCGTTGATGCAGCTTCATGCGTCGCGTTAGCAGCTCCAATCTGCCACCGGCTAGCGAGGCGGACGCTTGACCCACTCCATCAGCCGCTAAGTGCATAAACACACAGATTAAAAACACGTTTAATGCGAGTGTCTAACAAATTTCCATATTAATCGAGCTGAGTTACCGTTGCCTTCGCTGGGCAGACGCACAACGGCGGCTGTGCCGCTAGAGAGTCCGATGCAGGTGTCCGCATTGCAAGCGCCGTTGCTGAGCCCGAGACCAAGACCTATATGAATTGAAAGAGAAACTGTGAGTCAACAAGGGCGGGGCAAGAGGCAGTTATAGCGGCACGTGAAGGAGGGGTGGGGGACACCGCAACTGCGACCAAGACCGAGACGGAGACCAAGACTGCGGCTGAGTCTGAGACTGCGACTGGGACTGGGACTGTGACTGGGGCCAAGAACTGAGGCAGATTGATTTAAGCCGTCACAACAGAACGAGCCACAGCAAGAAACTTGCTTGGCGGGGCTCATCATTTGGCCTGGACGCGAGCTGTGCGGTTAATAAGATACCCATACGGGAAATTAATGCTGCTGTCAACGCTGTTTGACTCTCAACGGGTAAACATGCCACACAGCTGCATTTGGGATTGGGTGGTTGGTGGTTGGGTGGCTGGGTGGCTGGGGGTTGGGTATGGAATGAGCTTAAGCCTCAGCCTTGGCATTGGCTTTATCTATGACTTGGATTGGAGTTGGAGTTGGAGTAAGTCTTTGGAGCTGACGTTTAGTTGGGGGACTTTGGCAATGGGTACTCACCGCTCGTATAGAAGATATCGCCATCGTGATGCCTCGTCAGATTGATTAGCTGTCCGTTAGACTGCTGCAGATCCTCTAACAGTAAATTCGCCGGCATTAAATCCTCAGCTTGATTTCTCTTATTGTTGCTGTCGTTGCCATTGCCATTGCCATTGCCGTCGCTGTTGTTGTTGTTGCTCAACTTACGCTTTTTGTCTCTGGCCGCAAACACAGCCGCCCTGGTGGCAGCCAAGGAGGTGGCGCCAATGACCTGTGACCCAACAGACTCAGCCGCTGCTGCAGTGGGCGGTGTGCTATATGATTTCGATGCGAGTGTGGGTGCGGATGCGGATGCGGTTGCGGGTGCAGTGGGCGTGGCTGTGCAGCAACCAAGCAGCAGAAGCATAAGGAACAACGGGAACAATGGGAAGGAGTAGTCAACGTTGGTGCGCCACATCTTAGCAAGAGCAACATTGCTGATGCATGGGCCTCTGCATCAACTGGGTCGGGTTGCTCCAAGCCGCCTGGTGGATCTCTGCCAACGAGCCAAATAATATACCAACATTTTAGCCATAAATACTTGTACACTTAACTGCTGGTGGCAAGAGAAAACGCGCCGCTAATTAAAACAAATCCAAAACGCAACAACGCGAAAACGGCAAATGGAAAAAACAAAAACAAAACTTTTAAAAACGAAAAGATTTCCCCACCGACTTTGCCTATCCACAAACACACACACACACACATACATGGCACATATGGCACACACACGCACACACACACAGAGCACACGCTCTGCTTTGGAGGTGACATTCTTTAAGTGGTCGTAATGAGGCAAAAATTGTTGGCGTCCATTTTAGTAAATGGAGCAGCATCTACACCAAGTGGTTGTTGTTGTTGTTGTTGTTGTTGCTGCCGTTGCAGTTGTCGTTTGGCAGCAGCAGCAACTAACTAACGGACAACATTTAAACAAATGTTGCAATTAAAACTCGTTCTGCCAACAAATGTACACTTATAAACAAGGCGAAGAGCGCGCCTCGTAGAATTGAGAATTATGCACCACCACCAGCAGCACCACCACTGGCACCACTCGTAGCAGTGGCAAGTGCGTCGCTGCCTTGGGAATATGCTGCGTATTGGTGTAAATGTGTGTCTATTTGTATGGGAGCTGTGGCCGGGTTAGTACCGTTACAAATGCGCTGCAGTTACGCTTGCTTAATCTACATACAGTGACAAACGTACACACACACACTCACACACGCAGACACACAAACACACAAACTTATTTAGTTGTTGTTTATACCGCTAATCAGTTGCACTTTAGCTGCTTGACAGCCTTTGAAATTTACATAAATATTTCACACAAAAATTATTGGGGACTCGTAACTGTTAAGTATACTTAAGTTTATAGTTGTTGCTTCTATTCAAAAGAAGAACAACAGCAAAGTGGAAACAATCATTATGGCCAAGTCCGAGTCCGAGTTAGAGTTGGGGGGCCAAGAATGAGAAGAAAGCGATAAAAAGCAACAGTTTGCGGCCTAATTTGAAAGTAAAATTTCATTTCCAAAAATAAAGAGTTCGTTGCCTCAGTCTTTTGATTTTGATTGAGCAGTCAACACACACAAGAAAAAAAGGTGACCATCACTCACTCACTGCTCTGAACGGATTGTACAGTTAGGTGGCACATAAGATAAACAATAATAATATTTATTGCCGATTTGATATACGATTTATCCATAGATTTGTCTTTCTCTTCCCTTTCCCCACTCCTCCTCTCCTCCTCCCGTTCCCCTTCACAGATTCCAATACATTTTATCACCTCGCCAGTTTGGGCCAATCTCTTGCATTTCGAAATACTTTAATGACAAAAATGACCTGATTTTCGATATATATACATATATATGAGCTGCAACAGCAATTGGGCAACTATGAAGTAAACCCATGATGATGAGCTGTTGATGGATCGCTAAGATGCGATTTTGATGATGGCGCTGATCTGATGGGAACTAATGCTGACATTGCAACTATCTCCTAACTCCTGACTCTTAACTCTTAACTCGGAGCTCTTTTTTTGCTTTACTTTTCCATTTTGTATTTTTTGTAATTTTTTTTATTTTTTTTTTTTTCTTTTTTGCATTTGACTAAACTCAATTAACAGGTAATTGAACTTTGCGCGCTTTATAGACAACATGGTTGCATACATTAGGCCGTGCACCACGTAGCACGTAGCAAACAGCATACACAATTCATGCACGTTCATTAATTATTAGGCAACACGATACGGCGATACGGCGGTACGGCGGTACGGCAATACGGCGGTACGGCGGTACGGCGGTACTGCAGTACTGCGATACTGCGGTGCTGCGGTGCTGCGATACTCCGATAGCCAAGCACACATTGTTCTAAGTCTGCGCATAAATTTATGCTCATATATGTAGCGCGGGGTGTGTGGCAACAGCACGAAATTATCCACAACGCATTGTAACCCGAGCATGGGCACCCAGATGCAGCTCAGATCGCCAGATGCAGCTGGTAAAAATGTTGTTGTTCTTTTTGTTGTTATTAATGTTATTTTTGTTGCTGTTGTTGTTGTCTATTTTTTTGTAGTTTAGTTAGTTTCTGCTGCTGCTGTTGCTGCTGCTGTTGTTGTTGCTGCTGCTGCTGCTGGGCCTGGGCCCATTGTCTGGGTAGCTACACTTCCGAGTGCATCCGACGTCACACTCGGCGTACTTTTAACACTTAGAACACACACGCGAGGTAGTCAGGTATGCGGCTTCAGCCTCGAGAGCTCCACCCAACCCTCGTCCCCGAATCATCATGATCATCATCATCATCATCATCATCATCATCGTGCACATCCACACACACTCCGAATGGATAATAACAAATTTGAAATTTATTCAACATTTTGCGGCTACCTCTGCTACGTCTGCTACGTCCATCTCAGATGGCCAGAGGAGCGCATCATTTGCTCAACGCCTTAATGTGCTTTAATGTGTACTTATGATTATGCCCATGTGCTCTTGGCCAGATCTCATGCCATCTAGACAAGGGCTAACCAACGGTTTTTAAATAGTTGCTAAGACTAAATTATGACAGTGCACTGAACGCCAACATTCGCTCGCAGCCCAAGCATCAGCTCCGGTCGAATGGCCAGTGCCTGCTGCCCGTTGGCCGCTGTCCGTTGGCCGCTGGCTGCTGGATGTTAGCAGTTGGCCATTGGCCATTGAATTGGCCATTGCTCTTGGCACTTTTTCGGCAAATTACTTTCACCCCAAGAGATCTTGATACTCCAACTGGCTGCCCAGTGACCTAAACTCAATGGTCTGATAAGCTTAATTTCATTCAAATGCACAGCAAGGGCAGCCCCCAAAAATAGTGGAGTCCCCCTCTTTCCTCCCCTCCCCCCAAATGGGCTTAAAATCGAAAACCTTTTCTTTTCGTGGCATTTGTTTTGGATTTGTCTATGTTTTTTTTTTTTTGGCACAGTGGAAAGGAAATGCAAATTTGCTTGCAGATTTTACTCACAGCTTGTTGACGTTGCGGCCAAGTTAATAAATTAGCACCTCGGAGTAGCTGGAAATGGCTGAGAGCTGAGTGTTAAATGTTTACACTTTGTTGTTTTTTCACTTTGATTGGGAGCTGCGATGCGATGCCCAAGTGCACTCAGAGATTAGGAGCAGTCGAACACAAATTTCAAATAGATGCTTGCATTGGTGGCATTGGTGGCATTTGTTGCATTTGTTGCATATGTTGCATATGTGGGTTGTATGTTTTATGCCTCGGATTCACACATTTCGCGCATTTCTTAAGCACAAGATTTTCGAAGCACCAAACAGAAAACACGAAACACAAACACGATTTATTTAGCAATTATTTAATAATAATTTTTATTATTATTATAAATATTATTTTTATTATTTTTATTTATTTTATTTTATTTTTATTATTTTATTTTATTTTTATGATTTTAATTATTTGAATTATTTTATTTTATTTTTATTATTTTATTTTATTTTAATTATTTTATTTTAAATATTTTATTTTATTTTGTTTTAATTATTTTGTTTTATTTTGTTTTAATTATTTTATTTTATTTATTTATTTTTATGACTTTATTTATTTGAATTATTTTTTATTTTATTTTATTGGAATTATTTTATTATTTTTTTTTTATTATTTTATTATATTTTGTTTTAATTATTTTATTTTATTTTATTTGCATTATTTTATTTTATTTGAACTATTATATTACTATATTTTATTTTTATAATTTTAATTTAATTTTGTATTATTTTATTTTATTTTACTTTTATGATTTTGAGATTTGTTTATTTCGAACGAAAGAAAGCTCAGCGAAGATGAAACTTTGATTTTCTTGTGTCTTGTCTCTTGTCTCTTGTGTCTTTCTTATGCACAAATCCGACGCTCTTCTTATGCCACTTCATCCAGTTTCAGCCGCTGGCACGTCTATCAAGGTCGCCGTCAACGAAGCGACTGCGGCTCCCACTGCGGCGCTTGGCAGCCGAGGAGGAAGTCGGCGAAAAACTCAGCCGTCGACTGCGGCTCCAAAACGAGTTTTTCTTTTTCTTTTCTTTTTCTTTTTCTTTTCTTTTTCTTTTTCTTCTGCTTTTTCTATTGCTATTTTTCTATTTCATTTCTTTTATTTGATATCTATTTTTTTTTTTCTTTTTTTTGTTTTTGTTTTTGTTTTATTTGGAGTCTCTCCCTGCTTTACGCTCTTATATCTCGAAAGTATAAGTTTATTTTGACAAATTGTATAAGAAATGTTTTGATGTGTGAATGGAGCGTCTTTAGGCCATTAATTAGCTCAGTCCCCCTCAGTGGAGAGGCTCAAATGAAGCATGCGCCCTCAGTGCGTGCCAGACCAATGATCATGGGCTCCATCTGCATGATGAGGATGAAGATAATGATAATGAAGTTGTAGATGACGACGACGATGAAGATGAAGATGAAGATAGTGATAATGAAGTTGTAGATGAAGACGACGATGATGATGTTCCTAGTGTTGATGCTACAATACCGTTCGATTTCAATAGATAAAGCCCAAACATGACATTAGCATCGCGTGCATGTACATCGACTAACGGATCTGAAAAACGGAGATCGAGTGATTGAGTGAGTGAGACATGAAGACTGGGAGACTGGGAGGCTGAGAGGCTGAGAGGCTGAGAGGCTAAAAGGCTGAGACACTGGGAGGCTGAGAGGCTAAAAGGCTGGGAGGCTGGGAGGCTGAGAGGCTGAGAAGCTGGGAGCTTGGGAGGCTGGGAAGACTGGGAGACTAATGGGACAGCCTAGTCCTCGTGCACGTGTCAAGTGTTGGCAAATCCTACGACAGCCCCAAGCCAAGACAACAAAGCGTTGCCGCAATGCTCCAAATTTGTTGCAAGTCGGATCATCATTAGTCATTTGTTCAACTTTAATTCATGGCAATTTACTACTTTTAGTCACACTCGAGTGCCGGCAAGTGGCAAGTGCAGTTGTGGAAATTAAACTAGAACAAGTGAAAATTTTTTCAAAAAGCTTTTCCAAACACTGCGACTCACCCAACTCGGGCGACTTGCTTGCTGCGTGTGTCGCACACATTTAAGTTGGCCAATGGTACTCCGGGCACAAATGCCATGCCAGTCCAATGGCTTGGGTTATGTGGTCGCCGTTCCTCAAATTACATGGCCAATCTGTTTGACATAAGCAACTATAAGCAACTTATGGCTTATAAGGCGGACTCAGTCCTCGTCCAAAAACAATTACACAAACTGGTTTCAATTAAAAACAGTTAAGTAGACGGCCAACAGAGTCGCTGTGGCAGTCGCTGTGGCAGTCGCTGTGGCAGTCGCTGCGGCAGTCGTTGGGGCAGGCGCTGCGGCCGTCGCTGCACTTGCAACGCATCAAAATCCACACACAAAAAAATAATATATAAAATAAATGTATTACCAACTCCTTTGGCTCTCTCGGAGTCGAGTGCAGACTCCATTCCCATTCCCATCCCCTTCCCCTTCCCCTTCCCCTTCCCCTTCCCCATCCCCATCGTCATTCCGACGTTTGGCCTAGGTAATAATTATGCTTTAGTTGGCGACACCGCTACAAATCTTTACAACTATTGAGAGCCGCATTAACTGTTCCTCCAGTTGTCCTCATCATTTATTTATTTATGTCTTCTTCTTCTTCATCTTCTTCTTCTTCTTCTTCTTCTTGTTTGTACTTTACTTTATAACAATTTATATGACGTTTAGAAAGTT
The DNA here is from genome assembly GCA_035044505.1 of Zaprionus lineosus. Taxonomy (NCBI): domain Eukaryota; kingdom Metazoa; phylum Arthropoda; class Insecta; order Diptera; family Drosophilidae; genus Zaprionus; species Zaprionus lineosus. Next base: position 477,168 of record JAWNNX010000391.1, on the reverse strand, counting down.
TTGTTATTATTGCGACTATCGCGACGTTTGAAGCCAAAAAGGCGACAATCCGATCTCGGGATGAGCTTGGCCCATAGCCGGGTCCGGGCTTGAATCTATGCTTGGTCGCTCGTCTTCGATTTTTATGACCTACTGAGAGCGTCTCCGTCATCCATTCCCGTTCGGAGCTGCATCTATGATCTGCATTTGCATTTCATTGTGTGTGCCACACATTTGTAACGGATCGATTCGGATCTAAATCGAAATGTTGCCGGGGTGCCTCCCGGGTGCCTTTTTGGACTCCGCCTTATCGCTTGATTTGGCATAAATTCGTGGACGAGGCTTCGCTGCGTTACCTACACACAATTACCTTGGATATCGGCTGCCAACATGATCCATAAATCTTTAACTGTAAAGCTAAAGGAAAAACACAACAAAAAAAAAAACCCCAAGTAGCAGTAGAAAAAAACCAACGACTCGCCAAACATCAGTCCAGTTCCAGGCGGACGGCCAACTTATGCAAACGTTGGACACACGTCCCGGCAGCGATCCTCAGTTCAGCCAATCGGCTGCCTGTCTGATCCGTGGATGTCGTCGAGGCGCAAACCAGTTCATGTCTGGGATACGCTGCTCCTTGCTGCTGCGGCTTGTTATTGATTCACTTGTTGCTTTTGTTGTTGCGGTTGTTGTTGTTGTGGTTGCTGTTGTTGCGGTTGTTGTTGTTGCTGTTGCTGCTGATACTGATTCCAATGTTGTTGCTTTTATTGCTTATGTTGCCGATTGCCGTTGCTCCGAATGCTTTGCCTAAACAAACTTGCAACTTGCAACTCGCAACTAGCAAACTTGCAACTGCCAACTGGCAACTAGCAAACTGGCAAACTTGCAACTTGCAACTTGCAACTGCCAACTGGCATCTTGCAACTGCAATTGTATTCATAAATAAAGCTTGAAAAATGTTTGCTTTGGCCTCGTGTTGTTTTTGAATGTTCCTTGCGGTCGCGTATTCCAAAACTTATTATCAATTGCCTCCTGCGCCGCGGCAATAAACATGAAAAAGTGATCATATGAGATGCGCATTGGGAAACGGACACACTGGACGCTGGACACTGGACACTGGACTCCGAACACCAGACAGCGAACGCCGGACACCGGACACCGGCCACCGGACACCGGACACCAGACCCCGGACACCGCACAACGGACACTGGAGGCTCGAATGGACAATCGGTCGGACACTCCACGGGATGGACGCTATGGGGTCCCTAACGGTACGACGAGTACAACATAAAACTGAAATATGGGGGAGTCCGCACAGTTAACGCTTCATTTGGCCATAAAGATTAATGATCGTCTACAAAGAAATCGCATATATATATCAGATCTTTTGTGAATATAAAAGTTATGACAGAATAAACAAATAAAATTAATCAAAATTAATAATAACCAAGCCGAAGGCCTAGTGGCTACTTGACTTCGTTGTATGAGTAAAACAGTTAAAAATTAATATATTAATGACTTGTAAAATTAATAAATTAAAAAGCAAATAAATAAATAAATTAAATAGCTTTTATATTAATGTACCAAATTAAGTTAAATAAATAATTTTTCAAATTAATAAAAACCAAGCCAAAGCCCTAGTGGCTACTCGACTTTGTTATAATTTATATTAATGACTTGGAAAATTAATTAATTAATAAGCAAATAAATAAATAAAATAAATAACTCTAAAAAATAAATAATTAATTATTTAAAATTAATAAAAACCAAGCCGAAGGCCTAGTGGCTACTTGACGTTGTTGTGTTATAAATAAAATAATTAAAAATAAATCTATTATTGACTTCGAAAAATTAATAAATTAACAAAAAGCAATTAAATAAATAATGAAAAATAGCTATAACAATAATATACCAAATTAAACTAAACTAATAATTAATTAAAATTTATAAAAACCATTTTTTTATTTTTTTTTGAATTTTTATTTACTGTAATTACTAAACAATTTTTTTATATTTAATTTAAATTATTATTATATAATATAAATATATTATATATAATAAATTAAGGAAATAAATTTAATTGAATAAAAACAAATAAATATAAATTTAAGAAAATATATAGTATTTTTAAATTACTCAAAATAAGAATAAATATGTATAGATTAAGATTAAATTATTTATTAAAATTAGTTAAAATGGAAAAAAAAGCAAAAATAAAGCTTAATATTTTATTTGTTTAGATTTTTAATGAAATTCAATAAACAATAAAAGAAAACAAACTATTAACAAATAAATAGACAAAGATAATAAATAACTTAAAATAAAAAACTAAATTAAATTTAATTTAATTAAATTTAATTCTTTGTTAAAGTTAAAAAAAAGTCTTCAGTTCACTGAATCTGAAATTTTTTAAGAGTTCTAAACGAATTTTTTAAGTTTTTGACATGGAAATTTATGCAAATGTTACCAGTTTTACGGATTGGTCAATAAAATAACGTCGACAGAGTTTCTGTAGGTTTGTTCAGTAATCCCAACTTAAAGCTAAGAAGTCTATAAAAAGAACTGTTTAGTGGTGGGAAGAGCTCGAGGCCTGTGGGGAGATTCTCCTTTGTGTGTAAACGAGTTTGTTTACATGGAAAGCGCTTTGGGTGATGTTTGGCGATAGAATCGGATCGATGGCTACATAAATGCAATATTTATGAGTCATTAATGGATTTAAGATTAGGATCACAGTTAATTATTTGATTATCCTTAGAGCTGAAAACGTTGCCAAGACAAAAGCGTCTGGTAGCCGGAGGGACGCCCCGTGGAGTCGGTCAAGTATAAGACTCACTCGTGTTACTTACACACACTGTACACATTTGACTTAAACAGTTAGTTAACTGGCATGTGCCATATGACAGCAGCAACTTTATTTGCCCCAGGTTCTACCAGGAGCTGGGAACCGGTGGCTGGGAGCTGGGAGCTGGGAGAAGGTCGCGTGTGCAATGCACCCTGACAACAATTCCATTACCATTGATTGGGCAAAGGAATCCCACTGTCAATGCTACGCATAAGAACATTTGTTGACTCGATCAAGTCAGTCTCAGCATGCGGCATGAGACATGCAGCTTGCAGCTTGCAGCATGCTGTATGAGGTATGCCGCATGCAGCATGCAGCATGCACTCTGCCACAATGTCGCGTGATTGACAGCATACAAGGCAAATGCATTTCAATTAAACGCTAACCGCTACAAATATTTCCATTTGTGTGTGTGTAACTGTATGTGTGTGTGTGTGTATGAGTGTGTGCCGGTCAAGCAGCAGTTTAAGCCAAAGCTAAAGCTGCTTCTGCCACTGTTACAGCTTCTGCCGCTGCCACTGCTTCAACTTCTGCCGCTGCCACTGCCACTGCTTCAACTTCTGCTTCTGCTGTTGCTTCTAATACTGCCACTTTTTTTTCGTGGCTAGAACCAGCGATCAGTTGGATTCAATGAGGGAGCGGCAGGGGAGGGGCGACAGAATCATTCGCAGCCACAGCGGTCAACTCATCAGTATGCCGTATAAATTAGAGCATCAAACGGCGCTTTGCCAACTCGGAACTGGTCTATACTGTTATTGGCCATCGAAACACATGCACGTCTGGAATATCCACCTATGTGATGGTATTCTTGTGTGCTGACTGTACGTCTCTCTGTGTGTGTGTGTGTATAGCTGTATGACTGTATGGGTATATAAGTGCTATTGTCTATATGTGTATGTGTATGTGTGTGTGTGTGTGCGTGTGTGTTTCTGTTCGGTTATTGTGTTTGGGGCTGTGCCCGCTTGCAGCCAAGTGAAGTGAAGAGTTCAATGCGTCGGCTTTGTGGGTAGCCGCAAATTCATGCAACCATCGGCGTCCGCCGCAAGACAATTGCCACAACAACGATGCGCACTGCACTTGCGCATATATTGTTGCTAAATTGATATCAATTTGCTTTAATTCCGATGCCATTATGGGTGCCATTAAATTGTTAGGCTTGGCCAATGTTAAATAAAACACTTTATTAGGCCCCGTGGTGATGGGAGAGTTGGTGGCGGGGCGGTTGATGGTTGATGGTTGTTGGTTGTTGGTTGGTGGTGCTTGTACTAATGATGAATGTGAGGCGGTGGGTGGGAGGCGAGGGGTGGAGCTGATGCTTGTTGTGGTATTGCATTTGATTGCTTTAGTGGTAGGAGTCAACAGCCGTTGGCGCGTGTTACGTGAACTCAAAGTGAATCAACTATTTGCGGCGTGTATGGAGTATAAGTGGCAACACCTTTGAAGAACAAGCACTTGGCATTATCTTTGAGGTGATCAGGTGTTTCGACATGTATATAAAGCTACAGTTGGCCACCTTAGGTGCCCCGTTAGATGTCCGCAACTTGTTCCCCAGAACCAGTCCTGGAACGCACGCGACAAAATCGTGTCGAAGATTTGAATAATTCCCAAGCTTGTTCCGTGGCTGTCCGACAAGGATTTATGTGCGTTTGAAGTGTCTTGTCTGGCTTTCCATATTAAGACATAAATCATATAAATACATAAATAAACAAATTTTAATAATTTACGATATGAAAATAGGCACATAGGCGACGCACTGCCATCCTTTGACGGAACTGAATGCCCGGCTAACGAGCTTAGGACTCGCCATTGCCATCGCCATTACAGGCAGGCAGGCAGCAGGCGGCAGTAGGCAGGCAGCAGGCAGCAGGCAGCAGTCGACAGGCGGCAGTCGACAGGCAGCAGGCGGCAGGCGGCAGGTTGATTGAACCTTCTGCCCGTGGTAACTATGTGAATACAAATGATGATCATATTTTGCTATACGCTTCAAAAATTGTGAATAAATAAATGATTCGAAATGAAATCTGTTGATATTTTTCATTGTCAGTTAATGATGCTGATGATCTAATGGCATCCAGAGTCACGCAAAAAGAATATACAATATACAACAAAAAAAAATATGCCAAACACAAAGCACATAAAATACTAAAAATACTAAAAAAATAAATAGTATGGAGGTTGAGTCTAGGTAATCATTCAGTTAGTGGCGGGGTTCATTGCACGCTCATGTATGGTTAGTCATCATTAGTATCTATACTAAGTATCTATACTAAGTAGTTGGTAGTTGATAGTTGGGAGTTGGGAGTTGGGAGCTGGTCTATGGGTAGTTGGTCTGTGGGTAACGTATCAATGGATGGCTGTAATTTAGCACACATGTTGTACCAGCTGCAAGTCATTTACTAATGCTAATCATAGGCCTCGGGTCTGCTAAACGATTGCAATGGAGACGTGAATATTATAATTGGAATCCTGCATGGCCAATCAATTGGCACATATTCTATATATAAGCATAGGCTGGGAACACTGATGCCGATTCCCCCAGAGAGAGAGACCCACATACGATTGTCGTTATCCACAGTTATTCAATGGCCGATGGCAAGTTTCAATCATATCTGCGCCTCCTGCGCGACTTCAATGGTGAATTTCTTCGGGTGCTGCGGAAGATGGCGCAGCCGCCGCGGCTCGCCTTGCACTACAATCGGGCGTTCATGGTGTATGGCTTATGCATAGGTGTATCGGTGTGTTGGCCAAAAACTAATCCATTGCCTTCTGCAGTCTACTCTGTATATATCCCAACCATCGGCTGGCCTCCAATCCCAGGTACAAGTACTGGAACATATTCCTGCTCTGCAATCTGACCTTCTTCCTGGCGACGGTCATCAGTGCGATACATGAGTCCAACAACGTCATAGATATGGGCGACGATATCGTCTGGATGATTGGGGTTAGTTGCAGCCGTACATGAGATCCACATAGCTAACAGATTTAATGATGCTCCCATTTAGATTACCCTCATCCTGACCAAGGTCTATTACATTCATGTGCGTGCCAATGAAATCGACGATGTCATCGAGGATTTCGATTACTACAACAAATACTTTAGGCCGGCCAACGACATGAATCCGCACCAGTGCCGGGAGGAGAATGAGCAAATCTACCGTTGGCAGAGAATCTGTTACCTGATCGAGTCCGGCATGTCCATTAATATGACCATGATGCTCTGCCTCTTTAACGTGGCCATTTGTGTGCAGCCGCTAATTGCCGGCAAGGAGCTGCCGTTCCACGTGCTCTATCCATTCAACTGGCACCGACCGGACCAGCATCCGCGGACACATGCCATCATCTACATATGGATATGCTTCACATCTCATTTCAATCTGATGTCCATATGCCAAATCGATCTCCTGGGCATACACACCATTCTCCACACGGCCTTGAACCTCAAGATCCTTTGCATCGAGCTTATTAAGCTGGGCAAGATGTATACCGAGAACGTTCCGTTCCACGATCAGTTCTGTAAGGTGGTACGATACCATCAGCACATTATACGGTACGTATGAAGGACGAGATGCAATTGAAATCAAGTTGGTCAAGTTTTCTGTTGTTGTTGTTGTTGTTGTTGTTGTTGTTGGTTCATGCCGCATCGATAGCACCGTGGAGAAGAACAATCGTGTTTTCCATGGTACATTCATTGCACAGATGATTGCCAGCTTTGCACTGATCTCGATGTCCACGTTTGAGACGATGGCAGCTGCCCAAGATCCCAAGGTGGCCGCCAAATTCGTGCTCTTCATGGTCATCACCTTCATACAGCTATCCTACTGGTGTCTGGCCGGAACACTCGTTTGCAGTCAGGTGAGCCGATCGCCCGATTAGGCCCCAAATTGGCAAGCGTTGACCACAAATCATTACCCCAGTCCATGGACGTGGCACAGGCCGCCTTCGAAATCAATGACTGGCACACTAAATCCATCAGCATACAACGCGATATCTTGTTTATGATCAAACGATCCCAGAAGCCGCTCTTCTATGCCGCCAGGCCCCTGCCGCCGTTCACCCTGACCACCTACGCAATCGTAAGAGATGCATTGACTCCTCCTCCTCCTCCTTTATCTCCCCTTCTTCTCCCCCTCTCTCTTCCCCACAGATACTCAAGCAGTGCTACAGAATGTTGGCTCTGCTCCGCGAATCGATGTAGATGCTGGAGGGGAAACGATATCAACTGTAGCCGAGACAAGATAGCATACCCTTTATCCTTTGAAATTAGAAATAAATGTGGTCAATTTCTTGGTTCCAAGTGGAGCCAGGAAACGCTTTGTTGTTGTACTTTGAGTGGCTTTCATATGGAGGTCGGTCAAACAATGGAATCGATTGGTTACTTGCATTTGCATAGCTATAGACTCGCCTGTGGCTCATTAAAGCTCAGGCGCGCCCACAACACACACACACACACACACACACGCACACACCCTTTGACGACAGGTGCAACCTCCAACCTCCGAGCCACAAAGTGCATGACATTTTTAAATATTCTGCAATCCACGATGACCGCCCGGGGGCCAGTTGTGAGTTGGAGTCAGCCTCGAACTTATTCAGACGTGAAGCGCATGCCCTTTGCCGCCTCCCCTGCTTACCCTGCCTCTCCAGCTCCACCCGCTCCTCCCACTTTTCCCACTTCACCCACTCCTATCCACTCCCATTCCCATTCCAATTCCAATTCCATCGAGACTCCCATTCAGATGCAGTTTACCATTTGCCATGATCCGCAAGACAATGCGGCGCGGGAGCGGCGATCATTTAGCTTCGGTCTTCGGGCAGCCAGTGCATACGTTGCCCTTCACAGCTGGGAAAGTAGTTGGTTGGGCATTTTTTGGACTGAGTGGTGTCCATGAATTCGAATTCGAGCGAATGCTACGCCCACAGGTGTCATTATACTTAACGTTCAATGTTCCATGCACATTGGGGCAGAACGGGGGCCGAATCGAGGCAGAACCGCGACACACACACACACACATAATCACGCCTAAACAGAAGCTCAACCCTATGCTTAACACACCCAACTGAGACACTGTGTGTGTGCGTGTGTGTATTGGGGTGTGTGTTGGTGTGGGTGTAACTATTGTCAACTCCGGTCTGGTGGAGTTTCATGCGTTTCCCGCCGCACTGATTAACATTTGAATTGAAATCCAAGTATTTAGAACTTTATGTTCTTTCGCTTTTGTTGTTGTTGTTGTTGTTGTTGTAGTTGTATTTATTGTTGTTGTCTCCACATCTAATTAATTCCTCTTTCTGCCCATTGTTGCCATGGAGTTGCTGCCATGATTGGCACTGCTGCCCCCGCTAATGGTAATGGTAATGGGGTAATGTACCATCTACCGACCATCGACCACCAACCACCAAACTCCGAGAGCAGAGACCACCGACCAGTGACCACCAAATCGGATCCAATTGCAGGCACAGTTGATGTCCGATGGCCAACATCGCATTCAGTTTGTCGCAAAATTTTCTAACGATCGGTCAGGTTTCGGTCCCGGGAATTATCCATTATTCGACTCTCTAATTGAGTGTTTAGTGCCTCGTTTTGTGGCTTCAGATTGAACCTTGAATCAATTAAACAATTAAACCCTAATCAAAAGATCCTTGTTATAAAATTAAACGGTAAAGATTTTCAGAATTCATTTATTTACCTTAATCCTTGAACAAAGGAAGTGAAAACAAACTAAGTGCTTCAAAGGATTTTTCTGTTTTAAAATTAAAAGTGTTCAAACTGTTCAAGGATCAGAATATTTAAACTTAAAATCCATTCAAAAAATTTGAATTATTGAAATTAATTAAGTGAATTATCCTTAATTTTTATATAGCTCAAACTGTGTAAGGATCAGAATTTTTTAAGTAATTATTAATACTAGGAATTTTAATTATTGAAACATATTAAGTGAACTATCCTTGGTACTATGAATAACATGAATATCTCAGCAAATATTCATAGTAGTTAAATTATCCTTTTTCAGGACTTAAATTATATTTAAATCAACTCGAGTATTGAGCACAATTTTTCAGAAATATTTAAAGGATCATCTTTATACGAATCCTTACTTAACTTCAAATATACGTTTTCCTTTTGAATAGTTTTGAATAGTTTTGAATAGTTTTGAATAGTTTTGAATAGTTTTGAATAGTTTTTTATTCACATAGAATAGAATTTCACAATTGGGAAAGTCGTTGAATATCCATAGTACAGGTGAACCCTTGAGGTCAATGCGAGAGCTTCGAATGAGTTTTCCTTTTTCCAAAACTCTAAATCTATTGTATGGAAGTGAATGTGTGTGTGTGAGTGTGTGTGTGAGAGTGTCTATGATCATGTGTATGTGTAGGTATGAACATAAATAGCCGAGTGGACAATAAGCCGGAAATAACATCCGGAGTTGTGGATCGATATGAGCAAAGCTCCACGTCGCATTGTTGGCTTTTGGTTTAATGATCCAAATTTACGTTACGCATTGTGCACATTTTGGTGCCGGAGTCAGAAAAATCTAGCAATCCACGGGATTTTTCCAACTCAATTGTGCCGCCAACACCACCGCCACCACCACCACTTTTGGGGTGGGATTGGTGTGGAGGGTGTGGTGAAATTTTCTCATTATTGAGGTCGCTCTTTTCATGGAATTTTGTTGGCTTATTAACTAATTTGATCGCTCTAGATTAATAATCACACACACACACACACGTATACACATGTATATATATTTTTCAAAATTATTTATTACTAGACTGAAAAGGTATTACTTTGGTCTGAACACGCGATAGAACCGGAAAGCGGTTCCAATAATGTCGCGGTAAGTAGAGAAGAGAATCCGAAGAGCGAAATTCGAGCGACAAAATGAAAGCATCGCTGGGATTGCACCTAACGCTGATGGCCACCCTGGCCATCAGCCTCAGCTTTGGCCAGAGCTATGGTGAGTGTGGCAAGCAAAATAGATTCCATGCAACAGATCCCTTCTAAGTGTTGTATATACATACATATAAAGCTCAAACCACCTGCAAGAATGGACTGGGACGCGTGCTGTACGAGCGTCTGCCCAACCAGCAGCTGCAGGGCTACGATGATGATGTGGTGCGGGACACAGCGCCGCCGTTCCGTGTGCTGGAGAAATGTCAGGATTTGTGTTTACGCGATCGGACCGGTACCAACAACCTGGTGCGTACGTGCACCAGCTTTGACTTTCAGCCCGGCAGCCGTATAACCTCGTTCGGTGGCACCTCCGAGTACGAGGAGTCGCTCTGCTACTTGACTTCAGAACAGGCTGGACCCGAGGGCATTGGTAGCTTGATGCTGGTGCCCAATAGTGTGCACTTCAACGAGATATGTCTGACATGTGAGTGTGTGTGGGTGTGTGGGTGTGTGGGTGCCGACAGCACGAGAATTGCATCTAATCTTTGGCTTGTCTTTCAATCACAGCGAGTCGCCCAGAGCGCGAGTGTCCCAGTCGTCGCTATGTGTTCGAGCGACATCCGCGCAAGAAACTCAAATTGCCCATCAGCGACATCAAAGAGGTGAGTGACAGTCGAGAGGATCGACTCGTGCATAATGAACTCCAGATGATTTTGTTGTTGACATTTTATTGCCCCTCCAGATAACCGCCGCCAATCGTTCCGACTGCGAGGACAAATGCCTTAACGAGTTCTCATTTGTCTGTCGCTCGGCCAACTTTGACTCGACGATGCGATCGTGCACCCTGAGCCGATTTACGAGACGCACACATCCGGAACTCATGGAGGATGATCCCAATTCGGACTATCTCGAGAATACGTGCTTAAATGGCAAGCATCCTATGAACTTTTATTGCTTTGGCAGTTACATTTATAACTTAACCATGTCCAATCCATAGCCGAACGTCGCTGCGATGGATTGGCCGTGTTTGTCAAGGAGGAGAACAAACGATTGGGCGGTCCATTTGAAGTGGACATCTTTAATAACATGACACTGGAGGAGTGCCAGACCATGTGCCTACGCGCCGAGAAGTAATATGATTTGAAAGATTCACTTCGGATTCATTAGGCTAATCGCTGCAATCATCATTGCAGATACTTTTGTCGGTCCGTTGAGTTTGATGACCAAAGCAAACAGTGCATCCTGTCAGAGGAGGACTCCATATCACAGAAGGACGACATTAGCATCAGCTCAAGCCCCACACATCACTTTTATGATCTAGTGTGCCTCGATAATCGTAAGTGGCAACCGCAACTTAGCACCTACCTCTAAATTGCACCACTGACCACGAACCACGAGCCAAAACCAAAGCCAGAATCACAGAGGAGCACAGAGGAGCACAGGGGAGTACAGGGAAGCTCAGAGAAGCTCAGAGGAGCTCAGAGGAGCACAGAGGAGCACAGGGAAGCACAGAGGCACACAGAGGCGCACAGAGGCATATGGAGCGTTAAGTGCGCCATTAAACGCTGACCACTCAAACACCGCTGAGTGGGCACTACGACTTGGACTACGACTAACACTAAGACTAAGACTTAGCCTAAGACTAAGACTAAGACTAAGCCAAGTCTGTGACTGCAAGTAAGACAGAAACAGGCAACTGGGGAATGAGGACTGCGGACTGCCGTATGAAAACTGCGGACGGCGGACTGTGGACTGCAGAGACTGAAGACCAGAGACCAGAGACTGGTGGCTGGTGACTGTGGACTGGGGACTGGGGACGATCAGACAGAATGACAGAAAGATTACAGTGTGCAACGGTTGCTTCTCCATTTCCACATTGATGTCTACGTCTATGTTATGCTTTTTGCTGTTGTTGTTGTTGTTATTGTTACTGTTATTGTTGTCGTAGCTGGTGATGTTTTGGTTATGATTGTTGCTGTTGTTGTTGTGCTGTTGCTGTTGTTGTACATATTGCTATTGCTGTATTCCCGTTGCAGAGCGCGCCACCGATTATCCAGATAACTCAGTTACCTCGCACCTCTTCTCGAGCGCCCGGCGGCCAGATACTGCATTCCAGCGTTACCGCAACTCGCGACTTGGCGGCGAGTTTCACTCAGAGATTACGGGACGTTCGCTGAGCGAGTGCCTGGACGAGTGCCTGCGCCAGACAAGCTTCCAGTGCAGGTGCGTTGCCTTTGCCGTTTGTCATCTAGTATTTCTCGTTTTATTTTTCTTCCTATATTCGACCAACCCACCACCACCACTACCACCACCACGGAATCATTTCTTCCATCTGGCCTAATCCACGTTATGCTCCATTCGCATAACAAATTGCAGGTCTGCAGTTTATAGCGATCGTTTTCGGACTTGTCGCCTGAGTCGGTATAATCAAAAGGATGGCATGCGCATTATATACGATGCTGATTATGATTACTATGAGAATCTGATGTGTGAGTGTCCCGAAGGTGGCTAATGGAGTGATTGCTAATCTCTTGTACTTTGCTGCTGTCTTGCAGTAAACGTTGTGGGCGGAGGCGCCGGTGATGGTGATGGTAGCCACGGTGGCAACGATGGCAAGCGACCAGGCGATCCCTCGGGTAGCAACTGGAGACAGCCTAACAAGCATGACGATCGCTATGGTTCAGGGTCAGGCGGCTCCAACGTGGGCGGACCCAACACTGGCATTTCTCAACACGGAGGCACCGGCGGCAACAGATTACCACCTGGCGAGGGCATTGATTACGGCAGGCCATACGATCGCTATCCGGACCCAGCAGCCAACGAATATGGTAGATCTCAGACCAGAGAATTTCATATTTGTGTTTCCCCTATAAGTCCCTATTTTCAGATCGTTACCCTTACGGCTATGGAGATCGTGACCGTGATCGTGACCGTGACCGTGACCGTGATCGCGAGCGCGACCGTGATCGCTACGCACCCGATCGTTACGGTGGCAACGGAGGCTCTCGCTTCCCCGGTGCAGGTGGGGCAGATGGCATGGGCTATGGACGACCCTACGATCGCTTTCCTGATGACTATGGTAAGTGCACTGGGAACTTTATCCACTTTCACCAATAAAACTATTAATTTCACCCAATTGATTCGATATCACAACTCGATACTGACAACTAATTGACTAACCATAACACGACTCACGGCGACTCCTCAGATCGCTATCCAATGGGTGTTGGCGCTGATAGAGATCGGGATCGTGATCGGGATCGGGATCGTGATCGCTATCCCGACCGCTATGCACCTGATCGTTTCGGAGATAGACGCTATCCGGATAGAGATCGGGAACGTGACCGCTTACCATATCGTCCACTGCCTTATCCTGCGATAAATGACAATACATTGCCAAGTGATCTTCCACATACGCGACCCTTTCCCAGCGATGACGATGCGCCCTACAGGCCTTATGGGTACGGGGGTGGTGGTCGATACGGTGACAATCGCTATGATGGACGTTATCCATCGCGCTATCCACCAAGTCGTGATCCTGTCGGTGGCTACACTGGCCGCGATGCACCAGACAGCATATTCCCTGACAGACGCTATCGACCCTCCTCAATGGACTCACCCCGCTACCCATATGCGCCCGACTCGCGTGGTCCACCCGGACGCTATGATGACATTATACACAGTGCACGACGTCCCGAGCCAGAGTCCGCCAAACGCTATCCACCAGCACCACTTTCGCCCACAGGCAGTGCCAGCAAGTATGCCTCCAACCCGAACCGCTTTCCGGTAGGTAGTGATCGGTATCCCATTGACATCTACAAATACGGTAATCGTCTCGGCGGCAGCGATCTCGGCCGACGTCCTGGTAAGTAGCCCCCACTAACCGACTACCAGTCTAATACGACTACCCACCAATGTGTACACCTTATTAAGAGGCTGCTCCCCAGGCAGCTGGACACTTGTTTCATTTTGCTGATTGTATTGGGTGCAACCTGCAGGAGAATTGCCTATGATTGAAATGCCTGCACTTAATAAAAAAAATTATAAATAAATAAATAATAAATAATTTGTTAATAGCTGATCAGTCGCTTCAGCTTAAAGCGGTTCACCGTCTCACAGAGTGATCCTTAGAGCGGCTGCTCTAGGAAGTTATATGAGAAGCCTCCATTCAATTGAGTCTCAATATTAAAAAATAATTTAAAAATGTTTTTTTTGTATTTTAATTTTTTTTATTTTTGTTATTATTATTATTTTATTTTCTTAGTCACTAAAAATCATATTTCCGGTTCGAAGCTTCAGTACGAATAACTTTCAAGTTCGAAAAATTATCTTCCCTCTCGCTCTCTCTTTCTTTCATGCACAAAGCTTTTGCCCAATAAACAATTTAAATAAATATTGCATTTAAAGCTTTTAAGCTTCAATGTCAAACTTAAAAATAAAATTGCATACTTTTAAATATTTAAATTTCTAAAATAAAATATTACATTCCACATAAAATTGCACTCCATTTGAAAATACGTTCCACTTTTTGGTTCGCACTTCGAAATACAATCAGAAAAATATTGAAATCGATAAATCAGCAATCGATATTTAAATAACATATGATAATAGATATTTTTTAAACAGGACTAGATCGACCGCCTCCCTACTATGACTATGACTACGAGGAGAAGTATGGGGATCGATATGCGCCCGGTCCATATGATCGCGAGTACGACGGTCCGCCGGGTCGGCGACCACCTGGAGGTGGACCATATGGACGCTATGACACACCATTTAATCGTCCGTATGGAGTTGGCGGCGGTGGCCTAGATGATCGACCACTGCCTGGCATTGGCTTGGGCCTGTCACACCCGCCCACGCCGTACGGTGGAGCAGGTCATGTTGGTGTCGGCGTTGGTGTTGGTGTTGGTGCTGGTGTGGGCGCGGGTCCACCGCGACCGCCCATTACCCGTTGCGAGGAGAGTGACAACTTTAAACAGATTGCGGCCAGGCACAAGATGCGACGTCACTTTGTGCGACGGGCACTGATCGTGCCAAGCCTCATCCAGTGCGAGCGGGAATGCATTGAAAGTCGGGAGTTTGTGTGCCGCAGCTTTAACTACAGGTAAGAGCCAGAGCCAGACACAGAGACAGAGTCAGAGCCAGGCCAGTAGATGGGTGATAAGTGGTAGCTACAAGTGCAATCGTATATTCAATTTGCAGAGACACCGCCTCCAGCTACGAAGACAGAGATCGAGACCGAGATTCGCCCAACTGTGAGCTAAGCGACAGAGACTCGCGCGAGCTCGACATACACGATCCGGGCTCCTTTGATGCCTCCAACTATGACTTCTATGAGCGGAGCATTGGACGCAGCGACGGCGAGTGCATGGACGGTAACTAATCTTTGGACAAACAGCCACTGGGCTGGCTGGCGATCTCAATTGACTTTAACTAATTGCCATTACAGTCACACAGACGTGCAACGAGGAGGGAATGGAGTTCACCATTCGCACCCCAGAGGGTTTCCTGGGACGCATCTACACGTACGGTTTCTACGATCGCTGCTTCTTCCGCGGCAATGGTGGCACGGTCAATGTACTACGGATAAGTGGACCCCAAGGCTATCCCGACTGTGGAACTCAGCGTGTATGTACCAAATCTTTATACCAACTAACCGAATGCCCAATTTGAGCTCCGAATCTTCGATCTTATCTTGCAGTATGGCGACACATTGACTAATATCGTCGTCGTCCAGTTCTCCGACAACGTACAAACAAGTCGCGATAAACGCTACAACCTCACCTGCATCTTCCGCGGTCCTGGCGAGGCAGTCGTTAGCTCTGGCTACATTGGAGCAGGGTAAGAGGGGGAGGGGACCACTGATTACCGTGACTCCATGATTGTAGCTCATTTCTCATTGCTTTAGCTCTGGCAGTCCCATTCCCATTGAGTATCTGCCAGCCGAAAATACACTCAGCTCCAAGGTGCGTCTTAGCATTCTGTACCAGGGCAGACCCACGACCACAATTGCTGTAGGGGATCCGCTAACATTCCGACTGGAGGCGCAGGATGGCTATAATCATGTCACGGATATCTTTGCAACAAATGTGGTGGCCAGAGATCCGTACTCGGGTCGCAGCATTCAGCTTATAGATCGATTTGGGTAAGTTATAATCAAATTAATCCATTTCATATGGGTGATCAATCGAGGGTCGTTATCCTCATCCTCATCCTTTAGCTGTCCAGTGGACCCGTACGTGTTCCCAGAGTTGGACAAGTTGCGCGATGGCGATACACTGGAGGCGCGATTCAATGCCTTCAAAATACCCGAATCCAACTTCCTAGTGTTTGAGGCAACTGTTCGCTCCTGCAGAGAAGGCTGCCAGCCCGCCTATTGCCCGGGTCCCGCTGGACGCCAAGAGCCATCCTTCGGACGCAGACGGCGCTCTTTGAATGTAACCGAAGTACCAGAGCCACAGGCACTCGATGGTGGGAACCAACTGAACGATGGCACCGCCGATGAGGTGATTGTGGTAAATAGCACCACAGTCAGTGCGACCCTGGGCGGTGGTCAGCTGAATGCCACGCAAGATGGCGACAAGCCCAAGGAGAACGAGGAGCCCGAACAGGTCCGCGAAATGATTGAGGTAAGTGAAATGCGATCCCTGAGCGGAGACTTCAAGCATATTAATTGCCTTTGTCCTTCAGGTATTCGAAACACGTGAGGAAATTGAAAAGGAATCCTATCCCCGCAAGCTGGTGGCGCCCGTGGAAACTGTCTGCATGACTCCCTCTGAATATCATGGCCTAATAACAGCCATAGTCCTGCTGATGATTCTGCTGTTCAGCATAACACTTGTGGCCGGCCTTGGGTACAGGTGAGGTTTGAGATGATGTAAACGAGGAGTGATACTAATTGGACACGTCGTTTAAGGCGTTACTGGAAGTCGATGTCCAAGAATCGTCTAGTGGATCGCAACTCACCGATACACTCGCTGGGACACTCGCACTCATCGCTACGCACACATGAGCGTTTCACGGAGATCGGACACATGCCGAATGCGTCGAGCGGAGGCGTTTCCAATCAGAGCACATCTAATCGTGGCTCTAACGCCTTTCGCACCAACATGTCCATGTTCGGCGGCTCATTACACAAGACTTTTGCCACAGGGTAAGTGAATCTATCTCCCTATCTATCGATCTGCAGCAGCAGCAGCAGCAGGTTGTGATGCAACCGGTCCACTCACTTAACTTTCATATCTCGTATCCCCCATTATGCGTCTCGTGTAGCAACCTGGCGCGGATGTGCCAGCTGCCGGTGATAAATCCAATTCGCACGGGCGGGAATGCCAATCATCAGTTCGAGGATCCAAGCGAACCAATTTACACCGATCCCTCGTTGTTTGAGCGCTCGAGGTTGGTAAACAATTTAATTATACGGCCTGCCTAATTTATATAACTCTTTTACCATCGATTGCAATCCGCGTCACTCTGCATCTATATAAATATACATATATCCCTCTTCCCCTCTCTTCCTCATTATCTCTCTCTCTCTGTCTGTCTCTTTTCTAGGAATCCCATCGCCATTGCCAGCGTTCGAAATTGTAAATATTCCATTACTCTCGCTCCTCCGCATTAATTAAATTTATTTTTTAATCTCATCCGTGTATAACAGTAGTTTGTAGAATCTCCTTTATTAATGAGCACTACAGAGGCCTGCAAATGCACAGCTTCATCTTGTTGCACACGCCGTCCCGGCCACCGGCTATCTGGCACCGGGTTGTGCACCAGTCACCCTGCAGCTGGCATACGCCCGGAATCGTCGGCAGTTCGTCAATAACTGTGCCAAAAGCTAGAAAATAGTTAATCGGTAGTTAATCAGTAGTCACTCACAATTTAATCAGTAGTTAATCAGTAGCTAATCAGTTCTTAATCAGTTCGTAATCAGTTCTTTATCAGTTCCTAATCAGTTGTATATTAGTTCTTTATCCGTAGTTAATCAGTTCCTAATCATTAGTTACTCAGTTTATAAATCGTACTTAAGTGATGAGTCTCCATTCACCTGTCGCTTTGCCCACTCACCTGCATTTAATACGTGCGCCAACAAGATGCAAATTAAAGCGACACTCAAGTATTTCATTTTGATGTTTGGAACTCTCAACCATCGGTTTCATACTGAATCTAAGCTTCAGCTGGGATGAGGCTTCAGTTCGGATGAGGCTTCAGTTCGGCTGAGGCTTCAGTTCGGCTGAGGCTTCAGCATGTTTATTGATAAGCGTTATCAATTTCCTAAGCTCGAGATGTCACTCTAACCTCTAATTGTTTATTGGGTTCATTTGTTTATTTTAATCACTTATTATAATCCCCTCTCTCACCCTCTCTCACTCACTACCATTCACTCTCTCTCTCTCTCTCTATATATATATATATATATTTATATATACTTCTATTTATCAGATCGCTGCGAAGTCTGACCATGGTCGCGGAGTCCGAGGATAATAAAGAGGTCTAAGGGTATGCACAAGGGAATTTGCTCGTCTTCTTGTGATTAGTTGTAAATAAGCAAATCTTTCAAATTCAACCAACAAACTGCATACATCTAAACACTCCAGATAATACATACATATTGGATATATACGCTAGAAAAAAAAAAGGACAAAAGGACAAAGAGGAAGAAGAAGAAGAGATGGAGAAATTAATTAAATACATAAATTATTATCTACGGATCTAAAGTAAGCCCAAGGTCTGCACTTGCATTCGGCATCCTCAGGCATGACAATGTTTTGGGGCTCAGCATCAATTGATATCCATATTTTTAGTATTAAGTCTTAATACCAAAAAATAAAGATAACAATTAAAATATTAATATTAATATTAATATATATTATTATTAATAACAAATCAATCAAAATCCGTAACAACAAAATACATAGTTAAACATATGCAAAATGTCAGACACATTTAAGATATGAAATGCAATAAAGCTTCAACTTATCCATAAAATAATTAAACAAAAAAAAAAAAAAAACATATAAAATATTTTTTTATTTATTCTTGGCTTTTGGGTCTCTTGGTTTGGCACGTCACTGACCGCTTGGATCCGAGATTCGGAGGCTTACGTAAGAGTTCTTCTTAAAAGTTATAAACCATAATATTTACCCACATGTTTGCCCAATCATCACGGCTCAGAGTTCGTGCCTTTTGACCCGAAGTTCTGAACGTGTTCGAAAAAACAGCAAAAAGTACAGATGCGTAGTTCACACCAGACGACGTGTAAATACAAAAAAATTTATTAAATTCTAAAATTAATTATATTTCAATTGTGGTATTTGTAAAATCAATTTTTTTATATATTTATTATATACTATAATTATATTGATACAAAATTATTATTTAAATTGAAGTATTTTAGCATTTAGTATTCAGTATTTAAAAAATTAATTAATTTATATATATATTAAATATTATATTAATTTATTAATATATACATACATTTATAATAAGTATTTAAATAGGTTTTTTTGCAATAATTTTATATATACGAGTATATATACATATATTTTTAGTGAATATTTTATTAATTTTGTCATTCAAAATATTTTTTATATAAATACTATAGTTTTTTTAATTATATAAAAGCTATAAAATTTAAAAATATGTATAAAATACATATTAAATATAAAAATATATATTCAAAATATTTAAATAAAAATAAATACAGTTTTTTAAATATATTTCTTATATACCTGATCTCTCTTGTTATATTTATTTAAATATATATACTATAATAATTTAATAATATATTTTTGGTGAATATTTAATTATTTTTGCATTAAAAATATTTTTCATATTAATACTACATTTGTTTACATTATAAAAAAAATATTAAATTTATATATAAAAATATACATACATATATTAAAAATATTTAAATAAAAATAAATAAAATTCTTTAAATATTTTTTATAGATTTTTCTTATATTTTTTAATGCATGGCTTTGATTTAACTGATCTCCAGACTGATCTCTCTTGTTCCGGTATCGCCATCCGCCATCCGCCGTTCCATGATCCGCTATCTGGAGTGACCATCGATCACGTCTTGTAAAAATCACTCACTACGTAATTTTGCGCTGTTTGCACAGAAAGTGAATGCAAGTGCAACGGAAGATGCGCCCGACTTATTCTTGGGCTCTAGTCATGAGCTCGGGAGCTGCGGTAATTGCAGCGAATCTTCCGGTTCGTGGTGCGCGTGGCGCGAGCTAATGAATTGAGCACGTCGTTTGTGGACAAGCGGGGGGGCTCACATCGCTTAGAGACAAGCGAAGGGGTTTTTCGTTCCGAAAGCGGGTAAATGCTTGTGCTGCTTAAATCACGCATCGCCAAAATTGGCATTCAAATTATGCAACATTCTTGGAGCCAAGCGAGCCCAGGGGAAAGCATTTAAGCAAACGCCCGTAGTTACTAGCAGCAGAGACACGTTAAACACCCAAGCGGTCGCATCAAAGGATATTGAGACGGGAGTGTTAAATTCACCAGGAGAACCGTTTAGCTAATGTAGCCACTGGGAGTGCAGTGAAGTGATAAATTACCGTGGAATTGAGCGCGAGTGTTAAACGGGAATTCATTAATCGAGTGAATAAAATAGTTGGTGCCATAAACGGATTACAATGACGCACTTCATCTGGCTTCTGGCCATTGTGGCTTTGGTGAACGGGCGATCCATTCAAGTGCCGAAGGACAGTGGCAGTGAAAGAGTTAAGCGTCATTGGCCACCAAATGCGTACTATGGACATCCCCACTCCTATCCTGCTCCAATGCCCTACGACTATGGCTACCACCCACGACCACCGATGTTCAATCCCCCTGCCAGCTACTATGATAGTTACCATGGCGTTTACCGACCCTTGCCTGGTGGTGGTAGTGCCGTGAACATAGACTATGTAAGTTTTCATATGATTCCATCTTCCAGCTTCAAGTCTTATCCCACTTTTCCCTTTAAGAATAATCGATGCTCCGAGAACTACATTGGCATCAAGCCGCATCCTGACCAGCAGCAATATTACTATGTCTGTCAGCCCAACTGCGTGATCTTCAGTAAATGTTCCAGCCAGGAGGTAACACATACTCTTGCAGTCACAGTTGAATTAGAGACTAATTAATATTTTATTCCTGCTCAGAGATTCAATCCAAGCACTGGTCAGTGTGTGAAACGTATCCACTATTCGAGTTCCCCCTATTGTAAGGGGGAAGGACGCTTCCATACCCGCTCCGACTGCAGGGTCTATTTGAAATGCGATGAACATCTGATTGGCGAATGGTATGTTTGTCCTCCCCACACGATTTTCTCTCCACACGAGCACAGATGTATACCAGGCGATCAATGTCCTTCGACCGAAATCCTTATCAGCGACAGCTTAAAATCTGAACATTCTGAGGACAAATTCCCAGAGTGCACAAAGGAGGACACATTCAGATCTCCGACAGACTGTAACTTGTACTACACCTGCAAGCTTCAACCCAATGGAAACTATTTGCAAACGCGCCTGAAGTGAGTAGCCCTTAATTAGACAAATTTCATTGTTGGTTACCTTATTGGATGTCCTCCAAACCCGTAGATGTCCTCCCAACAATGGCTTCGACCCGCAAAACAAACATTGTCGACCGATTCAGCATGTCGATTGTGGTGACAGTGTTCAATATGTACGTCCTCTCTATGCGCCGATGACTCCCATCCATACCTACGTACCCTACAGTATTCCCCACTACGAAGCAGATGTTGGATTGCCGGAGGAAGCTTTGGTATCTCATGAAGAACACGTCCCACATGAGCATTTGGATAATGCGCGGGCCAGCCATCTCGTTAGATTAGCTCCAAAGACACAGAAGCCAAATTATTACCCACCGGCCATAACGACAACTACGAAACCAGAACCAACTACAATGGTCGAAACAACAGAACGATCAACAACATCCGCGGCAACATCCACTACTCTCGAATGGTTTACAAATATTACAAATACAACAGGAAAACCGAATTGTAGATGCTCTACAACTGAAAGAACACAAACAACATTTACAACGGAAAAACCGACAACAACCTCGCCAATTGCAGATTCGACAACATCCACAACTGACGAGCCTTCAACAACATCCACAACTAAAGAGCCTCTAACGACATCCACAACTGAAGAGTCTTCAACAGGATCTACAACTGAAGAACCTTTAACAACATCTACAACTGAAGAGACTTCAACAGGATCCACAACAGCAGAATCAACAACAAAATCCACAACTGAAGAGCCTTCTACGACACCCACAACTAAAGAACCTCAAACTACATCCACCACTGAGGAGTCTTCAACAGGATCTACAACTGAAAAGTCTACAACTGAAGAGCCTTCAACCACATCTACAACTGAAGAACCTACAACAACATCCACGACTGGGGAGTCTTCAACAGGATCTACAACTAAAGAGCCTCTAACTACGTCCACAACTGAGGAGTCTTCAACAGGATCTACAACAGAAGAGTCGACAACAAAATCCACAACTCAAGTGCCTATAACAACATCTACAACTGAAGAGCCATCAACAACATCCACAACTAAAGAACCTCTAACTACGACCACAACTGAGGAGTCTTCAACAGGATCTACAACAGAAGAGTCGACAACAAAATCCACAACTGAAGTGCCTATAACAACATCTACAACTGAAGAGTCATCAACAACATCCACAACTAAAGAGCCTCGAACTACGTCCACAACTGAGGAGTCTTCGACAGGATCCACAACAGAAGAGTCGACAACAAAATCCACAACTCAAGTGCCTATAACAACATCTACAACTGAAGAGCCATCAACAACATCCACAACTAAAGAACCTTTAACTACATCCACAACTGAGGAATCTTCGACAGGATCTACAACAGAAGAGTCGACAACAAAATCCACAACTCAAGTGCCTATAACAACATCTACAACTGAAGAGCCATCAACAACATCCACAACTAAAGAACCTCTAACTACGACCACAACTGAGGAGTCTTCAACAGGATCTACAACAGATGAGTCGACAACAAAATCCACAACTGAAGTACCTATAACAACATCTACAACTGAAGAGTCATCAACAACATCCACAACTAAAGAGCCTCGAACTACGTCCACAACTGAGGAGTCTTCGACAGGATCCACAACAGAAGAGTCGACAACAAAATCCACAACTGAAGTGCCTATAACAACATCTACAACTGAAGAGTCATCAACAACATCCACAACTAAAGAACCTTTAACTACATCCACAACTGAGGAGTCTTCAACAGGATCCACAACAGAAGAGTCGACAACAAAATCCACAACTGAAGTGCCTATAACAACATCTACAACTGAAGAGTCATCAACAACATCCACAACCAAAGAACCTTTAACTACATCCACAACTGAGGAGTCTTCAACAGGATCCACAACAGAAGAGTCGACAACAAAATCCACAACTGAAGTGCCTATAACAACATCTACAACTGAAGAGTCATCAACAACATCCACAACTAAAGAACCTCTAAATACATCCACAACTGAGGAGTCTTCGACAGGATCCACAACTGACAAACCATCGACAACAACGTCCATAACGGAAGAGACTTCCACAACAACTCAGGAGTCGACAGAATCCACAACTCTAGAATCTTCAACTGCATCTACAACAAATGAACCTCCGGTAACATCTACAACCCAGGAGTCATCCACAGTGGAAACTACAACAACATCTGAAGAGGACACCACACCTGAAAGTACAATAACAACTTCCACAGGCACAACAGAAATAAGTTCCACAACTGAGGAAGAGACATCAACAACAACCGCAGAATCAACAACCACGCCCACTAGTTCAACCTCTGATATACCTACAAGTGAGCCCACGACAACGGATGCACCAACACCAGGCCCCACTGTACCCGACATAACAACTACAAGTCTGCCACCTTGTGGAGATCCAGGTAAGCCATAGAATCGAAACTAATTACTGTTTAAGCTCCTCCTGTCCTGCCCATGCCGCAAACACGTTACACTCAACCACACCCACAACCACCTACTTTACAGATACAAAAAACTGCACACCACAACAACAACAACAACAACAAAAACAACAACAACAAAAACCCACACTAAAATTAGCCAAATCTCAATTGAAGTCAAGTAAAGCTTCGATTAAAGAAAGTGATTATGATAACGCGAGTGATGAGACGGCATCAAGTCCGGAGGATTACGAAGATGCAGATGACGAAGAAGCAGATGATATGTCGACCACGGAGAAAACACAGATTAAAACTACGAAAATGTCCACTTTAGCCGCGGCAGACATTCTACGGAAACTATTCAAGGTGATACACACAACCCCAGGAACTGTTGTGCACATACCCAGGACTACAAGTGCACCAACAATGGGGCAAGATAAGATCCCGTCTAAGTCAATAGCTTCAAAGTCCCTCAAGCTGGCAGTGAACAAGGAGCGTTTCTTAAAAACGTCATTTAATCCTGAAAGTCCTAAGCCAAAATTGGAGGACTACGAGTATTACGATGACGATTATGAGATTGATGAAAAGGATGGCATGATAGAGATTAGAGGTACTAGAATCACCACGGAGAGCACATCGACGACGCCCCCAATCTCTCTCGAAGATGTATTCACTACAACCAACAGAAATTTGCAAGAGGAGAACTTTAAAAAGGTTAATCATTCACCCACAGGAATACCCAATCTTCCGGAGCATACAACAAGTTTCCGGGATCTACCTGGAGCGCACTCTGTAGGTAATTCAAAATTAGAGACTGATATTAGAAATAAGACAACAGACGATAGTATTAAGGACAACTATGCGGACATAGATTATGCCACTGAAGAGCCTTTTCTGAACACCAAAACCCTCAAGCCATCTAAGGGCCACAGGGAACACAAGAATCTTCTAATGGATATGCTGAAAAGGAAGCTTATTAAAGCGGAACTATTAAGAAAATCAACGAGACCTTCAAACACAACTACCTTAAGACCTCCTTCCTCCAGCAGTACAAGTGTAACGCCTTCAAGTGCAGCCACAGAAGCAACCACAACGGAACGATCTAGTTTAGGATCAACTCCGGAGACAAATGGAAACAATAGCAGCTCCGAATTCTATGATACTGATTATGAGTATGCAAACGATGAGGAGGACATGGGCACAGAGCGTTCCATTAATCAGGATTCACTAAAGTCGCCTCAGAGCGGAACACAAGCCAAGCGGCACTCCATACATCCGACATTGGATGCCGAACAGAAGCCAAGAAAAATGGCTTCTAATTTAAGCAGCTTTGTGTCCAGTAGCAGTGGGTTAACGAGCGAGGGCAAGGCTCAGAAGGAAACTGATAGTTTCTCATCTAAAGCAGTCGCTCCACCACCGCCCCCCACGCACATGCTGGCACTTCTGCGGAAATCTGCCGATAAGGTTACCAAGAGATCAAAGCATAAATCAAACAGCATGGAAAACGACTTGGTGGACACTTGGCCAGCACGCGCGACCAGCACACAGCAGCCACATAAACAACATCAGTCTGAGTCCGAGAGGCTGACTAAACCGCTCCCAGTAAAACAGCAGAACACTACAACATTAGACACCACAATAACCACAACCACAACCACAACAACAACAACAACAACAACATCAACAACAACAACATCAACACCAACAACAACATTATCAACAGCTACAAGAAAAGCCACAAATACTCCAAGTACAACATCAACAACAGAGGCGACAAGAATCACGCCAACATCTACACAAGCCACAGAAGCAGCTGCACGGCAAGAAATCCTCAAGGTGGGAGGAAAGCCATGGCTGCTCCAAACCCAGAAACAAACATTACACGTAGCCCCCATTTTAATGTCCAGTAACCCAGTGACTCATGAAAATCACTCCATATTAGGGAATAACGCCACAAAAGTGCCCGAACTGATCCTTAAGGTGTACGAGCCCATCGATTTGAGGGTCGTCTTCTGTCCCAGAGCTTGCAACGAGACACACGCTCACACATACAGTAAGTACCTTGTGGGTAACCAATAGATGGCAATCTAATGAATACATTTCAGAGCCACCAACTACGCCAGGTTGTCCTGGTGACCGATGCAGTTTCCCCGCGACGCCAGCGAAACACAGCGTGGATCTATTCTGGAAGCCCAACAAGATGAGTGACACCGCTGCATTCCAGACGATAACATAGATGCACCTACGGCAACACTTATTGATTGGATTATAATAAAAGTAACTAAGGTATATGTTTTAATACACTATTTAATAAACATTATAAATAAATCTAAACCCTATACTTTATTTACTTAATAGCTAATCGCATACTAAGTATACGATACATTAGATACTCATGAATTCCATTGATTAGCCCCTATACTTTTTACTTAAACTTTATTTCTTAAAACCTTAAACCTTATCCTTGCTCAGTATAAAATATAAACAAAAGTCGATCAACATTGCACATGACTAGCACAGTTGGAAGGTCAAGCACAGACTTTCCAAATGCCATGGTGGGTTTTCAACCGAACTCTATTGATGCGAATAATAAAATCAATGGCTCTTTACGGAAAATTAAAAGTAAAAATCTTACGGAAAAAAAAAAACCAGAAATTAATATCATTTGAATCTACGCGTAAATAAATATAAATATCTGTACAAAGAATATATATACAAAAGGCTAGCCTAATACTGACCAAAAACTTAATCATCGAAGAAGAGAATTTCCAATATTCTTTTCTGTACGTTTTTTCGACGATCTTTGTTCATCTTAAGAAGCTCCGTAGTAACAAGTTCCCCCAGCAAATGCTCCGACGAACGCTGCACATTTGGGGGATTGGACGGCACTTGAAACTTGCCAAAGTTTGACGGATGCGAAGTGCCGGCCTGTTGCGGCAGTTGCTGGTACAATTGAAACAAAAAGTCCGTATTGGATGGGAACATATTTTGGTGTTGTTGTTGCTGCTGCGGCTGCTGCTGATTATTCATATTGTTATTCATATTGGTGCTTCCATTTCCGGAGTTACGCTGCATGCCGACCGAATTATTATAGTGATTGTCATTTTGCATCATGGCTTCTGTTTCCATTAAGTCATTGCTAGTATCGTCGGAGTCCTCGTCACTGTCGTTGACATAGTTGGTATTGGCTCCATTTGCATTGGACATATTGCCACCATTGGTGGAATGTTGTGAATGGCTGCCACCATTCGAGTTCAGCTGAACGCGAGGCTTTTTTGTGTGGTAGTTATTCGCCGTTAAGGAATGCAAATCGTCGCTGTTTTTTTGATCATAGGGGTACGACTGCACTGGCATACTGGATACAGTGCCTGAAACATTAGAAGAGGAATGTACTGATGGTTGTTCACCTGTTGACGTCGACTGTACGTTCTGAACGCCGGTAGCAGTGATGCCAGGTAATGGGGAAGACAGTGGAGATTTCATTGAAGAAGACGTTGAGGTCAAACCGCCGGTGCTCCCATTGCTATTTTGGGCGGCATTTGCGTTCACTTTACTATCACGATAGGGTACCTGGTATCCTTGCGAAGAATCTGTCATCGCAGCGGCTACAACAGCAGCCTGTTGTTGTTGAAGTTGGGATTGTGATATATGCTGAAGTTGATGTGACGCTACCGCTGCTGCAAAGTCCCTGAAAATCTCTGCTTCAATTTTTACTTGTCCATTAACATTTTCCAAAGTCGATGTAGTAGGTGTATTTAGTGAGTTCATAGATTGCTGTTGATCTGAGGGCTGTTGGTTATGCTGGTAGTGATGATTGGAAACGCCACCAAAGTGCGACATGTGTTTTAGAGAGCTATTCGATTTAGAATCCACATTATATTCACTATAGTTTGAACTGTTTGCCGAATGAGGAGAAGTTAAAAAGTTTGGCACATTCCGGTAGGACTTTCTTGGCTGTATATGCTGGTCGAGAAATTTCATTTTTTCCAAATATGGCCGGGATAAATGTTCATAGACAGGTGGATCGCCTTGTTTCCGCTGCGACACATATCTTTCGCGCAAGTATTTCCATCGCTTTTTACACGTTTCCACTGCACAAATACACATAATTAATTATCAACTATGTCTTATTAATTTAGAATACGCTCACCATCCGTACGCAACTTCAATGCAATAAGGTGCCAGGCTTCATCCTTAGTCTCATACTTTCCGCCACTGGAACTTCCATTTAAATAATACTTCTGGCGATTGAATATTACACCGTGTTGAGCTACCTCATCAATTAATTGTTCATCCATCATGATGTTAAAGAAAAAATCAAGAAAAATCAGTGTTTCTTGTTTGCCTGTGCTCCCCTGTTGTTTCGGCGATTTGAGATGAACATTACTATCGATACTCCCATCGATAGTTTTCTATACAATAGCTGATGAGTTATACGATAGCAACATATTCCGTCACAGTAAATATGTCAAACATTAATATTAAATTTTAAAGTCATTTAAAAATTCAAAATTTGTGCCTTTGTGAAGAATAAAGAAATATCACAAAAAAAAACTTTAGATGTCTTGAATAAAAGCGGTTAATTTGAGAAATTGAATTTTACTTTCTCTGTGGTATTTTTTAGTACATTTCTCGATCTGTACAATAAAGTTAGGTGTTGATGCTACTATCAGCGATCATACCACCAGTCGGTAAAATTCTTTCGACTTTCGACAAGATAAGTACTCAATAGCCAAGGAATATTTTGTGTTAGTTGTAGATGTAAACATAATCTTGAGGTGAAATCGAGCCCTAACATATCATCTTGTGTCAAATAATAGAAGCACCT
Organism: Zaprionus lineosus; assembly: GCA_035044505.1. Classification (NCBI taxonomy): domain Eukaryota; kingdom Metazoa; phylum Arthropoda; class Insecta; order Diptera; family Drosophilidae; genus Zaprionus; species Zaprionus lineosus. The sequence continues at coordinate 448,631 of JAWNNX010000391.1, read as the reverse complement.
CATGAAAGTATCATTCAATTGAACTCAGAAGTGAAGAAATTACCATATACAACATTTTTTGCTTAAGATGTTTAAACTCTCACAAGTGATTTTACCAAAGCAGCGTCTGAACACAAGTTGCGCTGTTATTCGTCGCCTGATTTCTACAAGCGATGAGGTAAAATCCGTTGATACAATAGGTGGATTGCCGACAGAACTAGTAAACGAGCAAAAGCTTAAAAGGACTACCAGGTGAGATATCGTATATATATGGATATTTATTTACATAACTTCTAATTAGATTCCTAAAAAACATAGTATTTGTGGGTGGGGCAGGGAGAGAGAAAGTATGGAGTCACGTAGGCCACAACAGCTGTTTCAGTACCATTTAAACAGAATCTCAAATATTTGTTTGTTTATATCATATGAGGATATAAAGAAGATATAATATATATAAATTTTGTTTTTGAAAGGATATAAGATATATGTATGTAACTGGCAATTATAAAATCCTAATTAATGTCAGAATCACCATTTTTTTGACCATAAATTTTTATAAGATATTATCTCATTTTTATCTTATTTTTGTTTACTACCAGAGTTCACATATTTAAAAACTGTTTAAGCTCTTAAAAACCATAAAAAATAAAACAAATTTAATTTAATTTCTCTCACCTGTCTAACTACCCAAAGTTTAAAAAGTTTAAGTAACTTAAAACCATATCATATGAGACTAGTTAATTAAAAATTATAGCTCTATCAGTCATGGGTACAAAGTATCTGACAGTCGGGCAAAACTCATAAAGCATATTCCATATTGGGCTCTTTGCAGAACATTATCGACACTTCAAAATCATTCGGTTCCAATAGCAGCGCGCGTCACAGTGTCAAAAGATGAAAGTCGCGATTTTATGGCCGTATTTCCTGGTGAGTTTTACATTTTTTTAAAAAAAAAAAGTTTTTTCTAATTAGCATGATAATGCTAATACCGTTATTAACATTTGACTTAATTATATTGTTATGTTCTTAGACATTGTGCGCGACCTAACAAACGCACAAAAAGATTTCAATTGTAATGAAGCTGCCAAGTGGTTTGCCCAGGTCCTGCAATATAATGTACCTCGTGGGAAAAAGAACCGTGGAATATTAACGGTGCTTACATTTAAACACATGGTTGCCCCTGAAAACTTGACACCGGAGAATCTTAAGCTGGCGCTGTACTTGGGTTGGTGCGTGGAAATGGTAGGCATCCCAATGATTAAAACAAATGTGTAATTAGAAAAAATTATGTGCTTCTGTTGCAGCTACAAAGCTTCTTCATTATATCGGACGATGTCATGGATAACAGCACAACTCGAAGGGGCCAGCAATGTTGGCATAAAGTGACAGGTGTTGGGCTGACAGCCATTAATGATGCACTGATGATAGAAAACGCCATCTACTCAATACTTAAGAAGCACTTTAGTCACTTGGATTGTTACATCCCACTAATGGAACTCTTCCATGAGATCGCCTTTATAACATCCTCGGGACAGGCATTGGATCTGCTGAATTCTAATAAAAAGGTTTCGGAGTTCACAATGGAGAACTACAAAGCTATTGTGGATAATAAAACCGCCTACTATTCCTTTTACCTACCCTTCGCATTAGCAATGCATTTAGCTGGGTAAGCACTTGATTGTTAAAATCCTCATGCGGTATTTATCAATCTTTGGTTATAACAGCTACAAAGATGCTGAAGCATTTAGACAATCGAAGACCATACTACTTGAAATGGGACACTTCTTCCAAGTGCAAGACGACTTTCTTGACTGCTTCGGCAATCCAGAGGTAACGGGCAAAATTGGCACCGACATTCAGGACAACAAGTGCTCCTGGCTGGCCGTGGTGGCCATGCAGCGTGCCAATGCTGAACAAAAACAAGTTATGATAGACTGTTATGGACAAAGTGGTGAGTATTAATATAAACCAACATAATCCAAGAGCGTTGAATATAATTACTTACTTCCACAGACCCAAGTAAAATTGAACGTATTAAGGAACTTTATAAGGAGCTCAGCTTGCCTACTACATATGCCACCTTTGAGGAGGAATCCTACAACATGATCAAAACTCACATACAGCAAACATCTCGTGGTGTGCCGCATAAAGCATTTTTGCAGGTCCTCAACAAGATATATCAAAGAGCATCGTAAACTTTGTGAAAGTTATTGTATAACTTTTTTAAACTTAGAATAGTATTCCACGGGATTCTGTGCATGATATTTTATAATAGTGTTTAAAAAGTCTGGAGCTTGAAGGATGTGAACTGTGCTTAATATTTATTTAGTCATCGTCTGTAAAACTAAAGGGCGCAAAATCTTTGCGGAATTCTTCCACATAAATTATTTCCTCCTTGTTATCGAGCAGGCAATCCTTCCAATTAACTTTCTCATCACAATTTAGGACATTCTCGGAACAAAAAACATCTCTGTAAGGCAAAAACAAAATATGTAATTATATTGTGGACAAGTATGTCGAGCATTAAAGGTACCTGGCAAAATGGATTGGAAAGTGTTTCATTTGACGGGTTATCAAGGTTGTATCGTCCGGGAGCTCAGCTAGAAAATATGGTCCCATTTCCGGCAGCATCTTTGTTGAAGTCAACGCCGGTAAAGTTTCAAATTCAAAATTGAACTCCTCAGCCTTGTCCTTAACAAATCAAAACAGATTTGTTACTTATAATAGGGATTATAATAAAGGCATCAAATTTACCTCAAAACTGTGTTTCAATTTCCAAGCGTAACCTTCCTCAACGCCCAGAACATCTATAATCAAATGGGAGGTTTTGTAATGACGTTCTGTGAAGCATACAACTTGTCCTAGACTTTTAAAAAACTTTCGTATCGCTGTTTTAAATTGGATAAGCTCATCCCAATCTTCGCTGCTCAGTTGAGCTGAACAAGGGATATGCTTCGTGGATAAAATCAGGATATGGTGCCTGTTAATGGGCCCCTTGGCTAAGGCCAAGTAGAAGCTTTCGCCTAAGGTGATTATTAAATGTTTCTCCACTTTAATTGAGGACAAACAGAACCAACAATTATCTGTAAAATAAGTTGAAAATAATTAAAAAACAATTCAAATAAATTAAACTTGTTTCATTTACAAAACTAACCCTGATCAATCTGCATAATTTTCGGCCGCTTGTCACGGTTTCCAGGTTCACCCCGCCTTTTCCGATTGCCATTTGATTCCATATCATAAAAGAACTGTTTGGTTTCCGACTGAAATAATAAATGTTATCAATGTTGCCATTAAGCATTTAATTTGGAACTTACTGTATCGTCCCTTTTAACAGCCCCATCAAAATTCATTCCAATATATGGACAGGGAATTTCATTGGTTGTCTTCTGAATTAAATCAATTAATCTCGATTTTTCCACAGGCTTTAAACTAAGAGCATAGATGTATTTGGACTTTTCGCTGTTGCCCACATCCGCCAGTGATATGAATCGGGTACAGAGCTCAAACTGGGTGCTTTCATCCTTCGGCAATCGAAATGGTGGGCACTCGTAGTATGTGCCATTAATAGCACAAAAATGATAGCGAGGTTTGATTTCACGAGAAAGAAACGATATCAGCTTGGATGCTTTGACCTGTTGCATAGATAAATAAGTTAACAAAACATTCCAAACGCATTCAAAGTCCTCACATTTTCCTTTTCTTGTAAGCCATAAGGCCACTGAGATGTAAGTAACACATCGACTCCTCGGTACTCCGAACCACAATTTTTAGAAACGAAGCAAGAATTGCGGACAGCTTGTACGTCGGATTTAGTAAACTCATGTTCTTCTGCAGCATTTCCAGTTGCTTCTACACCACTTAAATAAGCTATTTTCACTCCGCTGCTTAGCGTGTAAATACCACGTTTACCCAGATATGTCAGATTCGAGCATACTTCGCCATCCACCAAATTCTCATAATGCTTCTTGTGGGCTTTATTGTTAGGACCCAATATGTATGTTGGCACAGTAACTGCAAAATATAACTTTTTTAGATTCATAAAGCTTTGCAGTACTAAATACTTACTATGTTTAAAACCATTTTTATAGGCAATTAATTCCTCGTTTTGTTCATCGCTGCCGAAAAAATCACCGACACAACACAAAATCTCAAACGGTCCCGCTTTTTTGTTGACTTGTTCGACTCTACTGAAAAGTTGTTTAAAACGACCACGTACATCGCCAACAACTAATCTATAAGTAAAGAAAATAATTGACAATTAATTGTTTAAATATTTTAAACGTTTTAGGAAATGTTTACATTTTAGTGTTTCCATCCATGAGTTCTTCTTCTTTAATTGTATTTGACATCCATTTTTAGCATAGCGTCGAAATCAGCTGTTTTTAACAGATCTTTAACAGGGGGAAATTTTTAAAATATTCGTTGGTATTTAAAGGAAAGTACATTTATCTTAAATAAAATATCTATTGTTGAGCAACATAAAATTTATTTTTTTAATTTGATATTTACAAATATTTAATTAAGCTATTAAGTATTTACAAACGCGTGTGCCCAATGACTAGTTTAATAATTGTAAAGGATTTTAAAGTTAAATACTTTTGAAAATGTGGCATAATTATTATTATGCGTATGTATTATTAGGTTAAAATTTGCACTTTTGAAAATACCACCTTTAGATGATGAATCCACTGGTAACAGAGGTAATTATATTTCCTATTTTTCAGTTCACCAATTGCTGTTTAATTGACCGAGGGATAAATTCTATTCAAAATCATATGCATATATATATAAAAACGTTAACCTTTTTATATTCTCAGCTGTGGACAGCTATGGTATTAGACTTATATGACATTGGCCCAAAATGAGTTCCGACCAATTGCAACAATGAACCTGGGTAAATTATTTGTTATGCGTGGCTGAAGCTATTAACTATCTGCCGAGGCTTACACTGATTTGCCGTTGAATGCTACTGCATATAAAAACGATTGTTCATCGACATTGGGTTATCATTTTACTCTAGCCATCAACGAGAAAATATAGTCCAAAAATAATGTCGTCTTGTTTAAGATTGGTGTCTTTGATGCTATTTGGCGTTTTAATAAATCCATTTGTGCATGGTCAAACCTTTGACTGTCAGAGACCTCCTCAGCTTGTGGTAAGTAAAAATCCCAAAGTTTCTTTATTATTTGACTTAACCTCCGTCTTAAAAGGATCCTGCTCGTTGCTGCCGGGATGGTGGAAAAGATCAAGTCGCTGAACAATGTGCTCAGAAAGTGATTGGAACACCTAATGGACAGATAAATAACGGTCCACCTACCATGGATTCTGCAACCGTTAGTATAATATTTTAACAAATTAATTCAAAATTTAAACGGAAATGTTTTCTGCAGTGCTTAGCTGATTGCATTCTTACAACATCAAAATATAAGCAAGAGCCCAAAAAGCTTAACTTGGAAACCATACGTAGTGACTTATCCATGAAATTTTCCAACGATACTGCATATGTAAAGGCTATGACTGATGCATTTACAAAGTGTGAACCCCAATCTCAACGCAGGCTAGCAGCAATTGAGCAACTGAATCCGCAGCATAAGTGTAGCCCCTTTGCAGCTATAGTTCTCGGTTGCACGTACATGGAATACTTTAAAAATTGTCCAGCTCATCGCTGGACAGACAGTGCAGAGTGTACTTTGGCGAAAAATTTTGTTAATCAATGCGGCCTAGGTGCCTAAGCTTTATTTAAATTTATTTTGATTTATAACTTTAAAGCTAGTTACCGTTTTCGGTGTGTACATATGGTATTTTTATATCGATAGTTTGTCACTGTAATCGATATTTTTAATGCTGCCGTGATCTTTAAAAGGTTTTTTGGCTTTGTGTATGTTCGGATGTAACTCTGCGCGGCATCGCCTTTTAAATATAATTTTACAATTGTTTCAATTGATTTTAAATTTTTACCGACTTGCAGTTATTTAAAATAATAAAAATGGAATTTGAGAAACAAATAGATGAATTTCGAAAGTGGGCAACTAGCTTAGGTTGCCCACCCAGTGCCATGCCTACAGAGGAAGCGCTCATTAAGTAAGTTCTTAAGGAGCACAATGACAATTAATTTAAATTTGTGGGTTTCAGAGTATTTAAATCTCCTCAAAGCCAGATATTTGTAAAACTGCAAGCTCGCATTCAACCACGTCAATATGTGCAAGAAATCCGAGAGAATCTACTAATTGCCGAAATGGATAAACACAATGGCAAAGTGATTCCCACTGGCGTACGCAAGTTCTTACCCACCGAGCTTCAAACATACCTGAAAGTAAAAGATCTTCAAAAGAATAAAACAAGGAACGAAGAAAAACTGGTGGAAGTAAAAAAGGAGTTCGAGAGGTTATCTAATTCCATTAAAGCTAAAAGTTAGTATAAATTACGACAATTTTTGGAACAAAATATATTTTTGTTATTTGGTAGATATTAAAATAATCAATGCGAAACACAAGAATAAAATACAAAAGGCCAGATGTAATTTACTGCAACTAAAACTGGACTCGTTAAACAAGAAGTACGATGAGGAATTAAAGATAAAGGAGCAAATTTTATCTACAATGCCGGTTAAACTAAAGAGCACAAACTCAAGCGAGGTACTAGCCACCAAGGCTGTGGAACAGGCTCTCAAGGAACTAGAAAACTTCTACAGCATTTGCAATGCCGAAGGCACCAACAGGCAAAAGTTGGCGGAAGCAAAACAGCACCTTTGGACGGAGATAAAAAAAATATTTTCCAATACGCCCAACCTGTTGCTTTTTAATGTGTTAATGAAGCTAAAAGAGAAGCAGCTGCAACACATTATGCAGCTAAACAGAAGCACTCGATCAATGAACGAAAGGGGCAACATTGCAGCGTCCAAGCCACCATTAAATAAATTCAACGTTAAACTGTTAAAAACCAAAGCAGATCTACTGGGTTTGGTGGCGAAATATGCTAATGCTCAGGAGGAGGTAGCAGAGTTGGAGGAGCGTTTCTCCACAATGTATTGCACGTTCGTTGACGAACTCCAAAAGAAGGTATATGCCTTCAATGGCATTACTAATGATGATGACAAGGAAAATGCAGACGAAATATTGTCTGACTTTATTCTGCAATACAGTATGCGCAACTTTTACCGGGCACACAACCAACTGATCGCCGAGAAAATCGATCAGTTGCGTGGCGAAATAGAGAAGGGAGCAAAGCAACTTGAGAATCATGAACTGCTATTGGCATCCGTAAAGCAGATATACGATGAAACAAACACATCCATCAATCACATACAGCAGGATGTGGTGCAGCTTTCGCAGATTAAAGACAAAATACTCTATTCCAAGAACATATTTAAGAGTTTGCTTGATGACATGCAGGTCGCCAACCATAATAAAAATGCCAAATCCCATTTAATGAGCACAAAGCTTAAGGTGGGAAATATGTCGTTACTTGGTGCAGAGAGCTTCTGCTTAGCCAATGATAGCGTCTTTTCCAGCACCAAATTGGATATGGATGCAAATTTCAGTGTCATGAGTTGCTCGATGCGACGCAGTTTCGACAACACAACAATTGTGCCTGGCGAAACCTCGACAGCTGTTGCACCAACTGGTGCGTCTTTAAAACTGCCATGCCATCTCGTTGAACTCAATACATTTGCAGACATGTCATTGGAAAGGTTAAGCTGCTTTCCACGTGCGTGGTAAGTTTCAAGCCTGATGTCCACTTAATATCCATATACTTGGCACCTTTTTATATACTTGTAATTACCCTTAGCGCATATTTGCTGTCTGCCAATCCGATCATTGTGGAGTCACAGGAACTGGCCTCCACCGTGCAGCTAACACCGGGCTATCTGTTGACACCCCATGGCGCCTTGCAGGAAGTGAAGCGACGCATTTTGTGGGCGTCGGCAATTGCCGCACGCTCATCTGAAATAAAATTAGATTTCAAGCCGTTAATTGGTAAGCTCAGGCTCGCTCCTGTGATGTGTTTATTTTTTACAAGTCGACATTTTGTTTCATTTCCGCTTTCCATTGCAACCCCACAGTGGATCCACACGGACTGAGCCTAAGGGCACGGCATCAACACGATGAGATTACCCAACTGTTGGACAACTTGAAAACTCTGGGCATGAAATCCGAACTTCAATTGAAAAAGGCCCAGCGTCTGCTTTACTTTCTAATGAACAATCCGCTCCGAAAATATGTGCCGCCCCAGAAATTGTTAAACAACGCCACCTACGAGGAGTACGAATCCGAGTTCAATTTATACTATCGCATGGCCACAGTCGGCGGATCCATCAGGGCTTAATTAGTCAAAAATCAAAAGTACCTCTTAAGATTATGTGCAACTAATTTCCAGTGCTCTTAAATGGCTGGCAACAAATAATACAATTTGAATGCGATTTTTGGTTTTTATAAATTTTTTTTATTAAATTTTAATTTGCTCTTTTTTTGTGTTTTTCATTACAAAATTGTATTGTTTTTGTATTTACACCCAGTATGTTAAATGTACGGGTCTCAAAAAGTTATTCAAAAAGAGTGTATTTCGAGTTTTTCTTAAAATCTAATGTTGTACACAACGATCTATTGTTGCCTTCGTATTTGTGTTTGTATTTGTATGTGTGTTTTATTATTTAATTGAAATCATATCTTTGTCTCGAATTGTAATTAATGAATGGGAATTCATATTAATTACATAGCAGCACGAAAATACTTTATTATTTATTTAATAAAAATAAAATATCCTCATAATAAACATGCAAAACGGAATGGATTTTCGACAGCGTTTCGTTGACCTATGTGATGTAGGTATGTGTGTGTGAGTGTGTGTGTGGATTGTGTTTATACAGTATATATCGGTTATATGCAAACTGCTTAAATACAAAATATTATTATTTTTAAACATCATCATAACATCATAATTTTTAATTTGAATTGTTTAAAAGGAAATATCGCATATATGCAAAAATTTGCCTGCATTATGGGGTTTGCATATAAGCGGTATGTACTGTATATATATATTGAAAATATATAGTCATTATCTTAAATTATTATATGAACAATATACAGAACACAATAAAATAAAAATACATAATTAATTCGTGAGTAACGGACGGGTTTGAATTAAAAAATCGATTTTGGATTTTTAGTTTTTTAAATTAGATTAAGGGACGTTCATAATTGTTTAGATCCTTTCGTCGTGAGCCTTTTTACTTAGCTTAACTTAACATACATGTAGAAGGTTGGACGTTTACTAACTTGAACATGAAACTAAGGGTTAAACACAATCAAGGACGAACCAACTAAAAAAAATTGATCTTTTTACTGAATTTCTAGTATTTGAGACACATTTTCATTCTGATATTGACTACCGGATGTCTATATATGTGAATCTTTCTATATGTATATATTTCTATATATATATGCGTTATATATGCGCGGGTGTGTTTGTGTGTGTGTGTATAATCGAGAGCTGATTGATGGGCATTAGATTAGATATGGAGCGTTGTGGTGTGGATTGGCCGCTTGTTTGGTTTATCTGGCGAAGAGGAGAGCCAGGAGGATGCCCAGCAGGGCAAAGGATGAGGCTGAGGCAGCGATGTGCTCGGCTCCGCCAAAGTACGCCTGTCCACACGCTGGCGGGCAGACGGGTATAATTGTCTCGAAGAGATTGACACGTGCCTCGGCATCGCCAAAGCGATTGGTTGCCTTGCACACGTAGTCACCGTACTGACGCTTCTCAATGGTGATCACACGTAGCGTGGAATCGGTATACTCATCGGCGGTGGCAAAGTGCGAGACGGTGTAATGCTGATTGTTGGCCAATTGTATGTCATCCTTGGTCCACACAATTGCCGGCGGTGGGTATGCCTCAATGTGGCACTCCAAGTCCATGTCGTATTGCAAAGCTTGTCCCAGACGTGGGCGTGGCACCGTGATAACTGGGGCAAACTCCACCTCAACATTGATGTTGCGACGATCACCCTTGCTGACGCCATTGTCGGCCACGCAGTAGTAGGTGCCACGATCCTCCTTCCTCACCGACTTGATGCGCAGTGTGTTGCCCACGTAGGTAGCGCTGTCTGGAATCGAAAGAGAGAGAGAGAGAGAAGATAATCAGAAAATGGTCATTAATGAAGGGTGTTCAAGTGCGTCGAGTGCTATCAATGGTTATCAAAGTAAAGCGATGCGCCTTTGTGTTTGTGCAGTAGTCAAATCTGATTTTAATGAGCTGGGGGATTCTGGGACCAGGGGCGCGCATCCGCAACCGTTTACACAGTTGCGAGTGACCTTTTAATTGTCCGTAGAGTGGCTATAACAATGGCAGCGTTAATGACCTCTAACAAGCAAACCATTTAGCCAACCAACCAACGGCCCAGTCAAGCAGTCAGGCAGTCATCCAGCCAGGCAGTCATCCAGCCAGGCAGCCATCCAGCCAGGCAGCCAGGCAGCCAGCGAGGCACGCAGGCGGCCCAGAGCCACGTTTTTGCAACTAATATTGAAAGCACACTCAACATCTGGGACTCGGGTTGGGTACACGACGAAGGGAGGAGTTGTGGGAGGGTGGTTTTGGATATTGCGTCAAGCAACTGAAGCGTGAACTTCAATGGGAATGGAAATGGAAACGGGAATGGGAATGGGAATGGGAATGCGAATGCAAAAGGTGCTCAGCATTCAGTTCATAACCGGAAGTTGCCGGAGCAACTCAAATGACTGCAAACGAGTGCAATGTGCCCGGTGTCTGTACCAGGAGGCTCAGTACCCGCTACCTGGGTACTCCTCCCACTCCGACTACTTCGCCTCCTCCAGCAAACTCCCTACAAGCATGCATTGCATTGCAGCAGCAGAAACGACACCAGCGTCAGCCAAGTCCCTTCTCGGGCGCCATGTGTGCCTTTCGCGGCAGGGAAGGCATCGCCATCCTCATCATCATCATTGCTGCTCCTCTGTGGCTCTTCAAACATTTGCCAAAACAATTCAGGCTTAAACAATTGACATAAACTACATAAAAACTGAGTGACTGACTGACTGAATGTCTGTCTGTCTATCTGTCTGTCTGTCTATCTGTCAGTTTCACAGGCAGCTACCGATGGCTGAGCCCGAGGAGCGTTGACCAGGCAGCTGGAATGCTGTGAAATATGCTTTATGCAAAATGCAATTGTATGCGGGTGATAGGATGAAAGGAAACAAAATGGGGCAGAGGGAGGAGGAGGAGGAGGAGGAGTTGCGGGAAGGGGGAAGGGGGTAGGCATGTGCCTATTCAGTTGAAACATTTCAAATTAATTGCGCCTGGGAATCGAAGTAACGCATTTGATTAAAATTGAATTGACAGGCGAAGGGACGAGCCTGTGGCGGCACTCGGAATGGAAATTCGTAGGGGAGCAGCGGGCGGGCGGGCGGTTGGACGGGCGGTCGGTTGGTTGACGAGCTTGGGAATCGCAATGGTAATGAAAATGGGTTAAAAGACCCTCAGGCGACATGAACGACATTCAATCGAATTGCATTGCTGTGGTGAATCATAAGAAACAACTTGGACGACTCCATGATGCGGGCAACGGAACAAATTTTCAAATTCAAGAAATTCATTTCATTATTAGACACTTTGTCGGAGGAGACCCAAAAGACCCCAAAGCATGGACATGGAAATGGGGCTACCGGCATTTGTTTAATTGTCCTGAAGTGAAGCACTTCATCCAAACGAAGACCAAGTGAGTCCCGATCAGGAGATACCCTAAGATCTGGGTTTCACAAATGATAGACTCTAGATATGAGGAGGAAATGGAGCTTCTGGCGTTTGTTTAATTGTCCTGAAGTGAATCACTTCATCCAAACGAAGACCAAGTGAATTGAACCAAGTAAATCCCGACCAGGAGTTACCCTAAGCTCTGGGCTTTGGGAAATGATAGACTCTAGATACGAGTTTAGCTTGCTCCCGGCTTGGCACTTGCCACAGAGTCGAGTCGACCCGCTCTTGCCTCACACAGCGAGGGTACACCGACGAGTTACAGCCATGCCCCAGTGGCAGGCAAGCCAAGTGCAACAGCGTGACAAGCGGTGAACAATTTCCAACCTCGCGTTCCACTGGCGGTGACAAATTTCCAAAGCGCGCCAAGTGTTAAAAAATTCTCTTGTTCTTCTTCTTCTTTTTTTATTTATTTGTGGCATGAAATGATATGCAGGTCATGTCGATGGAACGGTTACCGTTAGAAATGTCACTGACTCTTAAAAGTTGATTGGTATTGGTGTGACGAGGTCACGCATGCGTTTAATTGGGGCGTGGCACGATGGCAAAATGAACAAAAGAGGAAAAATGTACAAATAATTTAATTGCTAATTAAACATGCAAGAGGCAAAGTCGAAAGTCGAGAGCCTCCAAACGCGTGGGCGGAGCACAAACTGATCGACGGGGAGATGCCTATTAAAAAATTGGGAATTTTATTATTTTTTTAAATTTTATTTAAATGAAGTTCCACAAGGCGTGTCACAAGTTGTGAGGCATTAAAGTATTCCCTGTAATTATTGAAGCTCAAATGAATTTAAACTTTGATTAATTAGTCCTTCTTGTACTGCAGGATACCCTCTTTCAACCAATGCTGGGTATTTCACAGAAAATGAATTTTTATTGCTTCATCTCATTGTGTTTACGACACCCCAGAAATCGTCTCAGTTTTAGTCCCTCTCTCAGTCTCTAAGTCCCCCAGTCCCCCAGTCCTCCAGTCCCACAGTCTCTAAGTCCCTCAGTCCCCCCGTCCCTCAGATTCCCAATTTGACATTTTGGGTTGAATTTATTAAGCGCCAGAAACCGAACACCAGCCCAGAGAAAACTAAAAGATCCGTGGATAGATTTATGGATTTCTTTCGAAGATCGGCTGCGGGACTGTCTTGTTGCTGCAACACTAATTAGCCCATGTTGCGCCGCACTTGGCGGTAATTGCAACACAATTTTAAGATCATATATCAAACAGAAACGAGAAGTATTCAAAACATTTGGAAGACCCTTCGATCTTCGATCTTCGATCTTCAAATTATTGTCTGTAATTGGACTTGAGGATCATCGATCAATGGGGAGGGGGGGGCCAACAAGGCAAAAGGATGCACGTCGGAGTGTAGGCCTATAATTTATTTGGCTCGCCGGCTGTACGATTGTTCTAATAACACGTTTTAAATATGACAAATTGAGTGCCTCATGCCTCATTCCTCATGCCTCATGCCTCATACAGCATGCCTCATACAGCTTGCCTCATGCTGCATGGCAGAAAAGAACAGACAGCATCAGATTAATGAGAAGTTTGCTGAGTGCCCGCATGGCCAAGCCAAATACTCGTGAGTACTCGAAAGCGTTGAATCAAGTGTTATAAATGAAGTCACAGTGAAGCTAAGCTGCGATGAACCAAAGCTAACAAAAGGAAAATCAGATAAGTAAAAATTTCATAAATGGAACATCTGCATTTAAGGATCCCTACGACTGAGAGACAATTGAGTTTGATGCTCCTTTGTTTACCTAAGCTTCTTCCTGTTCATCATTGGAGAAGGATGACTGTACATGCATAGATTGCAGAGCCGGAAATTGTAATGTCTCCGCCAGCGTCTGCCCGTGTCCAAACGATGCGTTGTAATTTCAGTTACTAATGAGAGAATTAAAAACACTTTGCTCCGGGAGGATGACGCGCTGGAAAAGATGTGGATGTGGATGTGGATGTGCCCTGCCTGAGTAGCTGCCAAGTCAACTAATGAAAGAAAAACACACACACACACACATACACACAGAGAGAAAAAGATAAAGGGGAAGCTGTTGGTGTTGGTAATGAAAAATCAGACAGCGGTGCATTTGTTTGGGCCAAGCTAAGAAAAACCTGTCTACCAACCCAGCAACAACAACAACAACAACAACAACAACAACAACAACAACAAAAGAACAAACAAGAACAGGAACAACAACAAACACAAAGTCCCTTAGGCAAACAACATGCAGAGATAAATTGTCAGTTAAAGGTAGAAAAACTCTTCGTTTCAGAGACCAAAGAAAAGGAAAATTGTGCAAAGTGCAAGGGCAAGGATGGGGGTGGGGGGAGGAGGACCTTTGAGGTTACCTTATCGCAGGTACTGGCCAGGTAGTGGCAGGCCCAAGGTTTCAGCGTTCCAGAAAGGATGTGAAATGTAACAAGGCCTCATTGTATATAACCTACGCTTGGGCCTAGGCCTGCGACCTGCAACGTGCAACCTGCAACCTGCAACCTGCAACCTGCGCCCGGGTAGAAACCCGGAGCCGCTTGGGCACTCAAAATGCCGACTCAGAGGAAATGCATTCAGAGCAAAGGAAAGAAATTCTGAACAAAACCGAACGTCAAAAAAAGAAATGGAAAATGGAAAATGGATAATGAAAAAAAAAGGGAAAAAATGAAAAACTGTGAAAAGCCAAACTCAACTTGACAGGTTCAACTGGAGTTCACCTGGCGGCATCATCCGGATGCATTTCCAAATACCTCCGAACACTTCACTGACTTTTCCTCGACGGCCCGTCAAAAGCGTCCAAGCTGTTGAGTTGCTGAGACATATTTTATGGGCCAGAGATCATTCCCGACTCCGACTTCAATTTGGACGCCTACAGCTACTCCTTCCTGGGCCGCGCCCACTCCTACTCCCACTCCTCTGTCACTTTCAACGGCATTTAATGTTTATGTCCGACGTTTATCTTTGTTTTTCAACTTTTTGTGGTGCGCGCTGGCATGGAAAATTTGTGACAAGTTGTGGAAAACTGAAGGGTTGCTGCACACACACACACACACACACACACACACACACACACACACGCACACAAATGGAGAAACACATGCATACACTTTTTGGGAAACTAAAAGCCGCCATTTTTTGGGATCTTAACGACACATAAACAACCACCGAATCGCCGTTATGTACAGTGTGTAACTGTGTGTGTGTGTGACTGTGTGTGTGTGTGTGTGTCTGTGTGTTACATGGAAATTAAATGGCATGCAAAAAAAAAAAAAAAATCCTGGCCAGAGAGCACCAATCAGATCAGAGACAAGGAAATTGAATTTGAGCGCAGCCCTCGTCCTGCCGCTGATGGAAAACATTGAAAACTGTACCTCCCATCAATCCTCACCTCCAATCACTTCAATCACTCCAATCACTCCAATCTCCACTTACTCCTCCATCACTTCGACTCACAATCCAATTGCCGGGCTCTTGCCATCGCTTGCCAAGCGCCTCTGGCCATATTTACTTTTCCCTTTCAATTTCCTACAACTTTTTCCTTATTTTGGGCAATGCCGACGAAGGCGCAGAGTGTGGAGGGGGCGTGGCGGGGAGACACCGGCAGAAGACGGGAACTGCTGTTACCGGTGGAAAATCGCGAAAGAAAAACAAAAGTTATAGCCAAGCGGCGGCATTCACGACCCCCCCCCCCCCCCCCTCTTTTTTCCGTTCCTTTTCCCTCTCTCTCTTCCTCTTCCCCTTTCACATTTACCCTCACTTTTGCTCTTGGTCTTCTTTTTCCGTTCTAATGTCAACACATGCAATGCCGGTTGACTGGCTGAAACGTTGCCATGTGGAAATTATGAATGTTAATGCAACTGCAACAACAACCAGCGGAGGAATAATAACAACAACAACAGCAGCAGCAGCAGCAGCAAAAACAACAACAACAACCACGTGTGACTCATCATAATCAAAGCCTCATTCGTTGTGCCCGGGAAGTCGGGTGCGCTTTTAATGACGTTTCATATTATTTGCGCCCGCTGCACACTTCTCCACCCAACCCAAAGCCAGAGCTGAAGCCACAACCAGAGCGACAGCCGGAGCCACACTCAGAGCCACAGCCGGAGCCACACTCAGAGCCACAGCCGGAGCCACAACCAGAGCCACAGCCCGAGCCACAGCTAGAGTTATGTGCAGAGCCAGGGCCAGGGCCAGATCCACTGACAGCGCTAGAGCCACAGCGAGAGCCAGAACCCCAGGCCAGACCCAGTGCCAGTCCACGTTTATGCTTCACTCATATGCTCCGTCCCAGTGCCAGTGCCAGTGCCAGTTCCACTCCCAATCCCACTCCCACTTTCATTCCCAGTCCCACTCCTAATCCCATTCCCACTCCTAATCCCAGTCCCACTCCTAATCCCATTTCCACTCCTCATCCCAGACCCAGCTCCAGTCTTAGTCCCAGTCACAGACACAGCACCGACCGATACCCGTTCCCGCTCCCGTTACCCGTTTTCACTCAGCTCTGCTCCGGGCCTGTCACAGTTGGTCATGTCTTTCCCTCATTTTGGCCTTTTCCATTTGCGGCTCTTAGGAAAATCCAATTAAAATGTGCGCACACGTTTTTTTCTCCCTGCCCAAACAAAAATTTCACTCATTTTTTTTTTCATTTTTCATTTTTGATTTTTGATTTTCAGATTGGATTTGGATTTGGGCCTAAAAACATGGCCAAATATCGCGTTTAGTTTCCATAGACTCGATTTTAATTCAATTAATGACTGGTTACATTTTGGCAGAGGAGACCCGCCGCTTCGGGCCCCGCTTTGGGCCTGGCTTAGGGCCCGGCAGAGGGCCCCGCTTTGAGCCCGGCTTTGGGCCAAGTTGGCAAACTGATCTAGACTTTTAGCTAAATTGGGAAATATTGTGTTTCCCTGAAGTGTCTCCCCTCCTGGAGGTGACCCATGGAGTGTCTGACTTTCTGTCACCTTTTCCTCGTATCTTCATCTGTTCTTCCATGTCTCTTCTTTCGCATTGAAGACTTTTTTCTGATGTTCTTGAAAAAAATTGCATGTCTTTGCAAATTTATCGCCTCTTCCTGTTTTCTCACCCGAAGCTCATCGGGCAACAACATCCAACAGTTTGAGGAGCTCGACTGTTGTTGTTGTTGTTGGTGTTGCTGCTGGTGTTGTCGCTGCACACATATCGAGCATATAACAAGCTCTTGAGACATGTGAATGCACCCACTTTCGTGGCTAACGCATCAACCTTCAACAGCAGCAGCGGCAGTGGCAGAGGCAGTGGCAGAGGCAGAGGCAGTGGCAGAGGCAGTGGCATTGGCAGAGGCAGAGGCAGTGGCAACAGTGACTGAGGCAGCGGCAGAGGCAGTGACTAAGGCAATGACAGAGGCAGCGGCAGAAGCACCAAAGGCGGCAACAGCAGCGACAACCGCAACCCACAACGAGACACCCTCCGGACGCAAGCGAGACTCAACCAACCCCCACAAAGTCCAAAGCTCAGCCACCAGTATACTCCCACAACCCATCCCCTCCCTCTTATCCTCCTCCTGCTCCTCCTCCCCCTTCTCCTTAGATCAAATTTACTGCTCATGTCTGACGAAGCGACAGACTTTGTTGTTGACTTTTCAAAAGTGATTTCTTCGAGTAGAGCACATTATATCTGCCCGTAAGTATGCGGCCCGGCATGCCATTTATTGGATTGTGCCACACGGAAACTGAAGAACAGACTTCTCCTTACCCATCCCCCACACCCAGCACTACACCCCTCCATCCAACCAACTCACTCCCATCCTTGTCCACAAAGAACCAATTCAATTGAGTTTATGAAGTTGAAAATCTCCGTTCGGAAAATGTCGTCTAATTGAATCGACCCCCTCCGACCCTCCGACTGTACCCTGAATAGACTACTATATCATTTACTTATCACTTCAACATAATATCGTATATATGTGTATATATGATAATAAATAGCAAAAATGGTGGATAAGAATTACGGTACAAAAAGTAAATCCAATTCTACACGCAAATGTGGAGCTAAGCCCGGTAAATCTGACAAACGCGTTCCTAAACAAATACAAACAGAATCCTGAATCCTTAGTCCTGAATTCTGTATTCTGAGTCCTGAATTCTGAATCCTGAATTCTGAATTCTGAATTGTAAATCCTGAAAGCAAATACGAGCTAAGAACCGCAGTCAGAGAAATAAAAGTCCTTCTCTTGCAATTGGGCTAGGGATTAAAGAGCCGGTCTCCAGGGGGAGGGATGGGGTGGGATGGGATGGGGTGGGGTGGGTATATAACACTGGAAGTGCTAAGTAAACAGGAAAATTGCTGGAAATGCGTGATTTTCGTGTGATAAAAAAAAAAAAGAAATAAACAATTCAAGTCTTTGGATCTACAAATAAACTACAGTTACTTTCAGTCACTTTCAGTCACTTTCAGTCACTTTCCCGGGGGTTAAAGGTGAACGCAGATCGTAAACAGACTTGCCAAAATGGCGTCAACTCGAAAAGCGACCCTAAAAAAGTGTCGCACATAAACTTGTTTTACTGTACTTCATGTGAACCACACGCCCGGAAAAGTCAAACGGTAAACTGAACTTCACTCCATGTAGGGCATCATTTTTTATTCCCGGGCTGTTCCCATAAATTTCAGTAGAACTCTTTTTATAGGAAAGTTTCGAAACTCGTAACTTAGGAACCACTTTAAAGATATAATTAAAGTTAGGAACCACTTTTAAAGATATCACACATAATATAATTATTATCATATATATTTCAGTTAATATCTTATTCTCATATTCTATACCTCAGGAATCCTTTCGGAAAACATTCATTTTCAGTTCGTCCTTTATCTTCGTTCCTTATATCCTAGCAACCACTTAGGTATGAGAAAACACACTTTATTTCAGTTGTTCTCTTTGTATCCTTATTTATATATATATTTTTTTTATATTTATATATATCTTTAAGGACAAGGACAAGGATATAAATAAAGTTAAAAGATATTTTTTTTTAATTTCTTGTCATTTGTTTTTTTTTTTTTTAATTTGTTTGGACTGAAATCTTTGATCATTTTTCTATTTATCATTTGTTTATTTATTTATTATTTGTATTTGTTTTTTATCTTTTGTGGATACAACACCTTCCCTGTATCTCTTTATTTACCTGTCTGTCTATCTGTGTATCTGTATCTATCTTTCAATCCAACCAACTATTTGTTCACCTGTCCATGACCGTAATTTAAAATTCTAAGATTTCAATTTTTGTATTTCTTATCTTTTATTTTGCAACTTTAAATATTTTCAAGCCAAAATCGTGTTGGATATGAATCGATCCGAATATATATAAATAAATTAAATAATTTAAATATTTATTTTTTATCTATTTATATATAAATTATTTATTCAAAATATACACATAAGAAAATGTGTGATAAATCAAT
Source organism: Zaprionus lineosus (assembly GCA_035044505.1). Taxonomy (NCBI): domain Eukaryota; kingdom Metazoa; phylum Arthropoda; class Insecta; order Diptera; family Drosophilidae; genus Zaprionus; species Zaprionus lineosus. The sequence goes on along the minus strand of JAWNNX010000391.1, from coordinate 429,462 downwards.
ATAATATTTATATATAAATAAATTGAAAACAATAATTTATAATTTATTTATTTATAGTTTTATTATATATATGATATATAATAAATTATAAATATAAATAAATGTAAATATAAATATATTTATTTTATATATATTTTTTACTGAATGTATATTTATCTTTTTTTATATATGCTTTACTTTATTTATCTGTGCACATAAAAATCTACATAAACATTTATTTATTTATTTATTTTTTTTTATATTTATTTATATTTTTATTTATCCATCCAACCATCCGTCCATCCACCTATCGTATTTCAATCTACGCATAACAATCCATAATTCGCGCTTGGCTGAATTCCAGTTGCATTCTGATACCTGGCATACTTCCCCCAGTAACTATCCACCTATCCATCTCTTAACTATCCATCTACTAACTATCTATATACCATATACTACATATCTACTAACTATCTATATATATCGACAAATTTAATTATCTATATATTTATCCGAATCTCTGAAAATATCTTAACTTTAAAATAAGAAAAGAATCTGAAAGATTAAAAAATTAAAGATCGAATACCCCTATCTGAATGCTAGGATAAAATATCGGAATTTTTATATATAAGAATTTATCCATTTATCTAAATCACAAAAAGTATTTTTATTTTTAAATTTCTCTCATTTATAATTTTAATATTAAAGCTGAAAAAGTGCCATTTCTTTTCATCGAATACCCCTATTTGAGTGCTCAGTGTGGACCATTAGGGTGTCTGTAGGAAAAAAGAGGGTTATGGAAATTGCATGTTCAACCTAAATACCTACGTCAGAGCCAACTACAAAGGGGGCCTGGCCATAATAAAGGCTTAACAATTAACTAACAAGTTAGTGGCTCTTTCGGCCACTCAGACGATTGACGCCATACAAAGAACTCGGAGAGGCGCTTCGCTTGCCAACGATTCGCCTGGAACAAAGTGGACGAGCGGTCAGTTGTGAGTCGAAGTTGAAGTCGCAGTTGCAGTGCGAATCCCACAACCCAAACCCAAGACCAAGCATAAACCTAAGCCGAAGCCCAAGCCCAAGCCCAAGCCCAAGCCCAAGCCCAAGCCCAAGCCCAAGCCCAGGCCCAGGCCCAGGCCCAGGCCCAGTCGCTGGCCCAGGCCCAAGCCCGATCCCCGGACCCAGTGCCAGCGTCCGTTGGCAGTTGTTGGCCGCTTTTGTCATGTGGTCGTTGCCCCAGCAACCAACATTCATAAACAAGTTTTTCTTTCTACTGGCTTTGTTGTTGTTGTTGTTGTTGCTGCTGTTGCTGCTGCTGCTGTTGTTGCCGCTGTTTTTACTGTACGTCATCGTTGGTTTCTCTTTGAGCTTGGAACTAGAACACCGCATGCAACACACGAGGAATACACACAACTGTTTCTGGGCACAACTGGGCATATTTTTTGTATGCCTGTATGCGTCTGCATGTGTGTGTGTGTGTGTGTGTGTGTGTGTGGGTTCACTTCCTCTAAAAGGGCCAGCAGGAATTATGCCTGCATATGCAATTATAATATAAAACTCATGTCGCTCCAAAATTCCTTATGCAGAACTTAATTGCTGGCAAATATTTGGACAGTTCCCAACCACCCGGAGTCTAGGCAAGCGGAGGGCAATTCAAGCATCGTTAGTAGGGGGAGTAGGTGGGGGGTTAAGGCAATTTTTCATTAAATGTTGTGCCAACTAATTTTGCCACGCCCCATTGAGATTTGAAGTGGCGCATCAATTGCGCATCGAAATTTTTAGCTTAAATTTCATAAAATCTGTTTGCGAGACGAAGGAAACTCCATTTACATATTTCACCCTTAGGATTCGGCTAGTTTGGAACTTGGAACTTGGAACTGGAGGCAAATTGCACTTGTGTGTTCCCGTTATGAAATTGGACTACTTGACATGCACTTGAGCCCTTCTAATCTTCTAATCGTCTAATTTGCATAAACGTTTTCACGCTCAAGCGGCTCCGTCCAAAGGGGCGGTCGTTCCAAAAGTGGATTTCTCTTCTTCTTCCTTATTTTTTAGGGGGGGGTGGCTGGGGGGGAAAGCAGGCAACACATTTCCATGGCCCCAACGATCACAGAATACAAAGATTCAAAGATTCCAAGTTCAATGATCAGGCCGACTCTAGCTGACATAATTGTCCAATTAGTGTCAATTGACAGAGTCTCCAGTTGTTCATTCCAGTGAATGGCCGAGGATCTTATCACCAGATTAGGATCTGGGATCGGGTCGAGCGGATACGCTGGCTGAGCTGCAAATGTTGGATATGCCGATCCGAGTACTTTATTTGTTTATATACAATACGGTTTTAGTTTTATAATGATGCCGCAATTTGCAGATGCTTCCCGTTGAATATCATAACAAAGCAGATTGCGTCCACCTTTTTTATTAGCAGAAGGGAAATGACGAGGGCGGCTCTAAGAGTTACTGCATTGTAATGTGCAACTTCCGGGTGAATAAACAAACTGTGTAGAGATTGTTACAGCTCCTAAATCTAATACCTTTATACAAATATCAACTACTGAATTAAACTAATAAAAAAAATCTTTTTTTATATAAATAAATTAAATACTCAATTCGTTTAGCACACGGATTAAATACTATTATTTTCCGGAAAGGAAGGACTCTATTTAAAATGTACTGCTTTCTTTGCTTTCTAAACCTAAAAATGACTTAACTCTTATTTGTCGGAAAATGGGAAAACAAGCTGCAAAATAATAGTTGGTTTAAAAAAAAATAATATTTAAATTAAAAAAGAAATATATAAAATATTTTTTATATAGAATGTTATAGAATGCAAAATTGAACTTTTGAAAGGCTTAATAAAAAAAAAAAATAAAGTTCTTATAGTTTTGATACTTAAAAATCCTCAAGTATTTATTTACTCCTACAAAATTGTATCATTTTAATTATTAAAAAAAATAAATAAAAATAAATATATATTTGATTTTTATTTTATTTTTATTTATTAATTAAAAGTATTTGCGGGAAATGTCAATAGCTGATTTTACTTTATTTTAAATTTTTAATATTTTTTTTCCTGCAAACTCTCGCCTTTGACACCTGAGCTCCTCTTCCAACTGATTTCACTTATTTCATAGACTTCAAGCTACCCTCGCGTCTAGAATCAAAACTCAAATAACGACAGCTGTAAACGTTTGATATTAAAGTAGAATTAATATCCAAATAGCCAGCGAAGCAAATTGGAAGTTGAGGTTTTGTTTTATGTTTGTTTTCATTGGGAAAACAGAAAATGGACCCATCGCCGATCCCTGAACCGCTCAGACCCCTCAAAAGAAACCCAGACCCGTACAGCCCGCAAATGCCCATGCCCATATCCAGAGCTGGGCCAAGGTGAGTTTTATTATAACATTGGAACACGCGTTGTCGTTGCTGTTGTTGTTGTTGTTGTTGTTGTTGTTGTTGTTGCTGTTGCTGTTGTTGTTGCTGTTGCTGTTGTTGTTGCTGTTGTTGCCTCATTCAATGCACAGACACAAATCATTGGCCAATGCATTTTTTGCGTGGCTAAGCAAAAAAGTGTGCGGCGGAAGCCGTCGCCAGGTGCGAGTGGCGCACATGTTTCAGCTCTTGGTCAATGAAACGTTGTTAAAATGTGTTTCCCTTCCCCTCCCCCACCCCCCTCCCTTCCAGCACCTCCTCCCTCCATATACAAACATCACATTTGTTCTGCCGTGTAACCAATTGATTTGCATGGCAACTCACAAATAGCCCTGGACCCTAAAACCCAAGTCAAAGATCGCGATGGCAAACTTACGGGGTCCACCCTTTAAATTCGCCAAAAAAAAAAAAAAATAACAAAAATAAAAAAAAAAGAAACAGGAGAATAAAATAACAACGGAAGCGCCTGATTAGGGGTTCCTTCAATGTTTACGTATGCGTGTCGCTCAGCTCACGGCTAAGGCGTTACCCAATCCCAAACCCGTAGTTTGACCCTGGCATAGGGTTGGTTCGTTGCTTAGAAGAGTCCGCGACGCAGGATTCTTTCCCGTTTTGCTTGCATTTTACACTAGGGCAACTAGACGAAGAAGACTGAGGCGGGGTTGCGAGCTGAGGGGTGTGAGATGAGTGTGGCTGGGGGGAGGGGAGGGGAGGTTGTAGGTTGAGGGGTGATGCTTGTTTTTTACCTTTTTGGCTTGTAATTTATATATATTTTGTATATTGTACATTTTATATTGTATTGTATTTGTCGGGCTATCAAAATAAAAATTATGCTCCTTGCCGAGGGGCTCGACACATTCGACATGGCCGCACGGCGCTTTTGTGTTTGGTTCCTGTTGTTTTTGTTATTTGTTATTCTTCATGTTGTTGTTCTGGTTGTTGTTGCTGTTGTTGTTATTGTTGCTGCTGCTGCTGTTGTTTTTGTTGTTTATTCTGTTTTGTTGCAATGTACCCACCCAAGCAGTAACCGTGTCTGATATACAGCAACGCCCCCTGCCCCTTTTTGTATATGATTTGTTTGCCTATATACGCCCGGCACTCCGGTACGTCGTTTTCCGTATTCTATACTCCGTACTTATAACCCGTACCCTGCACCATACCTCAGTACCCCCCATCCCGCGCAGGACTAACCACCATCAAACGTTACGTGCAACGTTTTCAAGTTGCGGAAGCAATTGCGCGTGCTGAAGTTGTCGAATGCCTCAAATGCGAATCCTGGCAAGCATAAAAGCATCTCTAGTGCACGACTCTCTGCACCCGCGTTCCGGTCTCCAGTCTCCATACCTTCTGTACCTTCCGTACCTCCTGTACCTTCTATACCTTCCGTACCTCCTGTACCTCCTGTACCTCCTGTACCTTCTATACCTTCCATACCTTCCACATCTCCGTTCACTCCATTTCAGTTCTTTACTCGCCTCGTTGCCGCATTTCAAAGCTTGGCGCAGTTTTGTTTGCCAAAGCGCTTTAAATTAGACCGTAAAAAGTGTGAAACTCCACACAGGGGCTGCTGCTGCTGCTGCTGCTGCTCCTGCAACAGTTCCTGCTGCAGCCTTTGCTCCTGGACAAAGGATTAAACAAACATTGGACGCTGCCAGCTACGGCGATTCACCTTTGATTTATTGTGTGCGACCGTCGAGTAGCCGAAAGTTAAGCAATTTGCCATTGAAGTTAGTCCCCGAAGCGTGTCCAAGTTATTGTACCTTATTTACTGTTTTTTATTGCTGTTCCCAGACCCAAAGCCATACCCAAGTCGAGGCCCAGACCCAGACCCAATTTCAATTTCAATCAGAGTCTCAGCCTTAGTCGCAGACCCCATCCCAATCCAAGTCCCACACCTAGCACCAGGCCTCGCCTTAAGTAGCTTTCAGTTTCAAGTGCTCCGGACCCTTTAAGGGAGCAATCTTGGCGTGCACACGGCCAATCCCAGACCGATAGACCGCCGATAGAGGCCCATTGGCTGCCCACATATAAGGCAAATCAAGGCCAAAGTAATTAAAGATTGCACAAGTTGTGCGATCAAAACGCTCCAAAGACTCAGCCAGCCAGCCAGCACATGGGGTGTGTTCAGAGCTTGTCCCTTAAAATCTTTATATGATAAGTACTTTAAATAAACTATGCTCTATACTAAATATATTTTAATTAAATAAATATTTAATTAATGTTATCAGAAAGGTTCAGGAAATATATACATAAATATATATTGCACATTTAATCATTTAAATTTGTATAAATATTTTTTAAATCGTCGTTGGGGTCACAAAAAGATTAAAAAATAATAAACTCATTATTTTATTCTGAATGCTTGTCATCTTATTTTTTAATCTTTAGATTTTCGTTTCTAGAAAAATAATTAGTCTTTTACGCACTTAAGAACTAATTAGGGGCAAGCGAAAAGACTTCCTAGTAATATTTTCAGAGGTTTTAGGAATCTTTCGGAAAGGTGAAGTGGGACTTAAAACTCAATTATGACTTGCTGAGGGATCTTTATGATCCGCAAGGTGCAGGACTAGCTTGCGACAGGTAAAAGGTAAATACGTTGCAACACCTGCAGAGGATTATGAACGACCTTGTAGATACGAGCCGCTTAATACCTGAGCTAAACATTACTTTATGAACTTCACGCAGATAGAATAAAGCAACAAAAACAACAAAAGCAATAAAAGTAACAGCAAAGTGCAAGTCGCATGGGATTTCCAAAGAAAACACAGATAACCAAGTGAATTGCCCAAAATGAGCGAGAGAGTAAGACGCATATACGCGTATGTATGCATGTGTGCCTTAAATTGTGTCAGTGTATGTCAGAGAGGAGACGCTTGCAGAACCAAGCTCAACGCCCAAAGCTTACTTTAATTAGTTCTTATCGCATTTCTTCCGTGTAGAATATAAAAATAAAAAGAATAAAGACAAAATTCAAACGAAAAACAATAAATTAAGTAAAAATAACACAATGCAGTGACTCAAATTTCAGAGCGCATGAGAGTAAAATGCATAACTGTGTGTTTCGATCTCTATGCTTGTGTGTGAGAGCACAATGCACTCAACTTATCTCACTAAGCTATCATTGGAAGAGCTTTTTTTGTGAGCAAACTAAAAAAATATCAAAAAAAAATAAAAAAAGAAATAATCGCAATAGTCGCAAGAACAGGTGATGTAAAAGAAATATGCAAAACACGCAAGGCAACCGACGGAAAAAAGTATAAACAAACTCAAACGACGACGCTGGCGACAGAGTGAGTCACGGTCACTCACACTTTAAGAAGCGGGGGCCAGTATAGAAAAATGTGCAAGAAAGAGACAGAGTATGCGAGCATGAGAGAGACTTTTGAACAGCGCCCTTATGAGGGGCATGTGAAGTAAATGTATCTGGCGCTGTTTAAGCGCCTGCTACATAAACTATGATGGACGCAGGGGTCAGCTAATAGAACGACTAGGTAGTTAATAATTAAAAAAGAGACTCACCCGTTGGCAGAATAGCATTGTTCTCGCGACGCCATGTAATGGTCGGTGTAGGGTAACCACTGGCATAACACTCCATTTCAACTTCACTGCCCTCGCTGGCCACTATCGATTGTGTGGAGTTGTCCGAAATGACGGGAGGGCGTCGAACGGATAGCTTTACATCAGCGCTTACTTTGTGCACTGTCGAGATAACCACCTGACAGGTGTATGTTCCTGCATCCGTTTCCTGAATATCTTTGATCTGTAGCTTGTATGTAGAAGAAGAAGGATCGTAACGCAGAGAGAAACGTGAGTCTTTGATGACGAGAGTGGAGCTCGTGGAGAGGAAGACGGGATCTGAGTCAGTCTTTAAAAAGAGCACATTGTATTCCTTGGCATACTGCACTGAGCAGTGGAACTCGACAGTGCCGCCAATGTCCTTGATCTGCTCCTGTGTAATGTAAGAGATCGTTGGCGTTCGCTGCGCCTGTGCGTGCGTGGCGTATGCAATGATCAGCAATATTCCGGACCATATATTATTAATCAGCATCTTGGCGAAATTTTATTCTATTTATGACGGTATTTACGAGTACAGTATTGGCACCACACCCTACCAGCTAGAGCTATAGTTAAAAATTTATCACAAGCGAAACGGCAACTGAACGTGAGCGTATTTAACTTTTAACTGTGTAAGAAGCTGCAGCTGAGCTATTTGGTGCTGCGCTCACCGTCTACAGACGACACCTAATTCAGGTGTAGTTTTGACTCTTTCAGTTGCACGCGACAACGCGGATGCTGTTTGCAAGATAGACACTTGTTAGCTCGCTCTAAGCTGGTTTTACTCAACTTCGGTATGTGCGCGCGCGCTCTCTTACTCTTGGCTGTATGTGTGTGTTTACAAATGTAAGCCCAGTTTACGAATAGTTTGAATTTTCAGCACTTCGAAATGACTACCACGAGACGTCTGCTCAATCTGAAAGCCGCACAACGAATGTTTCGAAAGATTCGCGCGGCTGCTGACGATTCCATCGATAGAGCGGATTTATATATCGATAACAGTGACGACTATATCGAAATGTTAGGTAATCTTAACATTTGCTGTTACGCAACTTTGCGCTCGCAGCCAACTTCAATGCATGGAAAAGTGTTAACATAATTATAACAGTTTAAATAAATACGTTATATTTTGGTTTAGGAAAAATAGTCGAAACGGATAGAAATTTGTAAAAGTTTTTTAAAAAAAAGCAACAATATTTGGTACTTTAGAATTGTTTAAAATGTATTTTATTTACTTTTTGTTTTTTTGTATTTTCCATTATTCAGTGGTTAATTATGTATAATGTCTATAAATGTCTGATTTTGTATTTCTTTTGTTTATCCCCCGTCTGTGACTTTTTATGCATAATGATTATATTGTATAACATGTTTATGAATGCATATTAAAAATTGATAATAATAATATAATTAGTATCGACATGACACTGTTCAAGTTTTGTTAAAACATTGGATTCCTTTGTGTCGTTCGTGTAAGTCTAAAATCTTGTAAAATAAAATTCAGCTTTCAAAACGTATAATTCAATTTTAAAAAATTTGTAAACTTTGGAAAGTTTTCTAGTTCCTTCTTTTTTTTATCATTTCTATTAAGATTGCATTCTCATACTATCGTATATCAAAGTGTATTACTTATTTATTGTTCTGCTTCCCCTTGGAAAATTACAGGAATTAGCATTTAGAATTTGATTTTAGGTTTTTTTTTTTTCAACAAGTTGCTAGCTTTAAGTACATAAATGTCTATATATATATATGTATATATATATATAGTATTTGTATTATGTATTTGATTTTCAATTCGTTAAATGTGTAATAAATAGTTGCACAACTTCTTTATGCAATAAAGCGATTCAAAAAAAATTGAAAAAAAAAACAGACACAAATAAAATAAAATCAGTATTAATTATAATTAACTTTTTAATTAAGTGCCAAGCGATTTTAACGAGGTTCAAGAGATTCTGACTTTAAGTACAAGTCTTTTTCATTTTCATTTTCATATTCATTTTCATTTCAAATTGCTTTCTCGTTCATAAATTAAATGTACGTATTTTAAGTATATATTTATATATATATATATATCATCGTATATATATATATCGGTATATATATATTCCCGCTAACGTATTCACCGCAAAAAAATAAATTATAATGATTCAGATAGTAAAGACTAAGGGTAGTCAATAAATAAATTTCTCTAGATCAACATAAGATTCAAGATTAAAAAGCTAAGCGAGTGCATCCAATGGACGCCCCGTACTAATCTCCCACAGTATATCCTTCACGCATCATATCCGTATCATATTATTATATATCATCCATAGGTCCAGATCGACTTAGTTGTTTTGTGAATTAAGACTCCATTGGGCGAACTGCTCCTGCCATTGGCTATTCGCATTTGCCTGTAAAACAAGATCGTTCAGGTATTAGATATATCACATTTAACGGAATCGATCAAATATATATATATAGTACAGTATACAGTATATAAAAAGGTACCCAAACTCTACGCTGTGTGGCATGCAATATTTCAAAATACGAAATTGAAAACGAAATTAAAAATACAATTTATCTAGATAAGGCGATAAACGCGTCCAAAGATCTACACAAGCTACATGAATATATATAAGATATATATATCATATAATTATCGTTGATTATATACGTTTATATAGTTGGGTGCATGTGTTTAAGATATATAATTGGAAAATTAAAAAAGAGGAAAAAAAAGAACAACAACAACGATAAAAAAAAACATCAATGAAATTTCAATAAGGATTTCTTTACGAAATCCTTTACCTTTTCATTCCATTCGGGATTATATGATTGAGATTCATCGAAATCTGAAATTGTATCAAGGTGCAGAAACATCAGTATTGGGATACAAATATCTATATATATCATATATCATAAAGAATGCTAATCCGTTCCGTCTGAATATCTTTAAACGAGCAACCAACATGAAAAAACACTCTAAATACGCGTAGATACAAAATTATATCTAGATACATTTTATTTTTTATTTTAGATGAAGATGAATCTCATGACTTTGATAGTTAACAGAGAGAGAGAGAGAGAGAGAGAAAGAGAGTGAGATAAGAGAGAGATGAGAGATTCGGTGAGCTAAGAGAGAAGAGTTGCATGTATGGAGTGAAGATAGTTCAGATATTCTAGCTAAACGTCGAGTATATATCTTGCAGCTATAAAACGAATCTTGACCAGAGGCAGCGGCATAGTCCGGGTCAGGTTCAGAATTGATCCTCCACTGACTACGCAGCTGCTTCTCGGGGGAAGAAGAAGAACAAGAAGTATACAGACTTGGAGTGAGATCCAACATTATTAAGTGAGAGCTGATGATGGCGATGGAGTGTTCCAAGAGAGACTGGCAACTACAACTTAGATGATCGATCAAAATGCGCTTATATATTCATATAGATCATATACATATATATTTATATGTATATATATATATATTTTACCTGAACGATGTGGTAACCTACAAATTGTTTATATATTTAGACTATATTTCATGATATAAGCGTGCATTATCAACTGCAGTTCATCGATTGTCTCACCGATCTCGTGCAGAGCCGGGAAGCCGGCCTGGTCATCATCGATGAAGAGTTCGGGATGGTAGCGATAGCCGAGAATGCGATTCACCTGTGATTGCTCATCGCTCTGGCCGAAAGTGTAGTCAAATGGAACAGGTGAGAGCAGCTCATCGGTAGCTGAGTCTGTGTAGAAGGGGGCCGCGGTGGCGCCTTGGCATTCGATATCCTTGTCGGAGCAAAAGAAATCCTCATGCACCTGGCAATCGCACTCGGAATCCGAGGACTCGCCACCCTCGATGTGGCGATACTCTTGGCATTCGCATTGATATGGATTGATATTTGGATAGTCGATTGTTTGATTGATTGATTGATCGATTGGTTGGTTGGTTGGTTGGTTGGTTGGTTGGTTGATTGATCGATCGATTGGTTGGCGGTTGGCATACAAAAAACGATTAAAATTATAAGCAACGACAATAACTGAAGATCAACTCAACATTTGCAGCATTTTTTCTTATGCCTTCTATTGGGAAAATAATCTAAAATCGAAGAAAACAAAACACAAAAAAAAAATAAACAGAGAAATTGAAAAACACAACCCAAAAATGAGAAAGGAGCGGCAGTGGGGCAAAGGACACGTCAACGAAGTTGTGTGTGGAGGAGTCAATGGAAACGGTGGCGAGATCCTCGGTCGAAGATGACTTACCCAATGGAAAAATGAAACGCGCCTGTCCCAAGGAGCTAACGGTTCCTTGTCCTGGAAACGCAAGGCCAAACACACACATAGAAAGCACACAGAATGCACAGTTAAGCATAGAGAACATTCCAGATTTTGGATAGTCAATTGGGTGCAGGAAGCAAGTGGTGGCTGGTGGCAGGTGGCAGGTGGCAGGTGGCAAGTGGTTGCTGGTGGCAAGTGGTGGCTGTTGGATTCTAGAAGCGGTGGTCAACTACTTGGGTGCCATACAAACTAACATTCAGCTCTAGCAGCCTCAATGTGCATATTTGCAGGTGCATTTTAATATTTATATTAAAATTAATAAATTAATTATTTATTTAAATATTTAGATTTTAGATTATTTTTTAAAAAGCTTCTGTCGGGAGCAGCAGCAGAGCAGAGGAGATTCAATTGAAAAGATTGAGAAAGAGCGAGCGGGTGAGCGATCAGTAAGTAAAGAGATTGCGGATTGAGGCGACTGCTCCAAGGATTTACCTGCGTTCAGGTCGCTGACCATCGTCGAAATTGCCGACGTTATGTTGTCGGCGGTTTCGTTCAGCTCCGCATCAGCGCTCGGATTTGTGGTGCACATTGGCGGCGGTGCTGCGATGCCGTATACATACACATACATATATAAAGCAAGAGTTTTGTTTTTTTTTTCTTTTTTTTCGTTTTTAAGGATGAAGGTGATCGGAGGCTGTGTCAGCTTCACAGAGATGCACGCGTGCCTCAGGATAATTACAATAATTTTTAAAATTTAATTTTGCCTAATTTCAAATTGATTTCTACCTTTTGCTGGGAATTTAAGTTATAATTTGGAAACTTAAAAAAAAGAGTCCTTTTTCAATTGGAATAATCACAACTTAATTGTGGGGAGAGGATTATGAAAGCCGCCTATACCTCAGGATAATAGCAATAATTTTTTAAAATTTATATTTAATTTAATTTAGTTCTGATTTCCGGTTTAATTGGGAAACTTAGAAAGACTCGTAATTCCAATTGGAATTAATTACAATCAATCATTTTTTAATCCAAATTAATTTAGAGATAATTTTTAAATTTAAATTGTAAACAAATTTTCAATTTTAACTTGGAAAATATAAACATGCTCATGAGGTCCTTTAAGCCATTTATAATTCCAATCTAAATCGATCCAATTAGATTTCTAAGTAAACAAGGATCCAATAGAATTCCTTTCTCTCTATGAATTAATTTATGTTCCAACTAAATTGGACTTAACTTAGTTGAACTTTTCTTTAAAGTCCTTGACGTCCTTTAAACCATTTATAATTCCAATCTAAATCGATCCAGTTAGATTTCTAAATAAGCAAGAATCCAATAGAATCCCTTTCTCTCTATGAATTAATTTATGTTCCAACCAAATTGAACTTGACTTAGTTGAACTTTTCTTCAAGGATATACATAAATATATGAAGGACATTTATATAAAATGCAAGCTAAAAGAAAAGTAAATCTAGTCAATTTAATATTTCATTATTTTCATTATTTTCATCTTAAGATTTGAAGCCTTCAAAAAGTTTTACTTCCAAACGCCAATACTGGAAATAACCCAAAATAAAATTCTAGAAAAAACCCACTATTTTTCATATATACAATTACAATTTAGAAAAGTACCCCTATTTCCGTATCATTGGACAAATTCAATGATTAAATGGAATTTCACAATTTCGTCATTCACGGAAAAAACCCATCAATTGAACTGGTTCCAAATTAATAGGAACTTCTTAAATATAATGACAATAATAATAATAAAAAATAGTGACAATAACAATCAGATACAATGCCAATAATAATCAGATACGAGCCAATGACAATAATAATCGGATGCGATCAATTATAAGGAGCGACAGGAGCGAAAGGAGCGTCGTTCCGGACACGCGAGCACCTCCCATGTGAAGTGTTTTCGGTGGGCAGTGAAGAGTTGAAATGAATGCGTGTACGCAGTTGTGATTGTGAATGTGTGTGGGTGTGTGTGCGTGTGTATGTGAGGGTAGCGAGCGGTGTATGTGAGGGTAGCGAGCGGTGTATAAGTGTGTGTGTGTGTCGAGCGGCGTGGAATGTAAAGAGGTAATCGTTTTGTCGTAAAGAGTGGAGAATTCATTAGTAGACAAACTGAAGGATAAACCTAACAACCAATTATCCTTTAATTATTATATTTTTTTTATCCTCATAAGGATCTTTGTTTTGTTGGCAACCTAAACAAATCTCTGGATACCCTGGTGTCCACCGTTGATCACGGAGACACCCACAGAGCCGCCGGATACTTACTTGCACTGCCGTTGGCGGCAAAGGCGCTGCGCATATCGGTGCTTATCTGATTGAGCTGCTCCAGCTGGCTCTGGCTGAAGGGAGCATGGCCAAGGCCGGACGAGGACTGGGATTGCTGTGCCTGCAGCAGTTGCTGCTGCTGCGAGCGTAGCATGGGATGTGCCATTTGCTGCAGCTGCTGGGCATGTAGGGCGTTCATCGGCGAGGTGCCCAGCACTCCGGCACCGCCGGCAGCTGCTGATGCTGAGCCTGGTCCTCCGCCACCGCCACCCGGCATGGGCGGGGACTTGCCCGAGCGTGGACTGGAATTCGGTGTTGAGCGTGGCGAGGCAGTCTGTTGATTTTTAAGCATACGCATGAGGCCCTCCAGCTGCTCCATGAGCTGTCGCCGCGAATCCTGCAATGCGCCCAAATGGCCCTCCAGCTCGCCCTTGCGCTGCCGCAATGCACGCAGCTCGTTGATCAGCGCCGGATTCTCAGGCGCCATTTGTTCAGTCTCCTGCTGGCGACGTAGTCGCGCAATTTCACGCATGATCTCCTTGTTCTTAGACTCCAGCTGCGCGATGAGTTCCCGCTGGGCACGCGAATTGTCTGTGGCAATGGGCGTTATGCTCTCTGCGTTGGGCATGTTGGAAGGCTTCAGGATGAGATGGGGATTAGTTGGAGATTAATATGTGTTTATGTGTGAAAGCTTACTGCGCGGTTCTCCTGCGCAAGACGAGCGGCATAACGGGCAATCAGTCGATGCTCCTCATCGTTGGCCGATGCGGCGGCTACGCGAGACATTGTGGTGTCCAGGCTGCGTCCAGTGGCTCGGGAATCCAGTGTGCTAGAGCGATCAAAGATGCCGCCATGTCCGGGCCCGGGGCCGGGTCCATGTAAATGTCCCAGCGCCGGATCGGAGAAGCCGTTGTGCGAGGGCAGCGGCGAGGGTGGCACAATGTGCGATAGATTTAGAGTCTTTTCGGGTTGGTCCGGGAATCGTGGCAACACTTGCGTCGTCTTTTCGGGCACGCATCGGAAGCTTTTGCGCAAAGAGTGACCAATCTGTTTGCTGGGCGACTTGTAGCTTGAGTACTCCTTGACCTCGTGATCGTTCTGGTGATTCAGCGATGTCTTGCCATGCCAAAAGCACTCCTGACACAATTGGTAGGCGTGACACCGCTGGCAACGATAACGAAATCCGGTGAAGTTTTCCTTATGGCAAACAGAACAGATCGTCGGATGCACAATAGTCTCAACGGTGGCCAGCCGATGCAGCAGCGGCAGCCAAACGAGACACGATGGTCCCGGTTCAGACATAAGTGTTGCCATGAAATCATTCACGGTGACCTTGTTCTCCGCCGGAAAGATCTCCTCCTCCAAACCCTCCTTGTAATGGAATGTTGGCGATTCATAAACAGCAGCGGGCAGCGCCAGCACCTCGCGCAAAAATTCGCCCAACTTCCAGGCCACCAGCTGCCCTGCACCATCCGAAATCTGTGAAAATATATCTAACAAGGAGCAAGGATTAACATTCGTCCATTTTTAATATTCCATAACCCAATCCCGACTCACATCTCAATTTATCCACCAATTTGCCGGAGCACATGGTGGCCAGCGCCACTTTGATAGAGAACACACGAATCTTTCCAGAGTTGTCACTGCAATTCACGAGAAGATTAGGTAAGGACACGGGGCATATGGAAATGTTCATACCTTGTGTAGGCGGCCAGAAGCCAATTGAGCAGGAGACCAGCCTTGGAGTCCACGGGCACCTGCTGTGCGGTTGGCAGCCTTTTGTTGAGATTGTGGTAAAGCGAGGAGACGAGCGTCTCCAGTCGGGCGACGCTCACCTCGCTCTGCGGCTCCAATGTGTTCAGTCCATTCTCCCGGAATGCCTCAATCACATTCCAAATGTCCACCAGATGCAAGTTGGTCGACTTCTGTATGTAGCGCAGCTTCGAGGCTGTGCGATAGGAAGCAAATCGAATCGAGTCGAAGGTCTGTAGACGCAGATCCTGCAGAATAGCCACGCGCGGCTCCAGCTCCATCTTGGACGCGAGACGAGTTCAACTCTGCAATAATGAACAAAGATGCGCCAAAAGTAATCAGTAAAGAGCAACAATTTTCACATTGGAAACAACGCCCACAATTCACATCGAGTCTCTAATCAGCCAGAGCTTCGGTTGCATTATGTGGGTTACCACATGCACTCGAGATGAATCATGGCACTTTGTGTATAAGAAGCTCTTCCAGCGACCTCGCTTCAAATGGAATTAGACACATGACAAGTCCATGTGTGGGAGTAATGCGACTATCGGTTACCCTTCCAAAAAGCCCCCCAATAGATGAGATTTAAGGTTAAGTGAGATTTGTGACTGTTTCAAATACTACGATGAACTAGTTCATTTCGAGTTTGACTTATTTTGTCAGCAGTTGTTACCAATTAAGCACCTAAATTTAAAGAGTGTTTTAATTTCAGTTCGGAACTAGTTCCGTTGAATCGCAGCTGTTCGGCTCGAAATTAGTTCCATTGGGTTTCAACTTAGACATGAATTTTGAATATAAATTTTCTATAAGATTGAATTCATTTAAACAGAATTGTTTTACTTTCAGAACGGAACTAGTTCCATTGAATCGCAGCTGAAACTGCGATTCGGAACTAGTTCTATTGGGTCTCAACTTATATTTGAATATTGAATACAAATTTTCTACATATATTTTCTTTAATCAGAATTATTTTTACTTTCAGTTCGGAACTAGTTCTGTAGAGTCTCAGCAATAACTAAAATTTGTAATTTAAGGTCGAGAACCTTTTCTTTTTTTTCCCTATATTTATGGAAAAACATATTCGCATAAAAAATACAAAAAAATCCATTAAGTTCAGATCGTATACGGAACTAGTTCAAGCACTGACAGTTCACTTAACGATTGCATTTTTAGATACGCAAATCTTAATGAATTTCACAATTAGCCACATTTTTGATGGGCGACGATTATGAGGAAAATGAGAACTTTTATAAATGGAAATGTATGCAGCTTTTTCCGGACTACGAAGAAGTTTCCACATGGGGATGTCCCTCTGCATATTTGAGGTCCTTAAAGATGTCCCCTTTACAACTTAATAAACCATCTGTAAACATGTCGTGGGTGCTTCAAAACATGTGTATACGGAATATTTAATTAACGCATAAATAATAATGCTTATGTACGTAGCTCCAGCTCCAGCTTCAGCTTCAGCCGCAGCTTACGACTCAGCCTCCGCTCCGGTCACCACTTCAGCCACTCCCACAGT
The DNA here is from genome assembly GCA_035044505.1 of Zaprionus lineosus. Taxonomy (NCBI): domain Eukaryota; kingdom Metazoa; phylum Arthropoda; class Insecta; order Diptera; family Drosophilidae; genus Zaprionus; species Zaprionus lineosus. The sequence continues at coordinate 412,670 of JAWNNX010000391.1, read as the reverse complement.
CTCCGCCCTCTTGCTGTCACGCTCTAACTCGCTTTGTGTCTCAGTGTGACCCTCTTCTCATTTAGTCTGTGACGTCAACTGGGTCATCAGTTGAGGGAATGATGCGAGGAGAGGACAACGGGAACTACATGAACAACAAGGACGACAGCCAGGACGAGGACAACCAGGACAACCAGGACAACGAGCACAACGAGGACATAGCCGACAACATCATCAGCTTTGTGCCATAAACATCAGGCACAACAACGCGAATGCCATAGCGATTGGCATAAGGAGCATCGTGTGCGGCGTCGTGAGAGGCGTCTTCAACCCAATCCTGCAGCTTCCCCTGATGATTGTGTGTGCTCTTGTGGGAACAAGTTCCCTAAGCACCCGCCACGCCCACTAACATTCTCACTTCCGCAGCCCCGCAGCTGGCATCTCCTGCCAACAATGTCATCCTATTTGTGATTTTTTTCCTTCATCTTTTTTTTTTTTATTTTTTTATTACATTTTCCATTGTCATGAGGCTGGGCTGGCCGACGCCTAGCTGGCGGCACAGCCACACCCGCAGCCGCCAAGTGGGTTGGCACTGCTCCCAGTTGGCAGTGCGGGCACAAGTGAGCAATCCAAAGCAGAGCTACCGTCACCAGGCACGAGGACACTCAGACCCCAAAGTTTAGACGCTGGAACAAAGCAAATTTTATTAACTCGCCGCCTCAATGGCAAATCATTTGTAATCCTCTTTGCCGGGGCAATTAATCGAACCAGTTCCGTGTACAAAGTTTGAAGCTGGAGTTGCGGCTGGTGGGGTAGGAAGTAACTGCATCAATTCCCTGACCAAACAATTGCAGCTCTGCCGATGCCGCGAATCCTCAAAAGCGTCTGCCATTTATTATGTTGAATGTATATTTTATTCCCGCCCCTCAACCCCCTCATCGACCGCTTTCACCTTTTTTTTTTGTGTCCGACGAGCCAGGATAATATCTGTGGAATATCCTGTGGAATGAATGTGTGAACATAACTCATGTTTTCAGGCCGCCAGCGACACGTTAACAGTTGGCACATTGAATCTGACTTCTGAGGGCATTTCAGCCGTGCCAAAAATTTAAATAGTTTGGCTGCCAGTGAAACACTTACGAAGGCGACACAAAAGGGAATTGAATAAATAGCCAACTTAGCTTAAGAGTTCACTTTTTAAGAATCTCTCAACTTCAAACTTCAAAGGAAACTTTGTCGAGCAGCCGCAAGGACGCATTCATAAAGGACTCTGAGAGATTATAATCTGCACTTCAATTTCCAAACTTCTCATCTGACAATGGAATGCGAGTTGGAGCAGCTCTTGGGGGACTTGGAACCAGTGTGCATATAGGGCAGTGGCCATCAGTGTCGGATTCTGTGTGGATGGAAAGATGAGAACGTGATGACGCATTCAGGACGCAGGGTGCAGGCAGCAGGAGGCAGAAGGCAGGAGGCAGGAGGCAGGAGGCAGGAGGCAGGAGGCAGGCTGGAGGCAGCAGGAGGCAGGCTGGAGGCCGGAGGACATGTATTGCAGGACAGACAGCGCGGCACTGAAAATCAGAGTTGACAGCAGGCAACGGAAATAACGTACAACAGGCCAAGGGCCGGGCTGGGGGGGATGGGGTGATGGACATCAGGACGAGGAGCAGAGCAGAGGCAGAGGCAGAGGCAGAGACATGAACGTGGACATTTAAATAGGATTCTTCATTTAAATGCTGTTTCAATTCCATGCTGTTCGGGGAGGCCAGGCGAGGGAGCAGGACGACGGGCACGGAGATAGAACAAATGAGATGACAGCGAGCCGCGCCCAGGACTTGACTGACTGCATTGGACAGGATAACAGCCAATCAGTGTCCCAAAGTGGAATTCAATTTCGAAACTACGAAACCCCAAACGACAATTGTTGACGATGATGACAGCAACAAGGACGACGACGATGACGATGGCGTTGGAAAAGCTGGGCGATGAGTCATAAGCTTCTGTTGGACAGGACTGTGAATGAAATGAAGCGACAGAAGCCGCCAAGACTTGCATTTGGTAGATGCACAAATTCACACTGACACACATATACACATGACGACACACATATTCACATACCCATACATTGAAACGCTCACCCACTCACACATTCACCCACTCACACACTCACACACTCATACAGTCATATAAATGTGCGCACTCATACATCGCAGGAGCAGATGTGGGACACCTAAACAAAATAACACACACTCACACACACACACAGACTCACACTCGCATACATACGACCACATGACACCCCACACACACACACACAGGACACACATTCTCACACATCGGCTGCATCTTGGAGCTAACTGAATGAAGGACGAGCTACGAGCTGTGTAAACATTTGCGCACAAAAGTATGCAACGAATCCTGAATCGAGTTTGGCAACGAGCGACGCTGACTATGAGGACCCCAATGCGCAGAGCTGGGAGCCTGGGCGTGCCGCTTGGCAGGGCTGCACTGCTGCAACTCGAGCAGGTCCTGGATAAAGGTGTTCAGGACTTTTGGGGTTGTATTGCCCATGAGAATGAGCTCGAGGCCCAGACCAACTTCCTGCCTCTTGAGTCCCTGCTGGGTATGCGTGTGCGTGTGTGTGTGTATGTGTGTGTATTTCGAGTGGCCACTTCAGACAGTGGATCAATTTGTCAGAATCAATGGCTAAAATGTATATAATATATTCCTGATTAACTGAAGCATCGAGCATAAAACGTGCTTAACTATTTTTAGCAGCTGAAGGACTCAAACGCTGCAACGCCAGGAAATCAAATAATTCTCTGGAGTCTGAGCTTAAGAGAATCCTGCACATTTCGAGTGAAATGAAAGCATGAAAATTTCTGATTGGATATCCTGAATTTTTGCATATTCAAACTTTAACTGACATTGCGACACGTGTTAATCCACGGTGCATCCCATCTGCAGGTTGTTGTTGGTCACCCTGGCTCTTTGGTCACCCACAACGATGACCGCCCGCTTGTTAACCCCCTTTCCATTTGTGTCAGTCTCTGAGATTCCGGCTACTAAAAAATGCACAAAAACGTTTCCGTTTTTTTTTCCTCTTTTGGTCAACGAGAAAGAAGAAGAAATTGAAAGGCTGAGGGTGGGAAGGAGGTGGAGGAGGAGGAGGAGCAGGCGGTGGAGGTCATAGAAAATTCCATGGCATGGCAATGGATGAGTGTCTCGTTTATCTTCGGATTGTGAAATTCCACAGCTGCATTTGTGCTTCAGTGTTTGGTATTCATGAGTCCTGCTTAACAAGCATCAGGGACAAGAGACAAGGACCAGGAGACAAGGAGCAGGAGACAAGAGACAAACGGCGAGATGCGAGAGGCAAGAGGCGAGAGACATAAGACAAAAGGATAAATAAAATAAATAAAAGTCCCTTCCTTCTGGTTTTGCCATGATAATTTTTCATATTTAAACAAGCCGACGATGGGGAAAGTTTTCCAATATGAACTTTCGCCTGATATGTCGCTGACACTTTCGCCAACTTTTGATCAAACAAAATGAAATACTTAACTTTGTTCCTTATTATCATTACAGCTCTAATAATCATTATTATCATTATCATTATGACCATTTTCATTACTCCTCTCATTATGCCTATCATCTTGCATCTTTCTTCTTACTATAATCATCATCATAAACATCATCATCATCATCATTAACATCATAAACATCATCATCATCATCATCTTCATCATCATCATCATCATCATCATTACCATTAACCACAGGCAGGCTGCATGTGCGACCTCATTAGAAGCCCAACCGGGCAGCCAGGACATCTCTGGACAGGAAACGGGGTCAGCTATGTGTCTAACTCATAATAAAAATAATGGGAAAAATAATGATGAGACTCCCTGGAAATGGGTCAAAGTGCAGGACTCTAATGAATAAACTAAGACTGAATAGTTGTGGGAGCTGTTAATGGCTTTCCACAGCGTCGACACTTAAATTTTCCACCCAAAGGATTCCAAATTCCCAGGTGAATGCTACGTTAGCTACATTAGCCGCTTAAAGGGTAACACTATCCTTCGTCAGGATGCGCCAAAAAAAACTTCACAGAACAACTGATGAAAAATGACTGGCAATATAACAACAACAACACAAACATAAACAACAATAAAAAAAAACTGCGACCACCACTACCGACAACAAACTTGGATCCTGGGACTTGAAGCCTGCATCAAAGGATTTAAAAGTTTTGCGCAAGGAAACTTTCAGCCGCCTTTGCAATTGCAGCAGGAAAAAACCTACAACAACAAAAAAAAAAGCAAAGAAAGGAAAAATAAAAATCAAAAAGCCATTGGACAATTTAGCAAAAGGAGCTGCGCCATAACTGGCACTGAGTCCTGGGCCAGATCCTGGCGTGCAGTTTGCGTGCACGGCAAATCAAAGAGAATCCCAAAACGGACTTCAATGATAACTGGCACATAATTCGGAATTCCTGGCACTCAGGTTGAGGGAAAATCGTTTCGGTTATTTCGTGTTAATTCAGCTTTTCCATTGGGAAAAATGAAAATGCGACCACAGCAACAGAAAAACTAGGGAAAAGCATAGAACAAAGAGAGCATAAAAATAACGGTACCAATCATTTTACAAGCAACATTAAGACTGACGAGCAGGTACCCTAGAATTTTTAAAGAATTACAAGATTTCAACAATTTAAAAAAAAAAATAAAAAATAAAATAAAATAAATAATTAATATTTTATATTTATATTTTATATATTTTATTAGTATATAATAATAAATAAAAAGAAAACACTTAAAAATATATTTTGGATAATGAGATGATGATATAAAGTTAAAAGCAAATTTAATAAAGATAAAAATAAAAACTCTTATTTTCAATTAATAATTAAATATATAATTAAATAAAATTTGATAAATATTAAAAATAAATGTTTGAATAAATAAATAAAAAATTAATTTTATAAGCAAAGAATTATAATGGTGAAATACATAATTAATATCATGGTTAATGGTTAAAATCCTAATTAAAATAATATTTGAACAATATGAAATAAAAAAAATAATGAATAACACATAAAATAAAAATACAACAATTAAAATTAAATTGAATGTACAAAATTAAATGTAAATTTAATAAAAGTTAAAATTAAATCATTTAATAGAGATACAAATTTTGATAAAAACAAATATTTCAAAAAAAAATATTGATGAGGATAGAAAACTAATTTATAAAAAAATAAATAATAAAAATAATAATAAATTTGACAGCGGTAAAAAATACAAAATAATGATCAAATATTTAGCAAATTTAATAATGATTATAAATCAAAAATATATATAGAGTAAGTAAAAAGTTTTAAGAATTTAAAATGTGTATTTAATTAAATAATAAATAAATAATTTATTAATATAAAAAATAACAATGACTCAAGAATTTTAAGAATCAATCAAATTTATATTTACTTATGTAAGCAATTAAATTATTAATATAAAAAATATAAAAAGGACAGAAGAATTTTTAGAATTTAAAGTTGTTATTTAATTATATAACACATTAATAGTTTATTAAGATAAAGAAAATAAAATGACTGAAACTCTGCATAAATTATAAAATACCTAATATAATATATTTAATAATTAATAAAAAATATATAAAAAAAAAAAAGATATAGCTATAAAATAAATAATATATTTAAGATCACGAAGTTTCCGCTGAGCGGCAAAGGTGACGAGCCCATCACACATACACGTTTATATACACATATACACATATACACATATATACATACACACATACACACATATAAACACATTCATATATATTACATCTAAAGCTAATGACATAATCAATGAATCAGAATTTTCTTTAGATAACTTTTTCCTAAGAAAATTCTAGCTTAGGAACTGCATTCAAACTTTTTGTCTCCTAATGAACGCATACACCCCACTGTCAGGCTCTGATTACAGGTAATCATCGCATGTCAAGCCGAAATGATAATTTAAAATCGTCGAGCCGTGCAATAACCTTTTGTCTCGGTCCCATTCACGTTCCCATTCCCATTCCCGTTCCCGTTCCCGTTTCTGCTCCCGTTCCCGTTCCCATTTCTGCTCCTGCTCCCTTTCCCTTCCGTTTCTATTGCGGTGCCCAGAAAGTCAAAAGAGAAGCTATAAAATGTTGCAGGCTGGGAAACTGAATTACGAACGACCATCAAAGAAATCTGGCAGAGCAACTGCATCATGAGGCACATCTGCGTGCCTGTGGATGTGCAACGATGGGTTAATTGAAAGCTCCAGCAGCGGTGGGTGAGGAGTGAGGGGTGGAGAGGGGAACGCAACGGTGCGGGGCTGATGAAAATTGAAATTCTGCTCCATTAGTCATGGTGAAGCGGAACCTAATTGATCACAAGCAGCTCCAAGTTGGACCGCACTTGGGACCGACTCTAGAACTTAATTATGAGAACCACTATAAAATTAGTTCATGAACAACAAAACTTGGTAAAATGCACACACACACACACACACACACATACTCACACACATATGCACTAACTAACACAGGCAAACACTAAATAGTGGAAATGCTAAGCACAAAGTAAAGGATGGGCATGATGATGAGTGGATGCCAGGAAGTTCTGTTCCAGTTTGAGATGCCACTGCACGTCATCGTCCTTCGTCAACACATACACAGAAAGGACAAAACACCCAAAGAGTGAGAGGTGAAAAGTAAGTAGGAGCAATATAGGGGAAGGCAAGAGATGAAGGAAGGGCAGGTGGGGGAATAATTATGCATAGAAACGGGAACATCGACACAGGGACAGAAGAAAGGGAAGGATTGAAGGAGTTCGGGTTCCTGGGCACAGGCAGGCAGGCATGAGCTTGGGCTTGGGCCGTGCTACTTACTGCTCAAGTTAACTGTACTGCGGATAATGGAAAATGCACATTCCGTCAGCTGCACCACAAAGCACCATTAGACGGCGCCCAAGGATTAACGCTGTGTTTGTTCTCGAAAGTGGAAGGACCGACCGACCGAACATCCAACCACCCGACCACCCGACCACCCGACCGACAACTTTAAAGGCGAAACATAAAAGTATTTTTCTGGCGACAGCACTTGACGGTGTCAGGAATTCTATCACAATACCATCGCCTAGCCACCATGGGCCCTCATGTCCCTACAAGTCATGTCCCTACAAGGAATGCTACACGTGGAGAAACTAGTGATTCGTCTCGCAGGTGCAAGTTTCTGCGGAAATAAAGGTTTTTTGAAAATCAAAGGAAAAACTCTTATTGTTTCAATTCTAATAAAAAACAAAAAATAAACAATTTCGAAATGAAGGAGGTGGAAAAAAAAAACTATCCTTTTTAGCTGCAATCCTGAAACTGGAACTCTGCCCACTTCACAACAAACAAAGCACACAAAAGGAATGAAACTCATGGGAATATTTCTAGGTTTGAAAAAGGATAAAAAAAATCTATAAATCGATTTCTTGTAAGAAACAATATTTTAATTAACTAAAATTTTAATAAATAATAGTTTTATTTTTAATAATAAATTAAATCTTTAAGTTTCTTAATAAATTAATAAAAATTTTTAAGATTTCCTTTTATCCTTTTTCCATTTATCTTTCCTATTGGATGGAATACTTTATTCGGATTAAAGACCGCAAGCCCTACTTTTCCCATTATTATTAGTCATATTTTCTTTATAATTTCTTTAAAGGAAAATAGTGGAAAAAACCCCCCTATTATGAGACCCCATTATTTATATTTAATTTAATATATACATAATAATAATTGATAATAAAATAAACTGTTTCATTTAATATAAATATTTAATCATCTGAGTTTGTCTTTTCCCCAATTTCAAATGACAATTATATTAAAATTTAACAAATTTAATTTTTTTCAATTTTAAATATTATTTATTTTCCAGAATTTTCTAAAAGTTTGTCCAAAATATGTTCTATGTATTATTATTTAAATTATCTAGACCAATTTATTTAATTAAACATTATTAAAGTATCTTTTCCGATTTTTTGTTATCTCTGCCAACGTCAATAATGAAGAACCCTATTTTTCCCAGTATGTAAAGTTATATTATATTTTAAATACTTTTAAGGCCGAATTTAAATCTCAAACATAATAAAACGCTTGTTATAATAGAGTGCCCTTCTTTTTCTAGTATTTAAAGTTATATTATACTTTAAATACTTTTTAAGGATAAATTTAAATCTCAAACATAATAAAACCCTTATTGAATGCCCTACTTTTCCCAGTATTTAAAGTCATGTTACATTTTAAATACTTTAAAGGACAAATTCAAATATCAAACATAATAAAACCCTTATTATAATATCCCATTATAATCGAGTGCCCTACTTTTCCCAGTATTTGAAGTCGTACTTCACATAAAATGCATGATTGCTTCATTAGAATTAATGTCAACTAAAACCCTAAAAAAACACAATTATAGCATCCCATTATTTGTATTTTTAACATGTATTTCTTAGAGGGAAAAAAGCTGTTACATTTATGGCCATTTTAATTACCTGAGTTGCAATTAGCAGTTACTCCAGTTTCGAAATAGCGATTTTATTCAAATTTCAGATGTTTTATAGATTTTATAGTTAATTTCAGATTTTTAAGAGTTTATGCACAATCTGTTAGGCTTTGATTGATGCTCGTTAACGTGTCGCCTTCAATGAGTTATGGTTTTATGGCCAACACCTGCTACACCTGTAACCCGAGCTCGTGGAACGCCCACGTATGGCATTCCACTGGCTCTGAGGTGACTTTAGTTACAAATAATTCTAAATATGCATTCACAAGTCGCCCAGTCAATACACACACAAACACACACACACACACACACACACACACATATTTATATATATAGTGTGTTTATTTGTATATTAAATATCTGAAGGTGTGACAAGTTCTCAAATTAACACACACACAAAACACACACAACACACACGACACGTGTCAATAGACAAAAGAGTAAACTGTAAACAAATGTGTATTAAAGTCCTCGGGATATTCCATTGATCAGCGATTTTAAAATTAGAATATTTTGTTTTTCAAATATTTGTGAAAAAAATATTCCCAGACTTTTGAACTCGGTCACGCCTATTTTTATTACATGATTATTATTATGAAGATGATGACTGTACGTGATATTTAGAAAAGTTGCAGCTTCTAGTTAATCACTCGTATATTTATTCACTTCTAAGTCAAATACCGTGTACAGTATTCGAAATTGATTCACACTCACACTCATTTATCATTTTCGAAGTACAAAATGCACTCTTCGTATTCGAAATGCCATAAATAATTCTATGACTTCCCATAAACAATCACAGAGGGCAGCCATAAGGAAGCTGGGAGTTTCCTATGCAGTTTTTAATTATTAATATTTCAAAATTTCCACATTTCAATATTTTTCAAAAATTTCAAAATTTCTGAATTTTTGAATTCTTCAAAATTATCGAATTTCTAATTTTTCTGTAATTTCTAATTTTAAAGGGCATCTAGTGGGAGGTTTCTGTCGTCTGTCTGACAACTGAAATGCAAATTGTTTAAACAACTTCAAATCAACAAACAATTCAGCTGGAAAAACTGCAAAACTATTTTCCACACAGACTCAAAATGGAAATGGGAAAATTGAAGCAATTTTTAGTTTCATTTTTTAAGCCAAAAAATCATAAATTTCTGTTTGTTTTTCTTCTAGTGGCAGTCACAATATTTTAACACATATATACATACATACTATATACATACATATACACATACATATATATGTATATATATATATATATATATACATGTATAAATACATATGCATATATATTTTTATATGTAGATATATGTTTTCTCTTAGTTCGCACCATTCGAAGTTGGAAGCTGCAGTCGCCAAGCATCGCCCCACGCACTGTGGCAACGATGACGACTGCGACTGCGACTGCGACTGCCACTGTGACGGTGACTGTCACTGCGACTGGGACTGCGAAAGTGACTGCGACTGCCACTGTGACTATGACTGGTACTGCTACGGTGACTGCCACTGTGACTGCCACTGCGACTGCCTCCGCGACTGCCACTGCGACTGCCACTGCGACTGCGAAGTGTTGGTCATTGGCATCGTGTGTCTTACGACATGAAAGGCAAATATTTTTAAGACTTTACAGTTTGTGGTTGGGCGTTTGGGCATTTGGGCGTGTGGGCGGTTTTTCCATTTCACGATACATTTCCACCACGCACTGCTCCATTTCCCTTGTGGGGCAAAAAGCTGCTCGCTTTTGCCATGGCAAAGGCCATAAATGCGATTATCAGTGGGGCCGTCGCTGATAAGAATCTGCAGGCGGTTGATAAGATATTTGAGCCACAAATGAAAGTGGCCAAAACGAGTTGCATAATGTGGCTAAATGCTTGAAGCTAGATAAAAGATGTACAACTTTTGGGCTGATACTTTGGCTGTCAATCAAAGTTCGATATCAGGTAGAGTGGCAGGTGGGCTGATGAGCTGGTGGAAAGGGATGGGGGCATGGCCTCAGGGGCTGCCGTAAACGAAGAGGTTGCGACACACGGCAAAAGGCAATCAATGCCAAGAAAAATAAACGATTGTCGTAGCAAAAAGAAGAAGCAGGGCATTTCAGTCGGGTATGTCCAACGCAGAGATACCCTTGCTAAGAAATATCTCTTCTTTTATTCGCCAAACTCAGAGATACCCCTACTCAGAAATTTTCCTTTCTTTACTGACACACATCTCAGAGAAACTCTTTCTCAAGAGATTTCCCTTCTCCAGATATCTCAGAGCTTTTCCTCCACAAAAAATTTTCTATCTTTTCCTAAGGAAGTTACCTTTTTTTAAGTACAATTCAGATACTCTTACCGAAGAAATTTCCCTTCATTTACTTCCAAAACTGAAAGATACTTTTCAAAGAATTTCCCAACTTTTCCTTACATAACTCAATCGCACCTTTACGCAGAAATTTCCCTTCTTTTACAGGCACATCTCTGAGATGCTTAAGAGATTTTCCTTCTTTAACTCAGATAACTCAGAGCTATCCTCCACAAGAAATTTTCATTCTTCTTCTTCCCCCAAGAAATTCCCCCTATTTTATATAAATATTTAAAAGATACTCTATCTCAAGAAAATTTCCTTCTTTCAATGCCAAAACTTAGAGACACACTTACTTAAGAAATTTCCCAACTTTGAATCGCAGAACTCAAGGATGCTCTTCCTATAGAAACTTGCCTTGTTTTACTTGCACAATTAAAAGATATCCTTATCCAAAAATGTCCCTTCCTTTACTCACACTAACCCTACCCCAAGAAATTAGCCTCTCTTTACTCGAAAATAAAAGCAAATCTTATGGATTTCCAGAGTTCCAAACTCTGCTGTTGATATTGACCCTATGCTTCGATCATCCCCCTCTTTAAATATTTTACAGGGTATACAGAATTTTATTGCCAGTTTCTTGGACCTTTTGTTGGCTCTGTTTGTTCTGCTTTTTTGCTGTCGGACTCTGGGACTCTGGTTGTTCGCCTGTTTGTTGGGTCTTCACATAAATTCATAATGAGATTTAAAATGCGACTGTCACACACACCCCCTCACATACATATACACACACACATATGGCAAACAGTCGGCATATTATTGGCCATGTCAAGAGTGTTTACCAAGAATTGCGAAGCAATCAATACGATTAAAATGGAAGGCTAACCGAGATATTGGGAAAAATTGCCCCTATTGATTACAGCGAATATTTAATTAAATTACCTTCCGTTGGAAAAACTTTCAAATATCCGAAATTCACTTAAAGTGCAAACTGACCGGAAAACAATTTATAAACAATTATTGAAAGTGGAAAAGATTTTTTTTTTTCTAAATTCTTGTAAACAGATTTAAATAAAGATTTCTGCCATCTTTATGCATTGTTTGGAAAACAATCAATTTTCGGAAGCTTCGATAATTGTAAATATTTTCCATAATCAAAGTCAATGAAAAGCCGGAAAATTCAGCGTTAGATGATAACCAGATGCAGGGGGGAATAGTTTATAAGGCATTTAAATGGTGCCAAACGAAGATAGCTTCATTTAATGATCTTTGGATAACCCATTAAATTTATTATTCATTTTTTTTATTGAGTTTTCCCGATTGAAATCTTCGTCATCTTCGGCTGCCGCAGCTGCATGCCACTTGCAACCATTTTGATGCTAATTGAAGTCGATGCGATGACGGATATCACGATGACGGTGACCGCAATAAAGTCTTTTGATCTGGTTCACTGATGCAGATAGAGCGACAGGATGGTCGATGCTTGAGGATGGATGATGCTACCTCGAGCTTGGCTACCGCTGCTCCAGTTCAAAAAGTATGAGAATTTTGAAATCCAACGAACGTTGGAGCAACTTATAGTAAGGAACATGCTGCACATAATTCATGTGACACGTTCGGAACGAAACGATTGCAGTGGGTGGGGATAAGCGTAGGGGTAAAGGTAAGAGAGAGGGGGGGGGGGGGGGGGCGGCGGTGGCGAGGGCCGGAAACTTTAGTTTGCTCGTTTCATTTGGTTCATGTTGTGGAAAGCTAAATGAGGCGTGACATAGAAAAACAAGAGCAGGCGGCACGCACATAGACAAGGCATGGCATGAAGGGAAAGAGATGGACAAGCACTTGGTAATTGGGAGCGCACCCACGGCAACACCAACAACACTAACAACAACCACAACAACAAGAACAACCACAACAACGACAACAAACGCATAAACACCCATTGGAGTCTTCATTGTCCCCAAAAAACACAAAGAGTCGGTGAAACGAAAGACAAAGAATTATTTATACAGTGAAAAATTGAAAAATCTCATGAAAGCGTCCACAAGAAGATTGGCCTATGAAACCGTTCAACCCAACACCCACTCACCAGAGGCCGACAACAGAAACACACACACACACACACACATACACACAGATGCTCATAAATACGCTGCAGGAGACAGAGAGGCGGACGTCAGAGACAAAGTGACAAAAATACGGGGTGAGGGGTTAAACAATTAACCCTTTTGGGTCTGCTTGAAGAGAGGCGTGAGGGCATCACAACAATTACTTTGAAGTTACTTTTGTGTTGATAGCTTGTAATACCCTCGATAAAAAGGGAAAAAAGGGTATACACGATGTCAAAATAAAATAAAGTTGAGAAATTCACCTTTTGCCTGCAAAAATTAAAGAAACGTTGCTCCAACTGCAAAGTACAATTAATTGAACTGTCTGAATCATATATAAATAAATAAATTAAATAATTAAATTTAATAAATTAATTAAATAAATTAATTAAATAAATTAATTGAATTAATTAATTAAATAAATTAATTAAATAAATTAATTAAATAAATTAATTTAATAAATTAATTAAATAAATTAATTTAATAAATAAATTAATTAAATAAATATTTTTATAGAATTCTTCAAACTCAAGTACAGAGTATTTCCTAGTCGAATACATGCTATGAATTGTGTGTTAAGGTTCCTTCTGGTCTTGGCTGTGGTGACATTCTTGTCGTTAGATTTCAGCAGCCTTAACGAGCCACAATTGAAAATGGCTTTAATTAGTTTATATACAACAACGCAAATTGCAATAAAATTAATCGTTTATGCCGTAATCGCATTTACCGTGTGCTCATTGCTCTCCTCCCAGGCAACGTAGCAGCCAACCAATCGACCGACCAATTACCCACCCACCCATTGGGTCGACTCTTTCAATCTGTCATTGATATATTGCTCACCAAGTAACCTACAGCCCATTGCTGTACGGTGAATGGTGAACTCAATCATGTAAACCGGGCGGAGACACAACCGTGCCGATTCCATTACAGGCGGCTTAACGAGATTGCCAGCTAGTGGAGCGTGAAGCTCTTCACTTGCATTCCCTCCCGCTCCCTCTTGCCAATTGTGACTATTTTTAACCGCATGGATTCAAATTTATACAGCCACCGCACAAAGTTGATCTTTATGGCTACAAACTCAAAGAATTTTACATGCAGTGAAATCTAAAAACCTAAAAATCTAAATTGTGTAAGGATATTAATAAAATCCTTATCATTCATATATGCACTGTCATATACAAAAAGTCAATCCATCGATTTGTTAAAAAGAAATACATTAAAAACCCGCAGATCCGCACACCCGCAGAAAGATGGATGCTAAGAGGCAATAAATCTACAGCAGCTGCCACAGGGTGGACGTGAAGAAGAGGTGAAAAATACAAAGAGGTGAAAAAGTCAAAGAGGTAAATATTCTAAGAGGTAGAAAATTCAAAGAGGTGCAAAATGTATTGAAAGAAAAATTTATTTACTGTTTGTAAAATTAATGTTTTAAAATTAATATAAATCCCTAGACAATCTGAATAGTTCTAAAAGAATTTATTTGAAAATATAAACAAGTAAACACACGAAATAAAACAATTTAATTTTTTCTGATTACAAATTGATTATTGTTAAAGCCATAAAAATCAACGAGTAAAGGTTAAAGCATACCTGAAGTGACCCGAAGACCCCATTTAAAAAAAGTAATATAATTTGAAAATTAATTAATTTCTGTGCATACAAAAAGTTACGATTTCAAGAATCGAAAGTGAAATTTGGTGTTATCAGAAAACCGTAAATGCTGTCAGATAACCCATGACTCTAATAAAACGAATGATCATCACCCAAGGTGTTGAGGCGAATGTAAGAGTTCGGCTAAGCTCGGCTCCGACTTGTGAGCGTTCGGTCGCGTTCGGCTCAGCTTTGATTGACTTGGTGCGGCGCATGGGTAGCTGTGCTTATGGCTAGACACCTGCTTGCCCAGAGACGCGACAGCCGCGTTGCCGATTAGCGGGCGTAGTTCCCTAGACCCAGAAGCAACTATCGGCCCCCGCTCTGCAAGTGCCGTTGTATCCCCCGGGCTGATCGGCCGCTTGGTCGATTGGTCGGTTCGTCGGTAGGTCGATTGGTCGGTTGGTCGTTTGGTCGGGGAGCAGCATCAGTCGCCGTTTTTCAAATGCTAAAATTGGCGATTAGTCAAAATGATGTCACCGAGTTATTTTGATTGTTTTTTATATACGTATTTATTTATTTATTTATTTTGCTTTCGTTTGCTTCTCATTGGCACGTTAGCAACTAAAGGCGAGACTATAAAGTGCGTCCCTGGACTTCCTTTGATACAGATAAGGGATAAAGGCCCCGGATAAAAAGTAAAGCTTAAAAAAATGCTGTTTAATCACAACTTTCATATTTTAGAACATTTTAATAGGGTTTCCCCGGGTGATGTTATCGCTGTTATTATCTGATCTTAAAAAAGCAAACAATGATTTCATGCAAATCAAAAGCAAAAAAAAAAAAGAAACAACTTGATTTGGTTATTGCCCATGTAGACATGTGTATACTGAAAACGTATGTCGTTTCCATATTTGATTTGATCTGATCTAATCCAACGCCAGATATTTAAATAAAATGCAATCTATAAATATTTAATTAAACAATAGATGTGTATGTCATCAATAGCAAGCCCAGAGCCGCAAAAACAAACCAATAAATGAAATACACAGAAAAAATACTCATTAAATTGCAAAATTCCTCAAAAAGATAACAGTCGACTTTGGCAAAGAGGGAAAGGTTCAATGTTGCTGTCATTTATTTGTTGGTATATATTTAAAACCAATTGCATTGTTTGATATGCAAAAGTACCAGCAACGTAGCCACAGCAATGTGTTAAACAACATAAACAATCTATATGCAAATGAGTTACTTTAAAATACCCTACAAATAACAAATTAAAAAAAAAAAACTTTAAGATTGTGACTTAATCTGAATGCGTATCTTAAGAAATTTATTTATTAAACTTTTCAAAAAACACCTAAAAAATCTGCTCTAGTAATCTCTGTTAAAGTTAGCGATTTTTTTCTGTTACATACGATTCGATACCCTACGTTTAACATTCTACTGGTTACGGGGTATAAGAATGTGTAAACGTCAATAGCCAACGAATAAGCGGGCGCAAAAAGGAGGGGGATTGCTCGCATGTGCACTGAAAGGGGCGTAGGGGTGGAGTACGACAGCTGCTATGTCGCGACGCTTGGATTTTTATGAATGAACATTGACAATGTTGCGGTTGTCATAGTTAAAGAAAACTACGCGATACGCATAGTTTTGTTGAGAGTTTTGCATTTTAAATTATTGTTTACCTTTTTTAAATTGCCTTTTATGTTGTCCAAGTATGCGTCACTTTTGCCCTGCGACAGAATTTTGTTGCTCTTTCTCACTTTTCTTCACTTCGGTCGTCTGCTGCCAATTCTTGTTCTTCCTATAGTAACTCTTCGCACTTTTTTAAAATGTTATTATATTAATTTTTTTATCACCTGTTTTTATTTTTTTTTTTATAATTTTTGTTTTGAATATGATTGCTCTTTGACTGCAGCTTGTCGCGAATGCTGACTTTGGCCTTGCAAAATATGTTGACAGACAGATACAACTTCTGTTTTCGGGCTACCTACGACTTTGGTTTTGCAGCCCGAGACGCACATACACAAGCACACGCACGCACGCACACACACACATACCCGTTCAGTGAAACACTTGTACACATATAAGAGCGTCGTAAGCTGAGCGCAGATTCAGTTTTAATTCCCGTAATTTGTTGTTGCTTTTTACTGTTGACTATTTAATGTGTTACTTTTTACTGTTTGAATAAAATTAATAAATGGTGTTTTTGTTTTTAGAACAGAATAAATGAGATTGAAAAGTTATCCGGTTGAAAAAGCTTATCAATAGAATTTTGTTTACAGAGCGGTAAAAAATGTTGCCCGCTGCTGCACTTGACTACTTTCAACCACCGACTGACGAGAGTGACCAGCATTGTTAAAATCAAATAACGTACAAGCTTAAGTACAGAAATGTAGGAAAAAATACCAGCACTGTGAATACCGCCACATATACAAAATATTTCTAAAAATGTTAATAAAAATATTGTCTAATTTAAGGAGGAAAATGTTAATTTGAATTTTTTTCAAAACTTTTAATTCATATAAAATATAAAAAGAAGAACACTTTGTGGCACACAAATATAGAAACACATTCAACCCACTCGTATTAAAAACTAAACATTCGTTAAGGTTTACACACTCTGTTAGTCTTAGTTACTATAAAATAAAGAATTAATCCGTTTTTACTGTTTTCCCCGAGTTGGGAGACGATGCATTAGCACCACATCGCTCATGCCTCAATCTTTCCTTTAGTTGAGCAGTCTTTAACGTAGCCATCATTTGAGTTGAGTTGTACAACCACGTACCCTGCAATCCATATGCTTGTATTTAAAAGTTAACTACCACGTATCAATAATTGTACTTACAATGAGAAGCATACAGTTCAGTAGTATCGGAATTGAAAATACAGTTGAGATAAAGAGACCGTTGCTATCAAAATATTGTTGCTGAGAAAATGTTTTCCAATTGTTTGCTGCAAACTCGTTAATACTTTCAGAAAAATACACAACAGACACTAAAAACATAAAAAATAATAAAGATAATAGATCAACAAAAGTGTCTGTCAAACAGTACTAAATTGACATACATAAAACAAGAAAGAGAAAAACCTGAAAATTTATATTATTCCGAGTAAGTAAAGCTGTACTAGTCGTCAATACATGTAGTAATATCAGTCCTATAAGCCATGGATCCTTCCAATCGATCTAAAATTACAACACAGGGACTATGCCAACATATTTAACATTGAGTACAACTTTATACTCACGCTTAAAAGAAATGTCCAATATCCAGTTATTTCATTAACTTCGATTTGTCCTGGATGCATATTTTTGTTCTTTGTTTTTCCAAAGTGTTTTTTTATTAAATATATAGATGGAAATTAATTTTACGATTTGCTTTGTGTCAAACCTATACAGCTGACTTGGCTAACAGCTGTTAAAGCTTAACAGCAATGCTTGATTTCACATAAAGCAACATTTTTGATATTTAAACAGTAAAGATCTGTAATATTTTTTAAGATTTATTACTTATTAGTACTTTATTATGTTTTAACATATCTAAGAAATAATAAAGATTTATTTTTTTATTGTAATAGTCATACAAATTTTTTAAATCTACGTTGTATGGTAACATTAAAAATATTTATATCAGCACATAGAATACCCTTACTGAATATGCACAACAAAATAAATCTGTAATCTTAGTAGCCCTGGCACATCATGCAGTAGAATCGTATCAACATTTTTCATTGAATGAGTAGACTCAACATTTTACAAACCAGATAATATTATAAAAGAGTTGTCGAAACAGCGGTCAAAATTATAGTAAAGTCAACCCAAACATTATTTATTGGTTCAGCTTCAACGCAAAAAAGAAAAATCAAGAAATTTAAATACGTGTATAAACCAGAAGGTCGCAGTGAAATTTAGGAAATTTTCCTAAAATACAAAGCAAACTTCACTTCAATTTGTGCATATTTCGTGAGAGTGCAACATTCAACGAATACACATAATATTGAGTTGCGACCGCGCGTTCAAGTGATTATAACCCTAACAGGTTATTTTTTTGTCTCTGAAATGGCTGCTATTAGCTTTTGTTTATAAAAATTGATGCGAGTTTGTAAAAATAACATCGACTTATTGCAGCAGAAGGTTCAAGGACACGCAGCGAATACTGCGCGTCAAAGGTCCAGAAGCTCGCTTTTAACAAAGGCTCACGGATATTGCATTAGGCAACATTAGGCAATTCTAAGCTTTAGCAAGTTAGCCCAATAACAAGCGGTGCACACACAACTGTCCCAATTCGTCATGGCTGTTAAACAGAATAACACGGAGTCGAACGATGTTTCCAGCGGCACAGCCGGTGCGGCAGACAATTCGGGCTCCACTGGGGCAGCAACTGAGGGCACTGCAAATGACAAAAAAATAACTGTTATTAACAAGAATTCTAAAATTTCGGAAGAGAACGGAAGTAACAGCTGCGAGACAATTAACAAGGAAACCAAACCATCGAATCAAACTCAAAAAGGCACAACAGTTAAAAAATCAGAATCAAGTACCACAGAAATAAGTGATGGTGGAGGAGTCACTTATAATCGAAACGAAATAAACGAAATTCTGCAGCTCTTGCAGGGCATTAATCTGGAGAACCAAACAGAGACCTTGTTGGTTTATAAGGATGTAATATGCAGACTAGCCCGCATAAGGGTGGGCACTTCACCTAAGGATCTCAAGATTTTCAAGGAGGATATTCTTAAAGTCGGCAACCTATTGGCCATGCCCAATAAAAAGCATTACTATATGGTCTATCTGCGCATAGTTTATTTACTAATCAGGCAACCAAATAAGGAAACTCCATCCTGCGCAGTGGCCATTGTATTCAAAGTCTTCAGTCCAGATCTAATTATAGAGGCTGTTCAATCCTTGTTCGAATCGGACGTTGATGATGAGAGTGTCCGCAAGACAGTTGGTTTATTGTGCAAATGGCTATCCGTCTGCAATTTTTATCAAAATTTAAATTTGTGGATAATGGCATTGCTCCAAGGATTGCGTGAGCAGGAAAAGTATATACTACTCGATCAGATTGCTTTGGACAACATTGTGTCTCTCTTCGCAAACATGATCTACCCCGCTCTGCGTCCCAAGGTGGCGCCAATTGTCTTTCACATGCTATCGACCATCAATCACACTCCTGAGATATTCCACAAGGTATTGCCACAAGTGAAAACCAATCTGGAACATCTCAAATATAACTAAATTTTTATTTTTCAGATATTACCAAAAATTCCGGGCGTAATTGGCCGTCTAAGCAGTCAATGCAACATCGTGTCTGACTCAGTAAACGACACAGGCGTCTATATCCAAAAGCTGGTCGATTTGACTACTGCCCTAATGATGCGCTATTACAACAGCGACGACCTCTATGCTCCGGTCAAAGCTGCTCTGCAGACATATGAGCCCTCCCAGAATTGCATCACACTTGCCCACGCTATGTTCGAGAATGTGCTGCCCCGGAACGCTCGAGTTGGACTGGTGAATCTTGGTAACACCTGCTATATGAATAGCGTGCTCCAAGCGCTTGCCATGACTAGCGAGTAAGTCCCAACTAATCGCAACTTTGAAACTTTGACTCATCTTTCAAATCTTGTCCACAGCTTTGTACGTCAGATTTTGCTCATCGAGAGCAACTCCTTGTTGCTGTTGAAGGTGCAGCAGCAGATCGCATTGATGCACCATTCACAGCGCTACGAGTTGACACCGTCGCGAGTTTTGAAGGCTACTCGACCGCCCGGATTTGCGCCTGGCTTGCAACAGGATAGTTCCGAGTTTCTAGGATATTTACTGGAGCTTATACATGAGCATGAGATTAATAGTGGAGCCAATGAGCTACAGCACATGGAAACGGATGCAGCGCCAGCCAGAGCACCAAAAGACAACAACGCAGCTGATGACATCGTGGCTGCTGGGGTTATACCATATAATAGCAATGATCATGAGCTTCTCGCTGTCCATAGCCCTAGGCCAAATACTTCTGCTATTACCGCCGCCACACCCCCACCCACGCCCACCAACGTACAGCCGAAGAAGCCACCATCGACGGTTGACAAAACTTTTGCTGGCAAATTGTGCACGACATATAAATGCCTGAGCTGTGCTTGGGAGAGTCGCAACGAGGACACCTTCCGCGAGCTGCAACTTTCATTTCCAGATAGCAAGAATGAGTGCGACACGAATAGCTATTCAGTGCAGGATCTGATTGACTTCTATTGCTTGCCCGAGAAGCTTGACGGCGATAATCAGTACTTCTGTCCACGATGCAAGCAACTCCGTGATGCGGAGCGATACATAGTCATAACACAGGCTCCTCGCAATATAATCCTTACGCTCAAGCAATTCAAATACGATCAGAAGTATAATTATCGCACCAAACTCTTGCACAAGGTGTTCCACGATGAGAGCGTAAGTACCAAAGCTTTGACCATTTTAAGGGCAGCCTTAAGACTCACCATAACCTCTACTTCCATCAGCTGATTGTTAAGGTTTGCGCTGGGGACTCAATGCAGGCTTCAAGCACAGTGCATTATGATCTTTACGCTGGGGTTGTACACGCTGGCTACAGCATGGATTCTGGACATTACTTCACCTTTGCTGCTGATCAGTTCAAGAACTGGTTTAAATTCAATGACAGTTTGGTTACCAATTCAAAGCCGCAGGAGATGCACAGCCTAACCTCACCCAATACACCCTATATATTGTTTTATAAGATGTGTGGACGCTCAACACAATCATCATCAGATGGATCGATGCATCCAATTTTACCAGTACCGCTACCAAAGCTGGACGACTTGCCACGCAGTCTACGCGATTATGTTAAGCAGGATAATCGCGAGTACAACAAGGAAATCCAAATGCAGCGCTTTAAGCGCGAAGCCAAAACCAGCAGTGTGACTAACAATTCATCTAGAAGTCGACACAACTATGATCGCGACGAGGAGGATGATCAGCCACCGCCACCAAATGGCGGTTGTGGTGGCAATGATCTGGGTATGAACATGAATCGATATGTGTACTAAATTGTGTAATCTGTGTGACTGCTGAGTGGAGAGGAGAGGATAAAAGAAAAGAAGTGCCGTTGCGCTGTCATCTACTTACGTGTTTACGGTTATGTATCTATTTTATATACAAACACATAATATTAATATCTATCTAAAACGTATATAATATATATATTAATATTCACAAAGCAAACGCAACTGATGTCAAAAGAATAATTGGGCTGGACAGTGCTTTCTTTTTACATTTGTAGCCAATCATTTGCACTTAGAAACACACACAAGCACACTTATACACATACACATACACATATTTTTAAATATACATATACATATATATATGCATATTAATACACGTATATATGTATATACTATAGCTGTCATGTTCCTTAAACCAGATCACATATAGAAACTACAATTGTATTTCCTTTGGAAAGTTTGTTATAATTTTTACGCATTGTTTTTTGTTAACAGAAATTTAGTTGTAGTTAAAGCACAGAATCGAACATATTCAAGCATATATAAAATACAATATTTAATAGTCTATACTTAAATCACTAACCCATTTAACTTCCAATACCAAACTCCGTGAAACCACCTTAGAATGGATTCAAACTATACGTATGTACGTCTAACTGCATATTAAATTGGCAGAAAGCAAAATATTAGCAAAATTGAAGCTATTTAAATAATCATATATGTGAAAAAATTAATTAATTGTGAATTTTCTAAAATCGAATTTGTTTAATGGAATTCCATATATCTCCATGTTTAAAACCACAGGACGGTGTGGGAATAGATTTGAAAATTATTGCAATTAAATTGGGATAATTTCAAATAAATTTGTATATGTTGTAACTTTTGAATATTTATCTTTTATATTAGTAAGAATATCAATAAAAACGATAACACAAAACATGAAAAGTAAAAGTATTGTTGAGGCTTAAGCATAAAAATATGTACAATTAAATATATTATGTAACTGAATTAAGTGATCAATTTGATGTTTCAACAGAGAATTTTTATTTTTCGCAAGTTCACACGGTACAATCTAGTCGCCTTTATTTCACAGTTTTAAATATTGTGGTGGCAGCACGATAGAAAAAATTTGGTATATTATTGAAATTGGTGTCTATCGATAATTGCTGTAAACGGTCACTCTAAATTCCATAGAACCAAATCCTCCAGCTGAAAATTGTCATACACACACACATGCACACACAAGCACAATACGAATACAAACAAAGGTACTCAATACATTTTGGAGCGCGCCTATAAAATGAGCAATAAACTGCGTGCTCTCGAACAGTCTCTAGAAACGTGGAGCATATTATTAATACCATACGCGGCGAGCGTTTGGTTAGTCGACGCAGAGCGGTGCAATAACAACGACATAAAGATCAAATAGTAAATAAATAGCAAAGTTAACATTCTTATGACACGAGTGGCAGATAAATAGTGTACAAAATATAACTTTTAAAAAAAAACAAGCTTACGATTTTATGGAGCATCAACGACAGAAACGTTCGGTGAATGTCTTAAAATTGTGCAAGAACATCAGAAGTTAGCAGCATAACAAAAAAAAAATAAGAAGAACTTTGCAGTAAAGAACACAAATAAAATTGTTCTTTTATATAAAAACGAAAACAAATATTTTTCTACCTTTTGTACAACATCGATAAATATTGCAATAAAAAAGCATTTGGCCGAACAATTGATTTATTGTAGGTAGAACTGCTGACCGCATAACAAGTCAACAATAATAACGCCTGAACACAAGTCACCAGCTGTTCGGCAAAAGTTCGGGTATCAGGAAAGAGTGAAAAACCCGGTCAACGTCTTGCGTTCGAACAGTGAGGTTATGCGCTCCATCGTCCTCGTCTGCTGAAGGTGAGCAAAGGACATTGCGCCCAAAGGTGGCCCCCAACACATGTTAATTGTCGGTGTTCGTGGACGTGCCCAATCGCCCTATCAAAAATAGACGCGTTAAGGATTGTAATCCTGAGCTGACAAAAACTGGCCCAAACCCCTGCGCTGCACATAAGAACAACTCTTCACCATGCGCATTTTTCCCGTACGTCTGGCGTCCGCCTCTTCGATGTCGAGCTTGGCCAAGATGTTGGATTTCTATTCGGGCTTTAACCCATCGCCGCTGTCAATAAAACAGTTTATGGACTTTGGTAAGTCTTATTTACTATTTCCTGTTACTGTGTCCTTCCAAATGCCGGTATACATACGTATATACATGTGTGTGTGTGTAAATATGTATACAACAAGTTTATGCTCGTGCTCTTCGTCATCTATGTATTTCCTTCATTCGCTCACCAAATTACAATAGACATGTACGTACATGCATTTTGTGTAGCTGTGTGCGTGCATTTACGTACATGCATTTTGTGTGGCTGTGTGTCATTTAGTGTGTAGAGGTGTAAAACGCAAAACATAAGATGCACAATACATGATATATTGTTGAAATAATGAATGTTATTGAAATCTCTAATAATTTTAAAATATTAGATAAGCCTATTTAATATTTTTAAGTATATTTTAGTTACGCTGCGGTGAGTTACAAATAGTGTTGCTTGATCTGTAAAGCAAACACACACACTAAGACTCGAGTTTCTGCTGTGTAAACACAATGTATGACGATCTTCCTGTCAATCAGCAGACAAACATGTTGAATAATGCATTTTCCTAAACGCTGCCATGATGTTTATCAAACACATGATTTATTAGCGTACAAGTCTCAGCTTACTTCCAGTTGCAGCTTGCATATGCAATGCGCATATAGCCGTTATCTAATACTCAATTTAATTTTTATTAAAATGTCAATTATGCAGTTTTTCAACATTTTTTTTTATTTGGACTCATTGCCTTTACAAACTGTTGATTAGGCACAAAAACTGTAAGAACGAGTGTGAGTGGGGAGACCGGGAAACAAATGGAGTAAAAGAGAGTACGAACAGGAGTGAGGAAAAGAGCGAGCGAGTGAATTCCAGTTGGAAAGAGAGCATTACATAGCGTTTACAAATCAATTTTTCACTTATTAGACTCATTTAGTATGCCGGCTTAAAATGTAATGTGTAAAACAATATATAACGGAAGTTCCCACAAGTTCTCCAATTCTTGTTTGTTGTTTATTTATTTATTTTTTTTTTGTTTTCGCCAGACTAAAGCAATAAATGACAATGAAATTGTATACGCTAGACCTTTCTAGTCACCCTTCCTTCCTGCACGCCCACCAGTTGCAAAAGCTGGCACGTGTCGTTCAAGGACGTTTCAATATCAGCTGCACTGTGTACATCTACCATACACATATCTACACTGACGAACAAACGTACTTATGTTTATAAGCATGTTCACTTTATTCTAAGCTGCACCAAAACCTGCCCCAATTGGCTCAAAAATGTGAAGGGTTAGACCATAAAATACCCTGTAAATTTATTAGCTTAACTAACTTCTTGCATTTGTCGCTTCTTTTTGTTTTGTTTGTTTCAATTAACATTATTTCCCAAAAAAAAAAAAATTGATTTATATTTAGATATACAATATACCCACTCGTGGGCCGTTTTAAAGGGTATTCGAAGAGCCTATTTCCCAAGCTTTTGTCAGGCTTTGTTAGGGCCTGTCAGACAAAACTGCTTAGCCATTCGGCGGGGCCTTGTAGTCAAAGGCAGAACTGGCTGCCGGCTTGAAAACAATGTTTATAAAGCCGAACCCCCAAGAGGTTGGGTAAACCCTATCAGGGGGTTTAGGGGTTGATCAATTTATGTGGGAATGGGGAAATGTGGGAATTTAGAAATGTGAGATTGAGAGAATGTAGGAATGTGGGGATGCCTGCATGCCGAGAGGCTGAGCTATTACGTTATTTAGTGTGTGCTCTATATATAGACAGGTTGGGTCTGTTGATTATCAGAAAGGCGACTGATTTTGTTGTTTATTTATAGATGCATGTGAGGCGCTTTGACATTGTTGTCCAACAATATGATTTCCCTTTAATCGAAGTAGTGGATAAAAATCCATTGTTTGTTATCTCGTTTATTATTTATGAAGAGTAAACAAAATAAGTCGAGGATTTTCGAATATATATAGAAATGCTTATGATAATGTTAGCGAACTGAAACTTTGCACTGGCGATAAGGCATGTTTTTGTTACCTACTGTACTTGAAAACGATATATTTATGTAGATTTTTATTCACAAACAGGGCTCATAAACAATTTAACGATATATTAACAGACTATTGGAACAGTGTTAAAAATCGCGTCTACGTCTACAATAATATTTCTAGGGCCCGTCGCACAAACCCGTTTCATTGTGTCACACATGCATGCTACATGGCAATTCACCTTATCGTTACATGGAATTAGTGTGGTGGGTACAGGGGCCAATTCCTAGGGTAGCCATAAACGTAATCAGACCAACGTTTAGCTTGAGATAGAATATATTTATTGGCTATAACATTTTTTTTGTTTTGTTTTTCCCCCCACTCATATCACTTTCCCTATCAGTTGGTAAACTTTAAACATGTCAATACGATTAAAAAAAAAAAAAAACTTTTCTAAATATTTGATATGGCAAAAAAGTAGGACGCCTGATTTGATTATGCGAGTGCTTTTTTTTTTCTTCTTTTTTTCTCATGTTGATCATGTGCCTAAACGTGTGGGCGACAAACATTTTATTTGATAAATATACATAATTATAAAAGAAGAGCAGCAAGAACAATCACTATGTCGATCGTACATACATATATCTATATGCATTTGTCAAGATCTAAAATAAGGAAAATTTTAAAGTGGAAATTTTTTTCACAAATCAACAGCTGGGGGGATCGGTTTTATCCGATGGGTGAGCGATGGGTAAGCTACAGCATCACGCATAGATTTGGACTTTGCTGGGAGACTCTTGAACTTTGGAATTGTCAACTGGTCAGAAATAAAAACAAAAATTTTGCCATAGCAAAACAGACGTCAAAACTTAACCCAAATATAACAACGGACGGTAAACAAAGCAAAAAAAGATAAAAATAAAAAAAGCAAAACGAAAAAAAAAAACCATTCACACCCCCAATAATAATCAACGGCACACGCGCCGTCATTCCCCGTAAGCTTTTTAACTACTGTGTAGGGTATATTGAATTATATTTGTTTCCGTGTGTGTGACTTGATAATATTATATTTTAAAATAAATTTAAATAATAAAGACTGTGCTTTGTATAATTCGTGTGTTTGTTACATAGTTAATTAATATAGTTGTTTAAATCTCTTTCAATTGCTGCTAAAAGCTCACGTACAAAGGAGCTTAACGTAAACGATTTTAATATCTCAGCGTAAATATTGTTTTTCTTAAATGGTGAGATTTGTAGATAGAAAGATCAGTAGCGTGAAAATGAAAGAAAGAAAGAGGAGAGTGAGAGAAAAGTGATGAAGTGGGGTGGTTAAAGGGTATGAGGAAGAGAATCGGACAGAGAGACATCTCAAAGTCCATCAGGCGACAATTTACAATTCTTTATCGTTTTCATTTTTATTTGTTTTTCTATGTTTCTATTATGTTTGTCGTTCGCCGTCTAGTCTTTGGAGAGGGGGTGGAGACGAGTTGAGGTGAGAAGCAAAGGCAAATGTGAGTCAAATATACTTAAAAGCGTGTAGAATGTGGGTCTCTAATAAATATGTTTGCTGATGCAATAGGCAAAGATGCCAATTTTCAGGCAATTTGAGGTGCAACAGCTGGGCGTCAGTCGGTGGGAGCAGCTTCTGACAATGACGTCACGCCCTCAGCTGCTCAATTGGCAGTTGAAGTGGCTTTGCCCCTTGCAATGCATTTTAAATTAAATTAGAATTGTAATTGCAATATGCGCAATTCCTCTGTGCGTTCATTTTGTTTGACTCGTGGACTCTCCCTGACCTTGTACTAGCCAAAGTGTTTGAGCTAAAAGTAACTGTGTATTTTTGTATGTGTGTGTGTGTGTTGAAGACAAGCTGACATTTGTAAGCATACATGTAACTTAACTATGTGTGAGTGTCACAGGGGAGTGGTGAATATAGACATTAAGAAATTATTTTCACTGTCTCTGCTGCCGAGGCGATTGCGTGTAGTTGCGTCGTGTTAAATTATTTATTGCACTTTGTCGTACTACAAATCAATTGCCCGCCGTCACGTCAATGGATAAGCTGATAAACCGATAATGAGAAGAACCATTCAATTGTTCAATTGAATTCATGTCGATAAATTATTCCACGTGTTTTCAGAAAATTTACTCTAATTTCTGAATGGTTTTGCTCCTACAAACATACATATACATGTGTTTACGCAAGAAACCGTTGTCTGGGCCGTTGGATCAAGGAACGATTATTGTTCCCTATGCTGTGTTTGTTTGCTTATCATCCAAGGTGAACGAAAGTGGGGATCTTATCAAAGGCAATTCATCAAAGTTCCTGTCAAAGTGCCAGACACAAGTTCCGATAAATATTCGATGTGCACTTTGTTTTGGAACTTTTGTTGCATATTTAATAAAGAACAGAAATAACTGTTAACACATATAATTGCATACCTATACTTAGATATGTGTATGTAATGCATGTGCACACAAAAGCGGAAGACGGCAGCTTAGTCTAGTCTAAAACTAAACATAAATAAAGCTCTATTTTGAGGTCACCGCCAGACGTTTGTTGATAGAGCGAAGCGATGTTAAAGCGACGCGCGTGTTTCTCCCGAGTGCTTTTGCGCAGTCATCTTATCTGCCGCTCTCGACGTCGGCTGCGTGTTTGTTTTTGCACTATCCATTATACCAGCCGGCAATTTTTCTGCTTCTTTTTATTTCTTTTCAAACTCAAACATGTCTGCCGTCGGCGGTTGTTTTGATTTTGTGAGCAGCAGGTCTATGCTTGCAGCTGAGCATTGTTGTGCTTTTATAACTTGTTTTCTGTTTTATTCTGTTTTGTTAGCCATATTCGTTACAATTAGCTCATAAACAAAATGGCCGACAAAGCTATCGAAGCTTTTATGATTCACTTTTATAAGGCAAATAGAAATTTATTTCTTGTTTACTTACGATACTGTTGAACCTCTGTAAAACTTGTTTACGGTCTTTGATTGTTTGAAAGCCTTCGGTCTCTTTTGGCAGTGGTAGATTAGCTTAATTATCAGCACTTGCGGCAACGCAATTATCTTCAATTAAAAGCCACAGTAAAAGAGAGGCGTGTCCTCCTGAACTTTGGCGACAGATGGCGCTGTACAGTTCAAGGCTCCATTTAAGAATCAAAAGATGACGTACGCGCACGCATATCTCCATATACATATACATATGCATGTGTATATGTGTGTTTATGTGTATGCCGAGCAAATATTCGACTTGATATTAAGTTCATTGTGCTTATCAGTCTCTTCTACTTCCAATCGTCAATTCTGCTTTCCACCGTTTTGTTTTTGTTACGAAATTGTTGACGATCAACAACAAACAGCGAATTGAAACTGCATATGTATGTGTGTGTGTGTGTGTGTGTGTGTGTGTGTGAACGCGCGTATAAAAATATTTATGTATTTATACATTTTGAAACAAAGTAAATAACAAAGTTCAAAGGTTTTGAATAAATCATTGCTGTTCTTTGAATTTTGAACTAAGCTTATTTACAAAAGATTTCATCGGAACAAATAAAGAGGTGCTTCAACGCGTACATGGAAAGCTGTGTAACGTATACGCCCCGTATGTACATGTACATTTATATATATTAAATTTGATTTATTTGGCGTCGTGATTTTCATATAAGGTCTAATTATATATGCTTAATACTTAAAAGTAATAAGAAAGATGTAAATTGCTTTTCATTTTTAAATGAATTAATATATACCTGCCTCTTTGTACACGTAAACTGATCTGCATGTATATGTGTGTTGGTGTGTGTGTGTGTGTGTGTGTATGAAAATATTTTCTTAGGAGAATCACGTACTATGCACTGAAATGCTTTAATGTTGTAATCTCATTGCGCAGTTCGACTAGGAATCACAGTGAGCTGCCTGTAAATAAAATTCTATATTTAAAATAATAAATAATAAAAATTGAAATCTTTAATTGTTATTTATTCAAAAACGTAACTAAACCGATTTCCGTCATGGCTGAACAAGCCTGACTTTTAAGTTCCATTCGGTTGATTGAAACACTGGGGATGACCCAGAAATTGATTGGCTTTCAAATGACTGCATTGAGTCAAAGTCGAACCCAAGTCTAGACAATCAAATGTTGCTATAGATAGAAAATATATTCGAATTAAAATGTATTCTAATTGAATTGCATTTTTATTTTATTTTTAGGTCAAAATGCATGCGAAAAAAAATCGTATATATTTCTTCGAAAAGAGCTGCCCGTGCGTCTGGCGAATATCATGAAGGAAATTGCACTGCTGCCGGATAATCTATTGCACACGCGATCCGTGAGTGAGGTGAGCTCCTGGTATGTGAAAAGCTTTGAGGATGTACTGGAATATGAGAAGTCGGATCCCACCCACGATAATCTACAAAAGTGTGTAACTTGGAAAAATTAAAAATGCCACTAGGAATTTTATTTACCTTTGATATTTTTAGATTTGTGCATCACCTTGATCTCATTAGGAATCGGCACAACGATGTGGTACAGACCATGGCTCAGGGAGTCATCGAGATGAAGGAGAACGAGGGCGGACAGGTAGACGCGTCCACAGAGAGTTCCATTCAATACTTTCTGGATCGGCTCTACATGTCGCGCATAAGCATTCGGATGCTTATCAATCAGCATAGTGAGTAAAATGACTGAATGAATAAATCTGAAAAATGAAATTAATAATTAATTTAAATTAAATAAAATTATTATAGCACTGCTCTTCGGCTCGAATCCTCATTCGATGGGCCGTCACATTGGGTGCCTAGATCCTGCGTGTGATCTGTCGGATGTTGTGC
This sequence comes from Zaprionus lineosus, assembly GCA_035044505.1. Classification (NCBI taxonomy): domain Eukaryota; kingdom Metazoa; phylum Arthropoda; class Insecta; order Diptera; family Drosophilidae; genus Zaprionus; species Zaprionus lineosus. The sequence continues at coordinate 382,168 of JAWNNX010000391.1, read as the reverse complement.
GTGATGCGTACGAAAATGCACGCTTTCTCTGTGATCAATATTATTTGGCAAGTCCTGAGCTGGACATCCAGCAGTACAGCTGCACTTCGGATGAGAATCTGCCCATACGCACTGTGTACGTGCCCTCCCATTTATACTATATGCTTTTCGAGCTTTTTAAGAACTCAATGCGTGCTGTGGTGGAGCACCACAATCACGACAATTGTGATACACTGCCGCCTCTTAAGGTGGCCATTTGTCGGGGCAAAGAGGACATATGTGTGAAGATCTCCGATCAGGGTGGCGGCATACCACGATCCCAATCTGATCAGCTTTTCAAGTATATGTACACCACCGCACCGCAGCCATCCAAGTCAGATATGCACACAGTTCCACTGGCTGGCTACGGCTATGGCCTGCCTATCTCAAGGCTATACGCACGCTACTTCCACGGTGATATTGTGCTGCTGTCCTGCGAGGGCTTCGGCACGGATGCTATTATTTACCTGAAGGTAGGACAACAGATGGCAAACCCATCCGCATTTTTGGACTATCATTTATACATTTCCTCTCCCCCTCCCTTTCATTGCAGGCTCTTTCCGATGAGGCCAACGAGCTGTTGCCCATCTTCAACAAAACGAGTTCAAAGTTTTATCGCGCCACAGTGCCTACTGGTGACTGGTCCAATCAGGTAAAACTATCTAAGAAGCCGAAGAAGACGAGCGCTGTTGTCCAATAGCCCATCCAAGCCCCAGTTATAGGCTGTGTTATGTGTTGGCCCCAAAATGCATCCCGTCACCAATCAATTAACTAATCCAAAATACCCCCCCATATATCCTTCACGTGTAATGAACCCAAGTTATTGCACGGATAATGCAAAATCCAAAAGTGTTGAAAAACATGATCTTAAATTTTGTTCCTCATCCCTATGAATGTTTTATGTATACATAATCTCTTTTCCAAAAATATTTGTTATCATTTTGCATTTTGCATTTTGTGGAATTCTGTGCCTTTAATTAATTTGTCATTTATCAGTTGACATTCCAAAATGTTTATAAAAACGCTGTGGAAGCGGTTCAGAGGAGGGATGTGAGTGGGTCGGGGTTTGCTTTGGTTTATTGACCGGAAGATATTGTTATTAATATTTAGCAGCTAAGCTCAATGTCTTATATATATATATATATTTGAAATATCTATATATTTATTATCTATCTACATAAATCTAAATCTATTTACATACACATTAACAAAACCAGCAACAACCACGAAGTTAGATATAAATGTGAATTTTATTTAAGTTATGAGAATACAAATATTTTGTTTATTTTCAAAGCACAACACAATATTTACATACATATATACAATATATATTTATTTTTAAGTTGTAATGAAGTTTTAAACAAAATAAACTGTTGAAATTTTTACACATCCACAATTTTCATCTTCTTTTCCCCAAAATTTCTCCATCTTTGACTAACAGACGCTTGCATCAAAAATTTAAAAACTGTTAACTGAATTTATGTTAAATATATTTTTTCTGTTAAATGTTGCTACCAATTCTGTTAACTGCTTTTTTATTTGAGAATGAAATGCAATTTTCTAAATTAATTTCCCAGCATTTAGCATTTTTTAAAAAATCACAAAAGTGTTTAATAATCGTTTGTATTTAAAACCCACCACGAAATTTCCCCACTGTTCCTGTAAAAAAAAGCGTAGCATACTTCGTGGCTAAACGTAAAATTCATAAAAATTAAACATATTTTATTTATTTTGTAAGCGTCTGCTTAGAATTTCCTAATTCTATTTATTTTCTTTAACTGATTTTCTTTATTTGATTTATTTATATTTTAATTAATTTTTTTTCAGCACTATTCCTATCGTTGATGTTATTTAAATGGTTATTTTAAAAATGCATAAGACTGTATCAACACAGAAACTCAAAGAATCCCTTGTCAACATAACAGAAAGATGGTCAGTTTCTGTTCTTAGAATTTCCCCAAAATATTTAATTCAAAATGTAGTTCCAATTAAACTCAGAAACTAAAAATAGACTGCAAGGGTATTTAAACAAAGAATTTTGTTAATAAGTCTCTTAGTCAATGTCCACCTTTAGACTGATAAAACGAGGCTTAAAAGGATCTGTCTTTGTAACTAAATTTTAAATTTGATATTTCAGAGCTCTGATATGACCGCACGCCAGTTAAATGCAACAACATCCAAGCGTTTCAGTGACTTGGAGTAGATCTGCACCATCCACACAATACTCAGGACGACCACGAACAACGGCAACAATAGTTTTTAGAAAAACCTACAAAGGACTACGAGGAGATGAGATGAGATGAGATGAGAGAAGATATCACTAATTTTAGGCAAACATTCCCCAAATACAATGGCAACCGTAACGGCAACTACGATTTGTATTTGTAACTTGTATTCATGGCAGTAACGTGTTAAGTTTCTCATTGTTGTTAATAATTGAAGCCTAGTTATTGTTATAGAAAGTTATATAAAGTGACATGCATATTTTATGAGCGTGTTTTTGTGCAATAAACTGAAGAACGTAGATAAAGCGAAAAATCATAAATAAAAAAAAAACTAATAAATCAAAAACAATAAATTTCTTTTTTTTTATGCACTACTCTTTTATTATACATAATAATAAATATTGTTCATTTTTTTGCTGAGCTATACAGTATTTGATTCGTGTGATTGGATTGGTGTTTAGAGATAGAAATAAAGATGGGGGCTTATAAAGGCACACACACATATATATATGTATATGTGTTGCATGTGTGTATATGTGTATGTATATATGTGTTTAGTTTTAATAATTATTTTATACAAAAATTCTCACATTTAGGTGTGTTAGTATTTGCACATTATCACGACGTTTCTGACGTTACGTTTTTAGTTATTTTTGTTTTTTAACTTTTGCTCAACAATTGACATTAATTAATTTAAACTATTTAACTACAGCAACAATTGATTTGTTTAAACAAAGTGCATTGTGTTCTTTTCAAACTCGAACTCGATTGCAATAATAATAATAATAATAATAGAGTAGAATATAATATAATATAATATATCATAATAATAATAATAATAATAATAATAATAATAATAATAATAATAATAATAATCATCATCATACATAATATGCAATATAAAATTATACAAACAATAATACACGTACACATACAATATTTATAATCGTAACTCCAATCAATTAATTTAGCAGGCAAAAATCGGATGAAATCTCTACAAATCCTCAAATCCTCATATCTTCAAATCTTCAAATCCTTAAATCCTCAAATCCACAAATCAAACTAAGATACAAATTTTTTCATTTGTTTAGTAACACAACTTTTTTTTAATTTGTTGCAATGGCGTAATTAGCACCTCTTTGTTCGTCTCCGTTTCACTTGCGCAACGGATCCAGGCTCTCCAGCGAGAAGTCATCAATATTCAATTGACTCTGAAAAGGATGTGTGAGTTACTGCGGCAAGGATATACATACATTAAACATACCTTAAACCCATATTTGGGGTCATTGTTCATTTCAAAGGGATCGGAGCCAAATAGATCCGTGTTGCCATTAACGCCTGGGCCACTATTGGACACCGAGGTGCTGCGACGAGGAGCCGCAATCTTTGGCGGCGGTGCCACTGCAGCAGGGATATAAATTCAATTAGAGATTTTCGATACTTTTGTCAATTAATTCAATGGAACCTACGTAATGGGGGCGTTATGTTCAGCTCGCTGGAGAAGCCGCTGCTGTTGATGCTCATGTTGTTGTTGCTCATGTTGTTGCTGCTGCTCGTGTTGTTGTTGTTGTTGTTCAGGCTGCTGTTGTTGTTGTTCGGTTGCTTGTGATCGTTGTTGTTGAAGAAGAGCTGCTGGCCAAAACTCTTTGATGGCTCAAAGCCAAATAGATCATTGCTTATGGCATTGCGGCCATTGCTTAGATTATCCTGTATTTCATCGGCGCGCGGATCAAAGTCACTATCCGAATCCGAGTTGAGTAGCAGTTCATCCATCTTCTGGCTATTGCTTTTGCCGCCGCCGCTGCTGCTGCTGCTCATCTGGCTGGACAAATTGCTACGTGGCGGCACAATTGGCAAGAACGAACTTGGCGATATCGAATGCATCGATGCCGTCGTTGAATTGGTATCAATCAGCAGCTTATCTTCGTCTGCAAACAAAAAAAAAGACCCCACCACATTTGATTACCAATGATTCATGGATGGATACAAGACGCATGACACATGGCGCATGACTCTCTTCACTTACCAAGCTTGCCATTGCTTAGCGTTTCGTTGCCATTGACCTCATTGCTGGGTGTTTCCAACATATCCTTGATGCCCAGCTTAAAGAGCATGGCCTCCAGTTCGGCCTTTGGCAATTTGGCGGACAACTCGCGCAGACGTTCCTTGTAGATGGCAACCGTTTGCTCCAGATGCTCGATTTGTTGTTGTGCCTTACTTAGATTCGTCTTCTCGGTGTTATCCATGAATTTTCTATAAATAAGATTACAATGAGTCCTGTCACTCGTATTTAGTCTTTCTGCCACTCACCTGTAGGCCAAATCAAAGGCCTGGCCAATGGTCAACGTTATGTCCGAAGCCAATTTATTTGATATGAACACAAAACATTCGTGCGCCTCCTCTGGCTTGGCACCTGCAGTGCCATTACCGTTGCCGGAGCCTGTGCTGCTGTTGGTGCCATTGCTGGTGTAACCATTGGTGTCCATTGTGCCATCTTTGGGCTTTACCGTCTTGGCAATAAAGCTAAAAAACTTCTTCACCCCCTTCTCGTCCGCACAGTAGGAAATATTGTACAGGGGAAACTGATGGAGTATTTTGTGTGTGCGCGGCTCCTGAATTGCCACACCCTTGATGCTAATGGTGATCTCAAGCTTCTTGAATTTCTCCTGTGTGCCCGTTTCCGCCTTCTTCATTTGCTGAGTGAACTGCAGCTTGCGTATAGCATCCTTGACCACCTCAATGCCCTTCGGCTGGTCCACGCTCAGATTACCAAAGAACTGAAATGGAAACCATTAATACCACAAATTCCACTATACTGGTCACACCTGTTGCTCATCTCACCTTGACTAGATAGACCGCATGTCCATTGATGAGCTGCTCCGGTGTGTGCAGCCAGTTGCGTTTATTGTTCTTGGCCTCGCTCTTAGAGTTACTACTGTTGCTGTTGCCGCCATTGCCATCGGTCCCATTGATATTGATGGCCTCGATGGCATCCCCATTGGTGTCCTGCTGCAGCTGCTTATCCTGTTGCTTATTATTATTTTGTCTGCTCCAGAACTTGAGCTGCGACATTTTGGCCGTCTTGCTCCCGCTCCCGCTGCTATTCCCCGCTGGCTGGTAAGGCATTCTCTTTCTCTCTATTGCGGGCGGCTCTGTAATTAATAATCGAGTACCTCATATTATACATTGAACTTTGAGCTTGATTTTTGTTTGCTTATTTATTTTTTTATTTTTTTTTTTTTTTATTTTAATTGATTTCTAAAGTTTCATATTTTTCAGTTTGCAGCTGACTAATGAGTACTGGCCACCGGTCACTGGTCACTGGTCACTGGTCATCACTGGGTTATCGCTTATGTGATGAGGTTTTTCCCCACTCAGCTAAATATTAATTTGCAAAAAAAATTCCAACTGTCCCCCAGGTGAATATTGAAGCTCTGGCTAATTAACGACGTTACACAACTTGCAGTGCATCTGAATTGCATTCTTTTCAGGTGGTAAACCAATCCCAAGTGCATCTATAGCTAAACCAGTTGTTGGGCAGCAAGGCGTTACCAGGCACTGGTTACCAGTAACCACTAACCACTAACCACTCACCAGTAACCAATAAGCAGTAAGCAGTATGCAGTAAGCAGTTACCAGCAACAAACTCTCTATGACAAAATTAGCAGTCAGCTGGACGCGAACGTGGACGTCACATCGTCTGTTCGGCTGTCAAACACCTCAAAGACAATAAACCAGAGTTTCTCAGAAACAATCACATTGAGAGTCTGGGATCTAGAGAAAAAATATAAATATATATATAAATATAAATATATACATAAATATATATACATATATATATATATATTTATATAAAAAAAAAGTAGAACAAAAACAAAAACTTGACTGAAACTCAAGTTTATAAAATCTCACACTCCCCTCCCCTAACCCCTTTCCTTTCCCTCCTCCACTCCACTCCACCTCCTGACGTTGATCTTTTTTGCAATTTGCACATTTCGTGCTGTTTGTGTGTCTCATAATTAAGAAAAATCTTACGAAAGATAAATGATGTGTTGCTTTTTATACATACAAAGCCTTCTTTGTGTCTTGTGTACAGTGTGGACTCGATAGATTGAATTGCTAGCAATAATGCAAGTTCTGTTTACGTAAAAATGGTGAGAATCAATCAAAATCGAGGTGAATTTCGATAGATTCAATTGGTAACAATAATTCAAGTTTTGTGGTGAGAATCAAACGAAATTAAGGTGAATTTCTAGAAGTACCATAAATTTAGATCTGCTTTTGTACGATTTCTAACCATTTCTTAAACAGTTCCATATATTGTATGCTTACTGTAATGCACGAACATAAGTTTGATTAATTTTGGAATTGTTTTGGGACTGGCACCAGATTGGCGTTGGGCATTAGGCAATGCCAGAGACAGCAGCAACAGGCTACGGGTAATAATGGTACAAAAGCGAAAGCCAAATTATCCAAAAGCAGCGTACGATGATGATGACGATGATGACGACAACAACGACGATGGCGACGGCGACGGCGACGGCGGCAACTTTGACGTCGACGTCAACGATAAATAAATAGACGGATAGACAAAGATATAAAAATTGAAAAATAGCACGGCAACTATATATGTATACATATGCATATGTATGTATCTATGTAGCTTAAGCTACGACTTGGACTGAAATGAAAAGTGAAACACCCTGTATTTGCCAACGTGCGCAATTAAAAAACTGCCGACGTCGCTGCTGCGCAATCAAATAACAACAATTGATAACAAAAACAATATACTGCGCTCAGCTGACAGCATCAACAGCAAACAACAACCAAGACGCGATTTGGTCGACAAGCCAAAACGAAAAGCTTCCAGCTAAAACAACAATGACAACGTTGACATCGTCGCGGAAATCACTTAGTGTGAATTGTCCCCTTCACCCCTCCCCCGAGAAAATTCTATACGCTTATCGAGATCACTTGTGGTATGCAAATTGCGTGCGTATTTTGCGCATAGATTAGACGACAAAGAGGACGAAACAGAGTACAGCGTAATTGCTGTAAATACGAGAATGTAGGTAGATAGATAGGTTCGTGGTGAGTTTCTTGGGCCTGGTTTGGCTTGTGTGTAGTGACTGTGAAATTTGTATGAACCATTTTGTTTTACTTCATCTTCTTCTCCCCCACTAAGAGCTGTACAACATGCCATAATTTATGCTGTATCGTGTTTGTTAAACGTTGATTTATGATTTCTTTTCTGCTTGCCTGCAGAAACAAAATGCATACGATCATACTTTCTTTTAGAGGGTATCACGGTCAAGCAAGTAGCCAGTAGCCAGTGTGTACACACAATTTGTACGACAGGCCAGGCAAGACAGGTGTTTGCGTAAAAGGGATGTTGTTGCTACAAATCAATGTTGGCAAACAAATGTTCGTCGCTTTAGGCTTAAAGCATTATGCAAGCCAACAAATAAACATGCGCACCAACAACAAACAAACAACAGCAAAAGCCAAAAACAATACCAGTGACGGTTTTCAAGCAAGTCAATCGAGAAAACAATAAAAACTTTCATAATTAGTTGCTGCTGCGTACTGGGTACTGCGCTTGCGTGTGTGCGTGCTAAGAAAAAACTAGCAATTTAAATTTAATCAAACACACTGACACACTAATGTAATAACATTGTAATTTTTTAGATTTGCACTTTTGTTTTTCTTTGCGGTTTCATTACACTGAGAAAGAGTAGAAAAAACACGCATACCGTTTGTTAAGCAAGGCGTTAAATCGGCGTTCAAAAAAAACCTTGCGAAGTCCCAGAGTCAGTACTGTCAGTATGTTATAGATTTTCACCGCTATTTTATAGCGCCACGGCGCCACCACGTAACGTACACGTCGGGAGACAGCTGCGTACTAAACAACAAAAAGGCAAAGCTTCAACTTTTTCAAGTCGTTTCGTTTAATTCACATTTAGCTGAGCTCCACACATTCATAAAAACACAACACACACTATAATAAACAATTGTTAAGATTGTCGCTCGCTGTTGAGATAAATCGAGATTAGAGTACTCAACAACAATAGAAACGGAGCCGCTTCTGGTAATGCGAGATGCGAGAGCATCGAGCTTTTGTACTGTAATTAAATTTTAAATTAAAAAATGGCAAACTCTACTTAAATTTGATATTAAACACACGTGAGTGCTCTCGCTCTTAACTTTACAAAATGTTTCATACTCTCTTTTCTTCCTCTTTTATTTTGTCTTTCACTTCGCTCTTTATCCCTCTCTCCCTTACTTCATCCCTCTCTCTCTCTCTCTCTCTCTCTCTCGCTCTTTCAGTTTTTCTTTCTTTTTTCTTTCACTCTTTCGATCGCCCACATGACCTGCGCCTCTGAAAAATGACACTGCATAAACGCTTTCAAGGAGCTAACCCATGCAGCTATTTATTTCCAGTCGATTCTGGATTTAGAATCTAAATTTGGACAATGGGCCAAAATTTACATTCAGATTTATGTACTTCACAGTATGCACATACAAACGTATTTTCACTTGTTAAACAATTTTCGCTAGTTTTACTCGTTTAAAATCTGAATCTTGCCTTGTACGCTGATTGAAGAAATTAGTGCAATTGATGTGATGCGGGCGAGGGTGGATGACTGAAGACTACGATGACTACGATGACCACGGCGACGGCACAGTTATACAGTTACACGCGATGCACAGTGGACAAAAATAACAACAAATATAACAACAAAGTAACAATGGCGGGATGCTGCGGCTGGTACACATACAAATACAAAAACAACAACCGTTTACTTTTCGCGCGCTCCTCGTCTCCTTCGATCTTATGCTCTCGCTTTTTTTTTATGTGTGATACGGACCTAGCACGGACGTATTTTTAATATAAATTTTTTTTCTTTTTATAAGTCAACTGCGCAAATTTTCAACAAACAAGATAACAGCAGCCGCAGCAGCAACAACAACCACTTCGACGACTCTAACGATCGAATATCCTCAACACCTTCACGGTCCGCCGATTTGTTTTTACCGATCACACGCAAGAGACTGAGGCTCGAGTTGCCATTGCGTTGACCAAAAAGTTATGAGGCCGTTTCATTTTGCACCTGCCAGGGCTGCAGAGTTGTGATTCAATGCGAACCTTCAAATGCAACTTACCAGCACTACAGATGACCATCAAATGGAGAGTTCAATTCACAGTGAACAACTCATATTTCAAGCCGCCGGAAAAGCTAATGAGCGATAAACATATTACAACAGCCCTGGCTTGTGTGGTATAGACGTAAAACTAGTTATTGTTCGCACACATATGTTTCATCTGGCGAGGTGCACATAACCTATACCCTATGCTATCAAGCATATAGCAACATCAATGTATATTTTTTATAAAACAGAATATATAGCAAAAACATAAGTACATTTACACGTCTGCTATAATCTCTTTTAAAAGAAAATGTTTCCTTCTGGTAATTGACGGCGAACTAGTAAACCGTTAAGACCATCAAAACAGAGTGTAGGGTATAAGCGTAGTTTTCTCTTTTGTGGTTGGAGAACTCATACATACAAACGGGTAAGCGCTCAGTTGTGTGGCTGTGTGTGTAAATGTTTTTAAAAGTTTTACCTGTTGCTTGTCAATTGTTTTTACATTTTGCCAGAAAATACTTTGTACACAATTTGTCAGATTAATGTACGTTTGGTTACTATAGCATTTGTCGATAAATAGCTAAATATATGCGAAGTTTCGTTAAGAGTACATTTATAATACTGCTGCACTTCGGTCAAATACTGCGAAAAATAAAAGTAGTACCACACATACATGCACACATACTGTTGTACTTTCATACATCTCTACATTCACATATATTTGTTTGCCTTTGCGTGTATGCTAGTGTAAAAACAAAGACCTGACTTGAAGATAATCTTGCTGTTGTTGCTGCTGTTGCTGGTGCTGTTACTGTTGTTGCTGCTGTTGTGGAGAGGGCAGAAGACCAACGCAATAGCGGCAAAAACATGCAACACGTACGTGTTTGTGTTTTTGTTTATGTATGAGTGTATGTGTGTAAATAAATATATTTGTATATTTGTGATACGTAATTTCTTGAGGTTTTGTATTTGGTTGGTTGAATTGCAATATAACTGGTTTCCTAAGTCAGGCGTATAATGTACAATACATGTGTCTACATGCCTACATAGAAAACATATACATGCACACACACACACATACATACATGTAAGGATTTCATTGTACTGTGTGTCTTTGCTGTTGCTCAGGTAAAATGCATGCCGCAAATTTTTTTAGTATTTTCCTTTTAGTTACCACATTTTGACTGTCGTCGTGCTTCCACCGCGCTCTAGCGTAAATTGCATCGGCAGTTCAACTGCATTGATGCTTCCAAAAACCGGCTCAACATGTACAAGTGTGCACGTTACTACAGTTGCTAGTATATGTGTGCGTGCGTGTGTATTTGTGTGTGTGTGAGTCTCCAAGGCTTACATTAAGATCCCGATACAACGTCTACATCTACCTGTGACTTTTTCGCTCTCTGTGATGAATATGAATCTGAATCATACGCCCGCTAAACAACAACAATAAGAGCGACAGCAGCAACAACAACAACCACATCCACCACAAAAACCACCACCACCACCACCACCACCATCACCAACATCACATCCACCAGCACAACAGCAACAGCAACTCCATTTACAGTTAAAGGCCGCTGCCGGTTTTGACCATTTTCTTTGGTTATCTTCAACTTTATGGACATTTCGTTCGTTGCGTGCCACAAAGAAGGCAAATTTTGCATTTCTGTTTTTATCGGGGTCTTTCGCTTGATCACAGGGCGACTCTCTGTTAGACGTAACAACTGTCGGGGCGTTTTTTGTTTTATTAGTCTTATGTTAGCGTGTGCTCTTGGCTGACACGCCCAGCGTGTTTCAGTGGATGGATATGCCCCAAAGTCGTGCGACGTTCCTCCCTCTCTCGTTCTCTCTCCCTTTCTCTCTCTCTCTCTCTCTCTCTCTTTTCCCAGAACATGCAAATTATAAGTGATTTGGCTTTAAATTCAATTATTGCATATAATTACGCGTATATTTATTAGCTTATTGTTGTTATCGATTGTCGTCGCAGTCGCTGCCTGCAGGGGGCGTTGACTGCCGTCAAAGGGGGCCTTGTTTTAAATCAAGTTTTGTTATTGTCGTCGCTGGACGACGCTGCGTCGTTATTATCATCGTTTTCTCGAGTTCAAAGGCCCAATTAACCAAATCCATAAAGTTGCACAAACAAAACAGAAAAATGGCATTAAACGATGCAGTTGGGCGGCTTTTTTATTTATATTTTTATTTTATTTCTTTTTCCTTAAATAAAGATAAATGTCATTTGAATGAAAAAACAAAAACTAATAAAATAAATGTTACGGCTGAGGCATATCAATGCATTTTGTGCATTTATCAAATGGCGGCTGAAACAAGATTTCTTCTTGTAGTAAAGCCGTAGAAACGTGCTGGTATTTCTCAGGTGTAATCATTAATGACTTTGAATGCCTGGGTGCGGGGACGACACTCGACAGCTCCAGCCATCCCCATTGTAGTCGACGCCGGCGCAGGCAGTGACAGCGCTGCTAGCAGCATAATTTGCATACGTGACGATGTTGAAGTGCAGCCCATGTCACGTTTAGGTTTCACGCTTCTTTGATTGACGACTGCTGCTGCGTCTTATCAAGACGTTGTCCCGTATACACCCTGTGCACGTAAATCGATCTTATTTACTCATTGTAGTTTTTATTTATATTTAATGTATTATTGTTTTTTTTTCTTTCGGTATATGGAATGCAAATAAGCCTTGCTCTTATCTCGCCCAGAGCACTCTGTCTGTGGACCGCTCTGGGCCCTTATCGGCAGTCTGAACGCCCCTTGGAATCACACACACACACACACCGCTACATATATACAATCACGCATATATGTACATACTTGTGGGTGTTTGGCTATTTAAGTAATTCAATTATTTTGTATAGTATTTTCAATGTGCAACAAACGCGACAATAAAATAAAAATCCCAACAACAACTATAACAACAACAGCAACAATAAAAACAAGAAAACGAACCAGCGACAACGACAACGACAACGACAACGACAACGACGATGAACAGCGACACAGATAAGTGTTGTCATTGTTGGCATTGTTGTTATTGTTGTATCTATAGTTGTAGTTGTTGGCGCTATGGCACCGACTGGCACTGGCAGAGCAATTATTCTGTATTCGCATGGTCGCCGTTAAAAAAGTGTGAGACTTCCGTCGATCAGGGGTAGCTACAAGGGGTAACGGGAAGCGGCGAAAGTTTTATTTTACAAGAAAAATTAATTGATAAACATTATTTACATGCCGTAGCATATTTTATGATAAGCAAATAAACTGTAATTATAGAACACCAAATGGCTACATTTGTAAAGCTTGCGGCAAGGCCATTACGAAAATAAACAAATCATATTTTTTCATTTAAATATATTTTGCGCGCTCATTTGAATACTTGGAACAGATGGAATCCATGAGCAGCTTTCAGTTTAAATTACATTTTTCAGTCGATATGGTAGCTTGCGGTGGTTGAGAGCTTAACTTAAATGTAAATTAACATTTTTCCATTCGATAGTAGCAAAACTTTCGATAGTATGTTACGCTCGAAGTGTAATGTTAAGAAATTATTCAGCAGTTAACTTTAAATGTAAAAATATATTAATAAAGCAATGGGCCTTATTTAATGTCTAGTGAACGCAAATTTTGCTATTTTAATATTCTTATTTCATGTTTTGCAATAATTTTGTTCTTTTATTAGAGATTAAAAGTTTGTTAAGTCTCTAATCGAATTGCTGCTGTTAATAAAAGTTTAGCGAAATGTAAACTTTTTGTCGCTGTTAAGTCAGCTGTTTGCCTAAAGTTGGTTGGTCAAATCGGGGTGGACGCGTAAAAAACTGAACTAAATCATAAATTTTCATTTTTTGGTTTGTGATTTTTTTATTGCATTTAACGCAACTGAAAAGTTGTAACGATTTACATACGAAACGCGCTCGCGCCACACTTACCGAAGCTGTGCATATTGATTTGTTTACATTTTTTCTGCTCGCGGTGGATATCGAGAAATTTGCTCTTGTAAAACATATGTACATATGTACATACATACATACATACATATGTAAATAGATATATACATATGTACGTGTTGTGCGAATTGTGTGTGCGTAGGTACATTCGCGGACGCGTACGCGGTTGTTCTTGTTTTTGGTTTTGCTGAAAATGGCATTTAATAGAGAACAGTTAAGTTAATGCGCAACGATGCTGATGCAGTCGACTGCAATTGCAGTGCCCACCAGGTGTTTATTTTAAGAGTGGTCACAGCACAATACAACAACTTGGCATACTGGAGAAGGGGTGTAGAGCGGGCACATGGAAAACGAGCCCAAACAAATTGCTTCACCCGCTCCCGCGTACCATAGCCGCTGCTGTTGTTGGACATGAATCTAAATCTAAATCTGCAACAATGTAAGTACATTAAATTCACCTAATCACCTCTAAGCCCTTTTCTACACACTTTATTGTATATGTGCACATGTGTGTGTGTGAGTGTGTGTGTGTGTGTGTATTTATATTTATTTACATGTGTGTACATAACATGTGCAATTATCGATGAGTCTTACGTTACCCGCTCCTGTTAACAGCCTGATAACTGCGTTTCCTCGATTGTCGCTGTCTCTTATTGGTTTTCCAATTGGATTTATTTTTTATTTATTTTAACGTCTTTAGTGGCAGAGCCAAGGGCATTTTTGCTGGGCAATCGCTTCGGCCGCTTGCATTTGGGAAATACCTATTGCAGTTTTATTTTGACAATTGCTTGGCGCGCGCGCCCTTCTTTGGTTTCAGCCATATTTTTCCTTTTCTTTGTAGCCTTCAAACGTGTGCATTCCTTATTTATCTAACCCTTGCTCTTATTTAGCTGACAAACTGCTTTTGATTTATGTTTCTAATAAAATTTCAATAGACTTGCAATTTGTCGTTCTGCATAGAATGTACCACCCACCACCCACCCCGCTCTATCATGCTTCATGCCACGTGCGTTGGCACGCACAGTGGGTCGTTCCTAGAAAATGAAATGAAATATTGCAATTGATAGAATAAATTTTTTTAAATTCCATAATCATTTTTATTTAAAATTTTATAAAAAGAAAAACAAATATGAAATTCTGTTTTATTAAAAAAGTTTTAATATGCATTAATTTATAATTATATAAAAATATAAAAAAAATACATAGTTTTTATTTAGTGAATATGTTGCTCATAATTAAAATTATTTAAATTTTTATTTTAATTTGTAAAATTTAATTTGAGGTTTGTTTTTTTTTTTTTTTATATTAATTTAGTTTTTTTGGTTGTCATCTATTTTTTTTTTAATTTTTTATTTATTATTTATTATTACTTTTTATATTTATATATCTTAATATTTTTATTCGTCTGCTTTTATTTTTAAATTGTTGTGGACTTTTTTTCGATTCAAACTTCCAAATTTTTTGATTAATTTTTTTTTACATTTTTATTTATTAATTTTTATTTTTTAATTTTTCTTATATTTTTTTTGTCTGCCTTCTGTTTTAAATTGTCGATTTTTCTTTTATAAATTTTTTGTTATATTTTGTTTCTAACGTTCTTTTCACCCGACTTTGCTTGAGTCCTGCTCCACTGTGCCTTCTGTTTGGTTGCTTGGACATCAAACGCCGCGACGAACGCAAAAATATGCGAAACTTCAGCGCCCGATCTGCTCCACATGCCCAGTGAACCCTTCGAAATGTTTTATGTGTTACGCGGACATTGCCAGGGCTCTGCTGTTATTTAGTTGTTGTTGTTATCCTTGTTATTGTACTGGTAGAAGTAGTTGTTGTTGTTGTTGTTGTTGCTTGTGCCGCTCCTGACTGTTATTATTGTTATTCTTATTGTAGTCGTTGTTGCTGTTGTTGTTGTTGTTGTTGATGATGTGGCTGTTAGGCCTACGTCCTGCGTTTGGTCCTGTGTCCTGCCATACATTACAATGAAGTATGTGCGCCTGAATGAATGGTCGCTGCTCAGCTTTGACTTCTGGTCCTTTGCAACGGCTCTGAGCTGCCTGATTGTTTTGCTTGGCGACCTTTTCACACACTCAACTCACACACACACACATGCAGGCACACATGCAGGCACACATGAGCACTCAACACACATTCACACATGTATTATGTATATCTATTTGGCCACATGGTCACAGACGACCAGCAGCAGCAGCAGCAGCAGCAGTGGTAGTGGCAGAAGCAGAGGCAGTGGCAAAGGCAGAGGCAGTGGTAGAGGCAGTGGCAGCGGCAGAAGCAGAGACAGTGGCTAATTATGACCCGCACGTTTTCAAAACAAACAGAGCACCAGAGTAGAGAGCACTGACGGGTCATGGGGGCGTAACAAGAGGGCGGACAGTCAGAGCAATGTAAGGCAAGCCAAGGAAAGGCAAGACATGGCTGGCCATAGCAGTTGAGTGGGGTTAAGGAGGGGTGGCTTGGTGATGGGGGGGCTGGGTGGGTGGGTGGTTGGCTGCCGGACAAGTGTTTAGCTACGTTTAAATGTTTCCGGCGCTCACTTTTGTTTCGTGTGTCGCCTTCAGCCTTGGAGTCTATATTTGG
Source organism: Zaprionus lineosus (assembly GCA_035044505.1). NCBI lineage: Eukaryota > Metazoa > Arthropoda > Insecta > Diptera > Drosophilidae > Zaprionus > Zaprionus lineosus. Next base: position 366,228 of record JAWNNX010000391.1, on the reverse strand, counting down.
CAACGCATGCAGCCTGACACTTTTGGCCGCCAGCTCGTGCTGCCACACCTCCCCTACCAGCCCCTCCCCGACCGATCCACCAGACTGTTGGTTGTGCTGTTGTCGTCGCTCTGTTTGTTTGTTGCACTTTTATTGCGTTTGGGGCCCTGCTAAGTAGTCCTGTGAACGGCTCTGTGTGTGTGCCATAAACATGTCGTCTTTCGCTTGATTTAGCGCCTGCTTTCCCCCCCCCCCCCCCCCCCTCTGCCCACCAGCTCCTCCGCGAGCTCTTCCCATCGCCGCTTCTAGCGGCGGGTAACACGCGGCATTGTTGGCTAACAAAATGGACGTCTAAGCCACTGACCGCGCGACACACAACAACAACAACAACAACAACAACAATAAATGACGCGTATACGTGACGCTCCTCGTGGTCATCTTGTGCCCCATGTGGAACACAATGGGGCGACCCGCTTGTCATATTTGTTGCGTTCAACTCTGTCAATTTCTAATAGCGACCGCGATGAGTTGACAATGACTCCTCCGGCTGCAGTTCCAGCTTCCGCTTGTTGCCATAAATCTCCTGGCGGTTTATCTTGGGCACAAAGTAAATCCGAATCTTTGCATCCAATACACAATGCGTGTCCATAGTTTGTCAACTTTGGGGCGTTGAGTTATGTGAAACTTTACACTTTTGACAGCCTCATTGATAATTTTTTCCCCTCTTCTCTCCCTTTTCTCCCCTCTTCTTCTTCTTCTTATTCTCCTTCTCTCTGTTCTATTTGCAGTCAATACAAAGAATGGCCTGAGCCGCGTTAGCCTGGTCAAGTCGCAGAGCAGCGGCAAGCTGAGCCAATGCAATGAGGCCGATCCAACGCAGCCAGCAACAACAACAGCAACAACAACAAGTCTACGCGCTGCCAAGCTTAAGATCGAGGCCATGCAACAGCAGCAGCATCAGCAGAAGTCGCTCAGCAGCGCCGCGGGTGGCAGCAACATCATCTTGCTGCGCGGTACACGTAATGAGAATGGCCAGATCATCATACAGAATAAACAGGACATTCTCAGCCTGCTCAGCGAACAGCAGCAGCATCAGCAGCAGCAGCAACAGGACAAGGCCACTGCCATAACACTTAACCAGTTGCCAACAGCCACAACTGTGGCACGAAAGACCATCGTGCAGACATCGTCCACTAGTAGTAGCAGCGCAGGTAACATCTCTATAGTCTCCAGCAGTGGCAAGGAGTCCAACACGATCCTCCTACAGACACCCATCAATGCCAGTCAATTGGAGAGCGTGTTGAAGGCTCAGAACTCGGCCACAGTGAAGCACGTGAACGGCAACAGCGCCAAACTCATTGAACGTCCGTTTATGCTTAAGCATGTAAGTAAAAGCGTGTCCTTGAGATACCCATTATCCTTTACTCATACTTCACATCTCTGATCTGTTTCAGGCCTCGCGTAGTCTTAGTTCGGATAGCAACTGTGACAGCAAATCGCCTTTCGTCCTGCAGACGCTCAAGCGACTCGAGAAGTCACAGTCCATTCTGGTCATAAGGAACTCTTCGGCTGCGGCGTTGGCCACGACAACCGCCATGGCCACATCGCCACCACCGCCCAGTAGCAATAGTAGCAACAACAACAACAACAACAACAACAACAACAACAACAACAAGAGCAACAATGGCACTCAACAGACACATGTGCTGAGTGTGACGCGCACCGCCAAGACTCCGAAGGTTCTGGCTGCCACGTTGCAAAAGCTGAAGGCAGCGCCAAGTGTGGTCGCAGCTGCGGCCGCAGGAGCAGCAACGGGCACGGCAACGGCCACAGCAAATGTTGCGGGAACAACCATTCTGAGAGTGGGCAAGGGCGCCAACAAGCAGGTGACAACAACTGGCACACCAACAGCAACAGCAACAGCAACAACAACAACAGCAGCAGCGGCAGCAGCAGCAACGGCAGCAAATAAACTGTCCACGGCTTCAATGGAGCAGCAGCCACAAACGAATGTGCCGCTGGGGAACGGTAAGTCTGAGAGAATACAATACATTTAACTAGTAGAACCTCCACTCGGTTTAAGGCGGGTTGGGAAAGGGGTGAGGGGAGGGGGAAAGGGGAAAGGTATCTTAGCGTGCATAGTTGATGCGGCGCATAAATCTAAAGCCGCCCAGATGCAAACGGCAATGCATTGCACCTGACGCAGTCTCTGGGCGCCCTCCCTCCCCCCTTTGGGTGGTCCATTGACGAGTCGCGTCCATTTGTTTTGTTTAAAAATTTTTGTTGCCTACTTTGAGGCGCGCCGCTTGTTAAGTCGCTCTTCAATCAAGTCGCACGCGGCTTTAAAGCCCTGCATCCTTGCTGATTTGCTGTGCGCTGCTCCTTTCGAGCGAGTCGAAGGTACGTGGCCAGCCTAACAATTATTCAATTAAATGCGAATAAACTTCGCCCCGGGCAGCCAGTCGTCCAGCTGTGAACGCGGCGTCGACGGTGGAGCCTCATTGATTTTCACACTAAGGAGCATTTGTTATGTGTATCCTGTACGCATTCACCTGATGTAGGGTATGCACATTCGAAGGTTGTTTAATTGTGAGATGGGTAAAGGATTTGTGGGAATATCCTTGCTGCTTTTTTACATAGATCAGCTATAAAAATGAGAATATCCTTGCTGCTCTTTGAGGTTCTTGATCTATCCAATATATTTGGAGAAATATCCTTTTTGCCTTATCATGCCTTTCAGCTTTAAATATCCTGGCTTCTTGTCCACGTTGTTGGAATAGGAAAGCGGTAATGAATTTATTTAAATATCCTAAACGGAAATGTCCTTGCTTCTTTTTCTTGTTGTTCTGCTGGAAAAGCGGAAATGGATTTGCGTGAATATCCTTGCTGGCATTTACTTAACTCTCACCTCCAGGGTAGCTGTCCATCCATCAGTTTCCATACTCTACTTTTGCTGAGTCCTTGAGCTCTGTAGTTGGGAATTTTTTTTCTATTGATGGGGTCTCTGGAGTACAGGGCGTGACTCCTCGATTGGCTGCCCCCTTGTTTTGGGGCTTAGGCACTGACTCCAAAACAAACGGCGCAATTTTGTTGGTCTCTGTGTTCATTAGTGTGTTCGTGTTTCGCGTTGCAAGCCATCCTCAAGTTCTTGTGGCAGCCCCCAATGCTCTGCACCTTGGAATTCCTTGGACTCTCTCATACATTCATTCCTCCTCGCTCCCGTATCCTTGCGCTGTGTAAGCAACATGTAAAAAGAACAAATTAGTTCATTTGGGCGTAATGTGCTTAAGAGTTTCGAAAACATAATATTTGAGGCAATTGAAAGTTGAACTAAAGTTCCTTGAGTGCATCCTTTGAGTGGCTGAAGTATTGATACCTTCCAAGGATCCAAAGCTGATTATCTGATTGGGCATTATTTTTGTCTTGGGCTTGGATGAAATTTGAGCTTATCAACTGATTTTCTATTTAAGATTTTTTTTCATATTGAATTTAAAGGATTTCATCCTGTATCCTTAATGTTCACATATCCTTTTTAAATGTCATCATTTGTTAGACGATCTTCTTCCCAATGGACTCGCCTTATAAGTGCCCACGCATTTTGGCAACTTCCTTAGGTCCTTGGAGATTGAAGATTGAAGATTGTCGCTGACGATTAGCCAAGTGGCAGCTCCTCGAGTTAAAGGACGCCGCACGTTCCAATAGTTCACCTCGGGGCACAGGCCAGAAAATCGCTGATGTCTACAAAAATTATTGTCATAGATAAAATTTGCGACTTTCAGCAAGAGTTGCGGAGAGGAAGGACGTCTGTCTCTCTGTCTGATCTGTCTGTTTGTCTCATCTGTCTGCCTGTCTGTCTGTCTGTCTGTCTGTCTGTCTGTCTGTCTGTCTATCTGTTTGTCTTCCTGTATGTCCGTCTGTCTGAGGTGTTGATTATTGCACTCGATACAAGCAAAGGACCTTCTCTTGGCCACTTTGTCTCTTGGCCACAATTTCAGTGCTGGCTTCCTTTTTTTTTATGCTGACGCATGGAAATCTTTGGAGAAGGTGCAGAAAAACAGAAGGCGATGCTAAGTGATTTTTAAGCCAGATTTAAGTTATGGCCAAGACGACAAACGCTGCCCTTTGCCTCGTGTGGGTGTCAAGTGGCCAAAAAGTGTCGAGCTGTCGGCATATTGCAACTCGAGTATTGCTGATGTTTCAATTGCACTGAGCAGGCAAGGACTCTTATTGGGTCCTTCTCACACACACAAACACACACACAGGCTACTGTATGTGTGTGTACATATGTTAACATATCTGTGCATGTGTGTATGTAATGCAGACATCCAAAAGATACGTATCTAACTTGCAGCTAACAAATGGGAACTCCTGCTCCTGCCTCAGACTTTGCACGCTTGCATTTTATTGATAAAACTTTGGCTAAAATTTAAAATATTTTAATTTAGTTGTAGTTTAGTTTGTCCAGGGCTAATGTTTTTGCTCTTCTTTTTATTTATTTTCTATTTTTTTTTATTTTTTATTATTTTTTATTTGTTGTTTTTGTTGTTGTCGCTTTGGTTGTGCCTGCCCATTTGCCTTTATCATAGCCAACGATTCCATTAGCTAAAAGGCGCCGACTGGCAACCTTCAAAGAGCACCGAGTTTTTTAGGCTCTTGCAGGACCTTCTCCTTTACGTGCATTGTAAATAAAATGTTTCTAAAAAAAGGATATATATTTAAAGGTGCACTAAGAGATGGCAACATATGATATGTGATAAGATGATAGATCATAGAAAGATCCCCTGGGCTAAGCAGAGATTAAAAAACATCCTTAGTAAATTTCTCTGCTCAAGGACTTATTATTAAAAATAAACAGGAGCTATAATTATAGAATTATTTTAATTTAATTATTTACTATTTTTTAATATAATTTATACTTTTATTCCCCAAGTTGCGAGGCTCTAAAGTAACTTAAAAAGTTTCCTAAATTGTTGCAAATATTTTCCCCACTCATTGAGGATACAGGATATTCCATAGTCTCATATCCCGACAGCTCGTTATTTTCACATATTTTTTTTTTTCTTTCGGTTAAGCAAATTAAACAAATTACCAACAGCGGCACAGGCACGACCCCCACACATATCGAGTCGGCGTTGGCCATAAAAGTATCTATGAGATACTTTTGCATGCATTTGCCGTCATGTGAGTTGAGATACAAAAATAAAAAACAAAAAAAAAACAAAAAAAAAAAGAGAAGAAAGAAATACAAACTTTACGTTTTATTTTCTTTTTTTCAACATTTGTTTTCTATATTTGTGTATTTTTGCTTTTTTCTATCTTGTGTTGATTTTTTTGGTTTTTCTTGAAAATCCTTTGGCTTTGGCTTCATTATCTTTTTCGGGTGTGCGATTTTTTTTGGAGCACATAATTGCGATGGGAAATAAAAAAGTTTTGCGCTTTGTTTTTCGGCCGTTGTGCAAAACTTTTGCATTTCCGTTGTTATGAAACTTGAGCGCGAAATGAAAATAAAGGACGAAGCAATAAGGATGGGTAATGTGGAAGTGAGAAATGTGAACAAAACTGGCAAAAAAAAAAAAAACGAATATAGAAAAGAAAATGTGCAAACAGCAGTCTTCTATCTCTGCTTCGTTTTCTTTTCTTTTCTTTTTTTCTTTTCGTTCTTTTTTCGAGGTAAAATGCAAAATATGATGATGAATCCGGCGCCTGGTACCACTTCACACATACCAACACACACACAGACACACAGACACACACATATATGTGTATAGATATATGTACCTCAAATAAAGTGAGTTTATCGTGTAGGTGGCTAATTAGATAACATTGTGCCTAATTGTCCAACTGCCACGCCCAGTGACTCCTCTTTTCTTTTCGCTTCTTTTTATTTTGATGACTGACTCGCATTTTGTCGCAAGTCCTTTGTTTTAGTTTTAGCATGTGCAACTTTTTGTTGCATACTTTTGGCATGCCAAATATTTGCACTGCCCTGATTTGTACTTCCATTGCTTGTACCCCCGCCTCCTTTAACCACCCTCATGCCCTCATGCTCATCGACGAAATGAACGCACAAAGTGATTTAGAACAAATGAGTTCACAAAGAGCTGTGAACCAACAAACGTTTGTTCAACATGCGCCAAAAGGCATTAGTTAACGGTTTTTTCCAGTTATGCAGAGTTTAGAATCGAGCCTGAGGACCTTTTACCTTATTGATGTCTCTTGAATTAAGTAGAAATTCAAATTAAATAAATATTTAAAAGTCTTGGACCGGTGATCAGTTTCCAGTTTTAAATTATAAAATTGCATTTTATTAGTATGAAAATTGCCTATTTATTTATATATTTATTACCTATTCAATATATAAAAATATATATTTAATGTTTTTAAATATATTAAAAATATAATTTTATACTTTAATATATATTTGATAAATGATAAATGATATTTAGAGATGAAAGCATAAATTGAATTAAATTTATCGTTGATCGGTTACAAAGCTCTTATCGATATTTTTAAATTATTGTTTTTTATCGAAAAGGAAGTAAATAAGCCATAAAAATGCCCACTTTAAATAAATTATTTTATTTCACATATTTTTTTAATTCAATTGATAAACAATTTAATTTTAATCGCTTCACTTAAAAATATTATTTATAATTTACTTATTTCTTCTCGCTGACATACTTTTTGTTTATTTTATTTATTTAATATGTAAATACTCGGGAACTTTTAGGGAATTTCTGTCGATTGCTTTAAAAGTGTGGCCACTTCTTCGAAAATGATAAACACCCAAACGATCACATTTTCTGTGTCAATTGTTTCTAAAGAAGTGGCAACGCTTGGAAAATAATCGAGAGGAATTATTAGATATATTTATGTTATATTTAATATTAGTTGAAAATATTGAAGCTCTTATCCAAACACATTCTAAACAGAATGTGTGTTTGTCTGTCAGTGTGTTGCAAGTTTTATATGTGCAACATGCATTCAAGTTTTTTGTGCAACATATTTGCGCGTTGGTGTCTCGTGTATTTGATTAAAAATTCCTTCTGCCAAAATGCAACGATATTCGTTGCAAGTGTCCAGCAGGTGTGCGGCTTTTTGTCACTTTAGGGTCTACCTTCGTTCTTGTCATTAGGCGCTGCGTTGGGTGGCTGACAGGCTACAGCATACCAGGCATAGCTGTGCACCGCCACGTGCACGGAAATCCGTTGCATTGTTTTTGGGGTAGGACCTTTGGAGCGTCCTTAATATTGTTTTAGGCGCGCGCCTTAGTGCGCAGGTCTCCATTTCGGGTCCTCTAACGGCCGGAACCAACCCCTAACTGCTGTAACAGTTTTGTTGTGCAATAGAAATATCAAGCTGTATGTGCGTGTGTGTATGTGTGTAGGTGCTGTCGACCAACCCACACAGTTGCTGGCATTAAGACAGAATTAGGCTAATTGTGGCAGCCGATGAAACATAACGCATACGCTCAGTACGGCAGCAGTCGCCTTCGCTGTTGCCGTTGCCGTTGCCATTGCCGCCTAATACGACTTCTGAGCAGCAGCACTGCCCACAGACTATGACCGAGCACCACCGTATGAACATTCACAACCACATCCATCATCGTTGCCTCATGCTGTACTCGTTGTTCGTAGTTGTCTTGCTCGCACGCATTGCTGTTGGCAGCAGCCAACCGACGAATCCTGGCTAAAAGCTCAGTTACCGCCCGAAGTTGGCTCGTGTCACGAGCCGAAGTGGCATTCAAGCCGACGACGACGACAAGGACACTGCCAGCCGCTTGGCGGCTGTGTTCACATTTCAGTTTTCAGACCTTGGGCAAACGTGTCGGACGTGCTCGTCGAGTCGAAACAATTTCGTACAGTTCGTAGTCGTCGCCATTACGTTACGTCTTACGTACTTTTAACGTATTAACGCAAGCTGAGCTGAAGTGCAGCGTGTATTGCGCGTGTAGTGTGTGCCGTGTGCCGTGTGGCGCGTGGGCGCTTGTCAACTGCCAGCAATATGTCAATATTGATATTGATGGTCAATATCAACAGCATCCCCTGCATCTGCCTGAAATTGGTCTCAGGGCCCGATTCGATTCAGTGGAACAGCAACAAGGTTCCTCATCCATTCGTTGGTTGCTGCCTTTTCCGTTTGTTTATGTAATTTGTTTACGTTACCTGTGCTGTTTATTATTATTATTTACTCTTTCCTCTTTACCCCTCAACCGTTCATCTCATCTCTTCTTTCATTTATTTTTCCGATCCTATCTATGTCGTCATTTGTAATTGGTGTTCTCTGCTTATTTTCCTTAACTCCTTCTTTCTTTTTTAAATGTTTAAACTAAATATCTCAATTTGCTGTTGTCATTTACCGTTATGTTTCTTGGTGTTGTTATCGGTGTTTTAGGTGTTACGTAAGACTGAACATTAGCAAAAAAATAAAAATCTAACGGTGCTTAAAACTTGTAATGTGTTAATCGCCTTGTACTTTTTGTGTTCGTTCTTGGAGACATTTTTCAATCGCATGTGGAGAGTCGTCAAATATGATAATTTACTTGGAGATGATCTCCACCTGAAATTGAGTAAATGTCTCCAAATTTGTGTTATTCCTCAATGTCTGTTATATGTGATCTTTTCTATCTATGTGTTTACCGTAATATTTACCTCAGTTTTAAGTGTTTGCTTAATAATTCAATGTTATTTTATAAAAATATATTATATTTACATATATATTAAATAATATTTATAGTACTTTGTTTAGACATTGATTTAAATGCCATAAATCCTTAAGCTTGAGCCAAAGTTTTATTGTCTAAGATTTAGAGAATATTTTTAGATGAATTTGTTTGACTTTAAATTCCTAATTAGTGTAGATAACAGATAAAATTAAGATAATGTTTATTTTAAAGTGTGTAAAATTAAACTTTCGCTTTTTTGGGGTCACCATCAAATGGAAAACTGTATAAAAGTCCTGAAAAATGTGAAGTAAAAATATTTAAAATATTTATCTATAAATTATTTAAAAATTTAAAATATTTAAATTTGATACTTTTAAAGATTTTTAAAATTTTGTGCTTGAATTGTTAATAGTTTAAAGATTGTCTCTAAGCTAAATTTTTTATTTGAATTAAGTTAGAATTTAAAATAAATATCCAAAATCGAAGAGCTTCGAAATTGAAGATTAAATTTTTTATAATTGTAATTATCGAAGAATTATTTCGGGAATTGTGAATAATATGAAAATGTTTAAATTATGTAACTAAATTTAAAATATTTCCTATGCTTTTCTATCTCTAAGATAAAGTGTAAATAACTGTGATTCGAGGAAACTCCGACAACAAAATGTAAATTGAACCTTGGTTCAAGGTTGAGAAATCTGAGGAAAATGTCAAGATATTAGAAGAGAGTAAATATTATTATTTACATTAAGGTTTTACGTGATGAAGACTCTTTCAAGATTCCCAGACCATAAACATTGTAAGTTCCCAAGTGGAATCCAAATCGTAGGGCTTAATTAGCTTCCCGCTTCGAGTGACAATGAAGAAATTTTGAAATTTGAAAATTTGTATTCTTTTTTTTTTTCTGTTGACTCGCGACTCGTGTGTCAAGATAAGCGCCGGATAAGAGCTTATCTGTGGCACGGAGTGACATTATCAATCAGACTAAGCCCAAAATCTACGGAGCGCCTCTTTTTTTATATATTGCAAGAGGGGAAATATTTAAATTCGTAATTGTACCGTAAGTTTTGAATTTGTAGGCGACACTTCGGCGATCCAAAGATTAGTTTCCACGCAAGTTGCAACGCGAAAAGACGCAAGAGAAGAGCAACTGAAGCCAAGTGAAATAAAAGGAAGTGAATCAAAAGAACTAAAAAAAAAAAAATAAAGAAGCAGAGCTGAACTAGTGAACTAGTTCAGAGTCATCAAGTGATCTATGGCCGGCTACCGAGCATTGCCCTTGACTCCTGTTGCGGCGAGCAGCATGGCAGCCACTGCGGCGGTGCAGCCCACAGGCGGTCATCCGGGACCGACCATGGCCTATGCCCATCACCATCAGTCGATGACCGCGATGTCAAATAACGGTATTATCTATCAGTCGGCGGTGCACGCCTCCATTCACAGTTTAAATACAGTACAAAGCCAGCATCGCTCATCCACAACGCATCATCACATTTTAGCCACGGCAACGGCCACGGCGACGGCAACGGCGGCGGCAGCAACAGCAGCGGCGGCAACGGCCGCAGCAGCGGCAGCCGTGGCGGTGGCAATGCCAACGCCAGCAGCGCCAGTGGCAGGCGCAGTTGCGGTGCAGCCGACGGCAACAGGATCAGGCTATGGCCAGCAACAGCAACAACAACAGCAGCAGCAGCAACATCAACATATGCAGCAGCAACAGCAACAATTGCAGCTACAGTCCACCCACTCACAGCAGCAGCAACAACAGCAACAACAACAACAACAGCAGCAACATCAACATCAACATCAGCAGCAACTAATGCTGCATCAGCAACATAACAGCCAACAACAGCAACAGCAACATCAGCAACAGCTGCTGCCACACGGGCAACAGCAACAACAACACGTTTCGGTGCAACAGCAGCAACATCATCTGCAACAGCAGCAACAACATCCGCAGCACCCGCATACACAGCACCAGCAACAACACATGAATATGACGCCCGCGCTGCACCACCACCACCATCACCATCACCACCACCAGCAGCTGTCGCTGCACCAGAACCACCTGTACTTCAATGGCCTGGGCCATCATCATCACCATCACCGGCAGATCTTTAGTCACCTACAGAGCGCCCTCTTGCCGCTCAGTGTCAGTAAGTATGAATGGCCAGTGGGCGTGACCGAATTGGGAGTGAGTTTAAAATGAAGCTAGAAAAATGAAGAATGCAAAATGAAGAGTAAAGAATGAAGAGTAAAGAGTAAGAAGAAAGAAAACAACAACCAACAAGTTTGTACACAAAAAAAAACTCCCCTTGCATTTCTATTGGTGTCGCATGTTTGTCTAACTTTGTTTGTGTGTGTGTTAATCGATGTTGTTTACTTAGCCTTAAAGCCTTTAACTTAATATGTGGGGGTTGAAATCGCACTCCTCACTACCCACTCCCCCCTCCACCTTTTTATCCCCCCCTTCCGTTCTTATTCACACTCTTTGCAGCTCATTTTCATTTTATAAACATTTCATTAAATTTTATTTCATATCTTCCTGTGCAATAATTCGCACGCCATTCCACAAAACGCGTGCGGAGCGACGCGCATATGTTGCCAGTCGCACAAAGGATACACACACACACACATGCATACATTCTTGTGTCCTTAACGAGTGCGAGCCTAAACCTAAACTACAAACAATTGAAACAAAAGGCAGCTGAAGACACAAAACCAAAACGAAGCCTTTGCCAGGTGTGTGTGTCCTTTGGAGTGCGTGTTTGTGTGTGAGTGTGTGTGTGTGAGTGTGAGTGTGTGCGTGTGTGTGCGCGATTTTATGCCGCTAACAATGGAATATATATGCCCAACATTTTGCTTTTTCCACATTAGAATTTGCCATCCGTTTGTTGGCTTGGCTTAGTTTTTGCCCGGTACCATGCCCATATGCAAGTGCCGCCCCCGTTGTCTCATTTATGTCTTCCTTGTCTTTTGTTGCACATTGAAATATGTCAGCAATTGTGCAACGGTTTTTGTGTGCCACAACGACTCGCAGCTATTGTCACATTAGATTTTGTTGCTGCCCGGCGGCAGCTTAACTTTATTATTTTAACTTAACGGCATTTTAAGTGTTTTTTATATGCATTACATAAAGGAGTGTGCGTCTGTGTGTGTGTGTGTAGGTGACAGTTAACATTTCATAACAACAACAATAACAATAACAACAAGAGTCCTAACAACGTCATTTTTCGTTTATGAACAGCTTCATTATGCGCCTCCTTGCATAACAGATGGTCCCTTGGATAAGGGCGGGGGAGGGAGGGAGGTTGGGGTAGATTACTAACACCCTCCCTGGCATCGTGTCGCCTCCTACCGCCTCTGTCTGTCCGTCCAGTCATTGTCACTTGGGCACGCTAAAAACTTTGCAACCAAAGTGCGTCAATGAAAAACCAACAAGTGTGCCAATGTGTATGTGAGTGCGTGTGTGTGTGTATGGGTGCGATTTGTTCGCTTGCATGTGTGTGTGTGTGTGTGGATGTGTGTGCTTAGCTGTGCCTCTGAACTGCCACTGTTGCTGTTTGTTGTGCCAGTCAATTTTATTGTCTTTGGCATGCCTTTGTTGTGACTACTGCCCCCAAGGCCTTCTCCCTGGCGCTTCTGTTTCTTCTTTTGCTTCGCCCTCTTCTTTTTTCCTCCCCCTCTCTCTTTATCCTTGTGCTTCGAGCTGCCTCCAGCCCGCCGTCAATGGTCCCATCGAAAAGGTCACACAGACGCGTGTGGAACACTTTCCACCAAAGACTTCACAACTTCTCTTCAATTTATAGTTGAAAAATATCTGCGAGTTTCGAGCTCGAATTTCGTATCAAAATATTTGAATTCGATACAAAAATTTTCCTAATTTAAATACAGTATTTTTTCGATTAATTTAATACTAGCTATGTGGTTTTAAAAGTATATTTTTTAAACCAATATTTAATTATTTTATAAACAGATCTTTATTCAATTGCCGCTGCCTACCATTCGCCTTGCGAAGATTAACAGTTTAAGTTAACAGAGAGTTAACAGAACCTTTAGATGTTTTTGTGAGCTCTTCTGTTAAGTTGCATGGGTTTTATTTAAACATGGAAAATTAGGAGTTTTTTTTAAGTTTAGTTATCAATTCGATGGCAAAGTCCTTCCAATGATTTCTATTCTTAAGGATTTTACTTTGAAAGAGAAATATAACTTTAGTATCCTGTATGGAAACTCCTTTAAAGTCCAACAGATCTATAAACATAGATTTTAACTTTCATCCGGAATGCATTTGGGGTCCTGCATGAAATCGTGTTTGGCGGTTCTGCACTCGGACCTTGAGCGCTTTATAAATGTATAAGTCACAATGTCAGGGGACCAAACTGGGAGCCAAAGTCTAAATCTCAAGTCATGGAAAAGTGTGAAAAAGTAATAAAAAGATGTACAAAAAAAATATAAAAAGGCGAAAAAAAAATTGATAAAGAAGCGGAAAGCGGGAAGGGGGATGGAGAAAAGACAAGAAAAGTCGCAAGTTGACAAAATTTTAATAAGGCACTTTGCCGGGCGCCTTTTGCATGCCAACGAGAAGCGGGTTACCAGCTGCCAGTCGAAGGACTCAGGACACGCTGACAGATAGAGCTAGGGGTAGCGGGTAGGGTACTGTACTAAAAAGGGAGTCCAACCAAGTTGTGAGTGAGTGAGATGCAAGGATAGTCACATACTGACCAACGTGAGCAATAAAAAATTCAAAATGCTCACAAGGATTTGTCAAAGATCACGTACTCAATAAATATTGCCCATGAGCCGCACAGTTGGACACACTTTGGATTTGAATTTGGATTTGGTGTGTGGTTGGCGGTTGACGGTTGACGGTTGCCGTTTGATAGCTGGTGGCTGGTAGCTCGTGGCTGGTGGCTGGTAGCTGGTAGCTGGTGGCTGGTGGCTGGTGGCTGTTGGCTGCTGGTTGGTGGCTTGAATAGGTTGTTGAAGTTAACGTATCCTTTCATTTTACGATTTGCCAGCCTTTAATTTTGTCTCAGTTATTGCCTTCGGACAGCTGTGGGCGTTGGCTTTCATGTCCGCCTATTAATTTCCAGTTTCGTCAGCGGCAATTCAATTAGTTGGACTTCCAGAAATATGTTTCCATTTCCGGCTCCTTTTACTGCCACAGCTCTTGATCCTGATCCTGTGCGTGCATGTGTGTGTGTGTGTCCCGTTTACGTGGCACGTAATATATTTGCTCATATTACTAAAAGCTACATAAATCGTGCGGGCTTTAAGCGATGCAATTTATAGGTCTCCGTTTGGCAGGCTTTAAAGTCGTTGAAGCCCCACCGATGGTGACAGGAGAAAAAGGAGTAGGAGCAGGAGGAGAAGCCGGAGCAATAGGAGCAGTAGAAGCAGTAGGAGCAGTAGAAGCAGTAGGAGCAGGAGCAGAAGCAGGAGATGGGAGTTATAGAAGACTGGCAAATGGCATCCGGTTGGCTGGCAGGCGCCTTGTTGTTTAGCCTGATCGATGGGCAAATGGTGACAAAATGCAAGGACTAAACCTGGCATGTTTACAAGCCAACTATGGAACACGTTGGGGCCACACTCAAGTGGCCGTTACCTCCACACATGTCCACATGTCCACATGTCCAAGTGTCCATGATATGTCCAAATGTCCAAATGTCCACATATTCAATGTGCTTGTGTATATTGGATGGCAGGATACTGTGCATCCTTTGCGTGCAAAAGTCGAAAAGTGTTTGCCAACGCAAAATTCCAAGCAATTAAATCACTTTGATGCTAATTTGGATTAATATGTTGTTCTCCATGGCAATTTGTTGCCACTATCCGGTCCGAATCGAAGCCGGAGCCGAGCACCAGATACGGATACGGATATGAATACGGACAGGTTGGGGGAGGGGGGCTGTACAATGCAGGACAGGAGCATCCTCGGGGTCAGGTGTTTCGATTAGAGCGCACGCAAATAGATTTATTGAACAATGCGCCTCCCGTAACGATGCATGAGTGTATGTATGTGTGCGTGTGTGTGTGCGTGCGTGTGTGTTATTTTTGTTGCATTGGTAGCCGGAGGCAGTGTCCATTGCCTGCTGCGTTATTTATTTGGCTTATCGGCAGCTACGCCTAAAATTGTGCTACATTTGTCGACCGTCGGTTAGACAAACAATTTTTGTGGTGTCCTCACAGGGAGTCAGCGTCAGAGTCGGAGTCAAATTCAGATTTAGAACCAGATCCACTTCACCCAGAACCAGTTGCCAGCTTCAGGCTTCCCACTCCCTGCCATGTCTTTATTAGTTTACAACCATATTAATTTTGTTAGATAAATATTAGTTTTAATACCTGTACTCGCATACGCCGGAAGGGTATATCGGTATAGACATCAACCTCAGAGGATTGGTATACCGTTAGCTGTATTTAGAAGGAGTAATTAAATCTAATAATGATGATTGACCGATTGTCAGATATCTGACAAGGACAAGGCAGAGAAACTCTTTGATTATTTCTGCTTAATTAAATCATTTTTTTTAATATATGGAAATCCTGTTTAATGGGTATTCAATTGTCCTGTATTTTGATTTCCTGTTTGCATACCATTCCTGTATCCTTATACCTATTATATTTTGGCATTTAGATTAATTTGCTTTCGTGCGCCGGTAATTTGGGTTTTTATGTATATTTAATGGAAAAGCGTTTTGGATTTTCCATGTGTTTTTCCATGTAGCTAATTTCATGGCACTTTAAATGTTTAATTTACAATTTATGTAAAACCCAAACATTTACACACACACACACACACACGCATACACATTGTAGCTGCCGGGTAAATATTCGCACCGCTTTTACCAGGACTTGATAAATACTAACATTAAAATAAATTACAGTTTTCGCTGCTAAACCACCCAAAAATCCAAAAAACCAAAAAAACAAGAAAAAAGGAAATAATCCTGGAAAAAAAAACATTGAAACTATAGGAAAAAATTGTATTTAAAATATATGTACACAAAGGGCTGAACCTGCGGTCACAGGTCATACGAAGTTCTCATGCAAAGGTGCCCGAAAAACTGGAAAAAAAAAAAAAACTGATAAAGGCCCAAAAAAATGTATGGCATATTTATTTATAGAGCAGAGGGGAAGCGGGAATGCGGTGAGGGGGGATACGCGACTCTGAAATTCAGCGGCTGCATATTAATATAATTTGTAGTCGCAAGCGGAACTTCCTCCTGCCCCCAAAATACCCTTCGATCCTTGCTTTCCGACAGCTGGAAGACAGCGAAGTAAATGTTTGCAAAGTGCATTACAATTTTTATATCATATGCCAAGGGTCTTCAACCAGATGAGTTTCTACTTGTAAGCCCCATATTCTTTTTTTTTATTATTATTTTTTCGCTTTCTTTTTGTTGTGTGTTTCTTCTCTTTTCACATGTATGTGAAAAATCATTTAGCAAATGTGAAATTTTGCACTGATTTACAACATTTGTAAAGCAACGTTGAAAAGCAAAAGCTAAACACGTGAGAAATTTGAAATTTTTAATGCCCGACGAGGAGCTACCCTGTGATAAAGTGAAAAAAAAAATAACCTTCGATATTTTCATGAGGAGATAAAAAGTTGCTCATTTTGGCACCCAAACTTTATCTTATCGATTGGTAAATTTCAAATATTCGTGCAGATCAGTTGAGGTATCGATAAATATTATATGTAGGAGTGAAAGGTCACACTGTGTTTTAGTTTAGTTAAATCGGTATTTTTGGCAGATTGAAGTCTGTTTTCTTTTTTCTCTTTGAATAACTGTTTTTGTTTTTGTGTTATACCCATTTATTTAATTTTAATGGGTATGTTGTATGGAAAAATGAAAAAAAACCAAATGAAATCCGCACGTAATTGCATTGGGAACGTAGACGTATTCCGTATTTCGTATTCCGGCCGTAGACTTCAACTGCGATAGAGAAACTCTGGGCATTTGAAAGGCGCTTGCCCAGCATGTTGCTCATACGCCGCGTTGACAACGTCGTCGTCGCTGCTGCCGCTTCTGTCATTTCTGTCGTTCCTGTTGCCCCTCTGTTGCCCCTCTGTTACCCGTTGCCGGTTGCAAGACTTTAGTCGTCATAAATGTGAATAATTTATTGCATTTGAGGAACCTTTGTTTCTGGTCTATTCTTTGGCATTTTGGTTAGAAATTCATTAATAGCACTTTTATGACGTTGGAGACGTTGAAACCGTCGGAACGTAGTTGCCACGTCTCCGGTGTGTTGTTGTTGTTGTTGCTGTTGTTGTTGTTTGGTTTTGGTGCATTTTTATGTTAATCGTTATGGTCGTGGCTGTCCCTGCCTTTCGGGTGTGACGCGCCGCCTGTGACGACTTCTGCCTGACTCCTGGCCAAATGGCACTGAGCAATATTTGTTGTTCTTCTTGTTGTCGTTGTTGTTTGACTGGAAAATGCATAGGCATTGGCATTGTTGTTATTACTAATTATTGTTTCGTTTAGTTGCTGACACGCTTATTTGTTGTTATGTGTCTTTTAATTGCTGTTCTTTCAACACAATATGCAAAAAGCAGAACTCTACAAATGAAAAATGGTTCCTGGTAATGCAATCAAGGACCTCCACCTAACAGCACAGTTCGCGAACTTTGCCAACTGCCAAAAAGTGCGACTGACGGGCCAAAACATGATTTTTATCAGTCGCAATGTTGTGTCTATGTCTTCTATATATGTATGTGTGTGTGTCTATATATATATATATATGGGTGTGTGTGTGTGTGTGTGTGTGTAGTTGTATATATAATATAAATCATGTGCTGTACATCTGTCATAAGTAGTTTTGGTAAATTTATAGAAAAGTTTGCTTTTGCTCAAGATAAACGAGTCGTGATGTGTGCGTCTTAGTTGAAGCCTCTGCTTCTTTCAGGCGGCGAGTGAGTGGCACAGGGCGTAGGATAAAAGAAGATGGGAAAAATAATATATAAAATAATGGAAACTCATTAAGGACACAAAATGAACATTAAATTTAATAATATGAACCGTAAAAATTCTAAGAGCATTTATATTTTTATTTATTTATTTTTTTTTTTATTTGAAGGCCTTTTAATTTGGGTATATAAAAATCGTAATCTCATACGCATTAATTATGATATTTCCAGCAATCTTATCAATTAATTATCTTTGCCTTATCGCAGTGCTTTCTTATTTTTTGTTACCTCAAATCTTACCTTTTTTTCTACTATGACGTCTGTTGCTTATCACATCATTTTATTTAATTGCTTTTCGCAGAAATCTAAATGAGTTTCAAGCGACGTCACATATCAAAACTCATAGCGGGGGACTCTCTTGAGGTGTGACATCACAGAGTGTAGAAAGAAGATGATTGTTTATCCTCAAAGATGTCCTTTGTAATAGAAGATATGCTGTTTGATCTAAAGTTTCGATTATAGGGAATTGGGGTTTGTTTGTTGTTGTTGTTGTTGTTGTTGTTGTTGTTGCCACAGATGCATGCCACACGCGGTGGTAGCTTTTGTATTGCGCTCTTTCGCAGACAGTTTTCAGTTTTAATGGCTTTTAATTGTGCAACTGCGATTGTCCTCTGTGCATGTGTCCTGTGACATTCTGTAGCTCCTAAACAAAAGTAATTTCACACTCGTTGACTTTGGCGGCCCAAAAGTGCTAACAATTTTTCTTTGTATATTTTAAAAGGCCCCAAAACTGTGTTGGTTTGACCTCGAGGTCCCCCAGGATTGCATCCACCTTTCAGCCATTACCCAATTGCGTTCACCTTCGGCTCCCGGCCACCCACTGTGTGTCATGCGTTTCGTCCTGTTTTTCTTCTTTTTTTTTTTTTTGTGTGCTTTTTTTTGTTTTTTTTTTTTTGCTTTATTTATTAGCCACAATTTGGCAGCCACAAATTGGCAGCTCAACCTGCGACGCGTTATATGAAATCGTAAAACGAAAATTTATTATTTATGTCAACTCTTTTGTGCTATTTGCGTTGTCCTGAGAAGGAGGATGCACTCCGAGGACGACGGCCAGCACGACTGAAAGGGCGGTGGCGCCACTAGCCTCGCGCTTAAAGTGCCAAATTATGCGAATCTTGTGCCAAAGCGCATTTGTCACAATTAAGCGAAAGGCTAAAAATTATGAGAGCTCCTCTCGCGGTGTAAAATAATAAAAGTCCTTGCCACAAATATCCCCTTTTCAGGTGAAACCTGCGAGTTCTTCAAATAGAGCACCCCATGCCACTGGGCAACACAGTGTGGCACGTTGATGTCGACGGCGACATAACGCGCCTGGGACTTCATGGATGATGTGCACCTGAGTTGGACGCTTACTGTGGCTTTTCTTTTCTTTTTCTCCTCTTTTTTTTTTGGCAACGATTCAGCTCCCTGGGCCTGCTCCTACTCCCTACTCCCCCTTTGGACGCGCCCTACGGCCAGTCTATTATGATGTCGCTGTCGACGTCAGTTTTGAGCGCCAGCCATGAAATATGCAAAACGCAGTTAAAAACTTTTTATTTGTATTAATCAAACAGAGTTTTCCACATTCCCATCCTCCCAGCCCACGGATGAGGATACCTGCCCCAATCTGCCCCAATGCCACCACGTCCTTTGGCTGTTGCACAGTTTTTGACATTTTTCCACAACAATGGCAGCGACTGCATAATAAAATTGCTGCGAAGGACTCTTGGCGAATGCGATTGTTTCGGCATTTTTTGTGACAATTATCGCTTAACGGATTCCACGGAATCTCAGGGACTTAACGGGACTCTACGTACCTCTACGGGTTTCCTTTAAAGCCGTACCCAAGGCGTCTCCCATGACAAATTAGTTGAGCAATAAAACTTGAGTGTGCTATCAAACTAAAAATATCGCCATCAATTACAAACTATATTCCGATGTGTGTGTGAGTGTGTGTGAGTGTGTGTGAGTGTGTGTGAGTGTGTGTGAGTGAGTGTAAGTGAGTGAGTGAGTGTGTGAGTGTGTAACAGTGTGTTTGCTGCCAACGTGCGCCATATAAAAAGGCCATAAACAACGCGAACGACAACGACAACAACTTTCAACTACGTCTAGGACAACAACAACAACAACAACAACAACAATTACTACAACAACAACTTCTACTACTACAACAAATACTACTACAACAGCAACAAGAACAGCACTGACGACGGGGACGACGACTAGTACATCGACAACACATTTGCCCAGGGCAACTACATCAACAATGATGATAATGATGTTGATGTTGATGATAATGATCATTTGAAGGCAGCCCCACGCACTGTCTCTTTCTCCCGTTCCTACTCTCTTTCCCTGTCTCTCCCCTTGCACTTCTTTCACTCCAACCCCTCGCCATTTGCAATTTGGCAACACTTTTGGTTACGCGGCTGTGGGGAACAGTTGAGCACTTTATATAAATTGTACAATACTTTTTTTTATGGGCCCTTGAGTACATTCTATTTACCAGGAATATCGGTTTTGATATATTCGTTTAGTTCTCTCCGATGTGAGTGTCGCCAAGATCTCGGGCGACTTTATTGCACATTTTTGTTAAATTACTCTTTGGCCGCTAGTTTATTTCTATGGCCATTTGTGTGAGTGTGTGCGAGTGTGCGTGTGTGTGTGTGTGTGTGTGTGTGTCGTTATTGTTGTTCAGATACCCTAGAAAATAGCAACAAGGGGTACATTCATTTATTTTAGTTTTGGGACATTAAAAAATAAAGTTCAATTTATACAAAATATATACTAATTATTCCTTAAATATCGATATTATATTCAAAAGTAAACTTATCGATATTTCTGATTAAGATCAGAGACCAATTTGAGTCAAGTTATAAATTTATCGATTTGACTTTTTTAAAGCCACAAAAGACTAAATTTTATATGGGAGAAATTTAAAATGTATTTATCTAAATTCTATTTGGCGAGTCCTTCGAATTTATAGGGTATCTAAAGGCTGTGCTTGTTTGTCATTGCTGCTTGGCATTTTAATAAGCCAAAAGTAGTTTTAAAAGCCAAGTTCGATGTTTTGTCGTTTGAGTTGCAAGCGTCATTAAGTGCGGGTAATTATTCAATGACTAGCAAAAGTTTAGTATGGAGTAGAAAGGAGGGGAGCGGGGACTGGAAGCATGGACAGGATTGGTTGGCTGTGGCTGTGGAGTTGAGTGACACGCATTTGGCTGGCAATGCAATTTTTCCTCTTGCCACTTTAAGAGGGGGAGGGGGCGTTGCAAGTAGTAGGAAATGGAGGACTAGAAGGAGAGAAAGACATATGCCAAAGTTCCTGGTGATAAATGATTCTGAGCTGGTGCGCCGGGCAAGTCGCCTTTGGGCCTTGTTATTAAGTTGACATTTAAATTCTATAAATCATTTCGCGTTCACAACTGATTTACATTTTTGTCGCATTTGTGTTTTTTTCCTTTATTTTTTTTTTATTTTTTTTTTGCCAGTCCCGACAGTTGCACCTGTTGGCCAGGGCAGCAACTGTCCAGCGATCATATTGGGTAAGGGGATGGGTAAAAGAAGGGGAGTGGAGGGGAGGAGTGATTGTTTCTAAGTTACGTAGAAATATATACATATAAATTTATGCAAAATTGATGTGCAATTACATTATGCAACAGGGTCTAAGTTTGTACTTACACTTTCGATGCACTCTGCGTTTCCTCTTTTCCAGATGGCGAACCTATCAAACTGCCCGACAATTTGGAGAGCCTGCCAAGAGCCGACAGTTTCCCGTCGCAGCGCCATCGTTGGAATACAAATGAGGTCAGTTTACATATTTTCCCACACATATAAAGACTTACCATATATACATACATACATATATATATGTATGGAGACATATCCTTAAGTTTGTTTGTTGTTTGTGGTCTCTATTTGCATTTGATTGCACATAAAAATGTCGAAAATGAAAGCTGAAAGAAGCCTTGGGGTTGGGGTTGGGGCATGGATGGGGTTGATGGGTGGGGTAGGGGTAGGTGAGCAGCGACAACGACAGCGATTTACGGTCTGGTCGGACCGGGCGGAGCAGCACTTGACAAGCGGATGAGCCTGCCAGTCCATATGCTGGACACTTTGACAGGACGAAGGAGTCTTCTCCTTGACTTTTTTTTGACCGATTAATAAGATCGCTCGCTGGCTGTCTGCCGGGTTTATTAGGGTTGCTCGCGACTCCTGTTTTTTTAGATGCGACACAAACTATAACACAAATAGAAATGGTAGTTGTTCCCGTGCCAGGATTTCATGGTTTTAAGGACATTCCCTGGGTGCACGTACGCGCGTACGCCGCCAAAGTTCAGCTTTGTGTTTACAATAAAACTTTGCGCTCAATGGAAAAATAAAAAATATAAAAACAACAACAACAACACGGCAAATGCCTTTTGGCCAACTCGACTGTTTGTTGTTGTTGTTGTTGTTGTTGCTGCTGTTTTACTTGTGAATTAAACGCAACCGCAAATATTCATTTGGACAGTTGTAAAGTTTTGCAATGAAGGCAGGGGGCCAGTTGCGGCGAGCGGAAGGCGGGCGACTGGACTGGACGGGGGAGCAGAAGGGCAAAGGTCGAGGAGGAGGCCTTCGGTAAGCGGCATTTTACACACTCGCGCGACAAGTTGACTAAATTAAAAGCAAGCGAGTAATGCAAAAGGCATGAAGTAAAACCAGGACGAATTTTAAATACTCTTAACTCAAAAATTGCAGTTGCATTTTTAAGGATAAAAAAATAAATAATAAAAATTAATTCTGCAACTAAGGGAAGGAATATTTAATAAGACGTATGAGTATTTTATTTATTGATTTTAAAATAGCAAAATTTATTTATAAGATAATAGATAATAGTCCTTAATATACCTTCCTAGGGACTAAAAGGCTTCTCCTCATTCTTAAGCAGATCTAAGGATGAAGGAATCTACCTTCAGTATGAGATGAGTAATAAAACCGAATGGTTGATCTAAGACATATGCTTATCTTAAATTACCTTTATAATATCCTGTTTTCTCCGTCCATTCCTTATCTTCTGTCCCCCGTCCACCCGAACGTCCTTCTCATACACCTATATATACAAGGACATAGTATCTACAGGAGTATAAACACAGTATAAAACACAGTGCCACAGTTTATTAATATAAAGTTTCACAAGTTAAGAAGGGAAGGGGGGAGGGGGGAGTAGGGAGGAGGGATGGCTACCGCACACTTGCACCGGACTAAGGGACAGCTGGACGGTTGGACGGACACTGCATCAGCATGCAAAAATTACAAAATGTAACCGTGTACGGGGCATAAATAAAATTACGTACGCTTATTTTAGTCTGCTTACAGGACGACAGCCTCAGGGATGGGGTGAGGTCACTGGATCTATGGGATGCATGTGGAGTTTATGGGGAGTGTGTGTGGGGTGTGGGTTGTGGGTACGTCGGACACTGGCCGTTAAATGGCCGACGCTTGGCAGTGGCTTTAACCGCACAGTTTTAATTTGGCATTTAAGCAGCGGCCCCAAAGGTTGGCCGAAAAGCATAAAGTAACTGTAAAATAATATGAAGCTGGCTTACACCACTCACCAACCACCCCCCACCACTCCACCCCACCATAGGGCTGGCATCAACTTACCACTGTCTCAACGAAAGTGTGGTTAAAAACGATGCAGCTGGAAAAATCAGAAAAGTTAAATTGATAATGAGCCGCAGCCGTTGTGGCATCGGTCGAGGCAATAAAAGTTGCAAATTGCTCGTTGTGACTGAACTCTAATTGTTTTGTTGCAACTGCCACACATAACTCATCTCATGTGTATCCATGTGTGTGTGCGTGCTAGAAGAACTGTTGTCTCTGCCGATCACATCCATTTCCATACAGATTTTAAAGGACTCATCGTTCGTCTCAAGGAAATGCGCTGAGGTACGCATTAATATTTAATGTGCCGCTCTCATCCTTTTGCCGCTCGCATCCTTGACAGCTCGGGCCCGTCCATGTATGTGCCTAGAATTCATCATAAAAACGTTGAACGTGGCAAGGATTTATTGGGCATGCAGGAGATTAGGGGAGGGAGGGGGCAGCGTTTGGGAGTTGCTGCTGCTCCATGGGCCATGCATAAATAACCAAAGCAATGGCAAAGCAAAGTCAAAGGCAATTTGGCCAAAAAAATGCAAACGTTTGCCACTTGACAAACACGCGCCTGCGATTTCCGCCCAACTCCTTCATCAGTTCCATCTTTAGCGACAGTTGCTCTACCAGCTACCAGCTCCAGCTCCAGCTCCAGGCAGCGCTGGCTTCAGCTCTTCTCATCTCTAGATGATGTTGCTCCAGTTTGGTCTGCATACAATTTTTATGACACTCGCAAATGTTGCGATTTCTGACATATGAAATTGTTGCTGCACATCGTCAATGGGCAATCGGAGTCAAGCGATGGGCTAAGGGCGATGGGTGATGGGCTAAGGGCGTTGGGCTTAAGGCGCTGGGGCGTCGCCAGCTGCGCGCTGTGCGCTCTCCAGTTGTTGACGGCACAGATGAATGGATGGCACTGAGTGGAGGATGAATGCCGGAGTAGCCAACATGTTGTTTGGCCCTGTGGCCACTTACATTATTCATGCAACGTCAAGGCTGGCAAAACAAATTGATAACTTTATCGGCAAAACATGCAATGAAATGCCAAATGGGCACCCAGCGGGGTTGCTCTTCACTTCAGTCACTTCACTGGCCTGGAACTTGTGTGATTTGCATTAGAATGCCTAGCCTTATGCTTAGTTACATCTACTAGCTCATCACAGTTAGTATGTGCGAGTGTGTATGTGTGTGTGTGTTCGGGAAGTGCTCATCAAGCAAGCGAACGCACTTCAAGTGTGCGCACCGCATAGAAGCTGCCCCTTAATCCTTCTTAAGTCCTTGCTGCGAGTACTATCCTCTTGTGGCTGCCCAGGTGTCAACTGGCGACACCTGTAAATTGTGGTCACACTTGCCGCTTCTTGCCGGCTGTCCTAGGTGTCCTGCTTCCTGCCGCTGTTGCGGTCAAATGAAATTTCTAAAATGTTTCCCTTTGTTTTATGCGCAAACCTTCAAAAAAAAAAAAAAAACCCAGGCTAAAATTGTTTGCAGGACCTTTTGCAGGAAATGCCGCGAGTGCCTTGGCCAGAAATTTTACCGTTAACTCGGAAATTGTTAGCACGTTGACAAAGTTGGTTAACGTTTTGTGAGTTGCCTTTAAATTTTTGTAAACACACACGTGACCCGCTGATTGGACAAAGCGAAGGACGTGCGTTGTTTAAATATTTTTTTAATTATTAAAAAATAAATAAAAAATTAAATAAAATAAGATTAATTTTATTTTTATCGTCGCAAACTCCAAGTACCCTATGGCTATCTAAATAAATATTGAAATCTAGAGAAATATTTTTTATTCAAATATTGAGGAACCTTGAACTACTAACTGGTTCCGCACTGGTTCCAAGCGTTTCTTAACTGACTCCTTAGTGGTTCAAGGCGGTTGTGTCTTCCCTCCGTGAAGCTCGGAAACTACTCCGATTAAACAATTGTTTGATTAAGGATTATAAAACTGATATATGGCGCAGGATTAGGCGTTTTGGTATCTCAAATGGCGAAAATAAACAAAGCTCAGATAGCAGTTCTTTGGTTGGCTGAAACGTCTGCTCAAACAGTAGCAATTAGTATATATACTAGTGAGATTTATAGTTGAAAATATTTAAATATACAAATATTTATTTATTTTTTTTTTTTTTTTGGTTCTCTTCTTTTGACATTATTTCAGGAAATCGCGGCGATTCTTATCAGTTTTGATAAGCACAGCGAATGGCAATCAAAAGAAGTCAAAACAAGGTGAGTCACTCGATTGCCGGGCACGCCCCCGCAATAGTTCGCCCAATCAACTCCCTTTTTTTTCCCCCCTCCCTTCTGTAGACCAAAGAGCGGATCTTTGCTGCTTTATTCACGGAAAAAGGTCCGCTACCGACGCGACGGCTACTGCTGGAAGAAG
Organism: Zaprionus lineosus; assembly: GCA_035044505.1. Taxonomy (NCBI): domain Eukaryota; kingdom Metazoa; phylum Arthropoda; class Insecta; order Diptera; family Drosophilidae; genus Zaprionus; species Zaprionus lineosus. The sequence continues at coordinate 340,620 of JAWNNX010000391.1, read as the reverse complement.
CGCAAGGATGGCAAGACGACCCGTGAGGATCACATGAAACTGAAAGTACAAGGCACTGAGGTGAGTGACCTGGCCAGCTGGTCAATTAGCTGGCCAATGGTCAGCAGGGTCATTAGTCAAGGGTTTCAAAGTCAAAGCTTAGATTATGTACCCTTTTACCGGGGAAAGGAAGGGCTTTCTCCGGCCTCACTTCTCCTTCCTTTTTTTCTTTTTTTTTTAACGTACGCTGTGAGTTATGATTTCCCGCCGGAAACAAACGGAAACTAGGAATTTCTTTTTTTTTTCGTTTTGTCTTCAACTGTTTGTTTGTCTGCTAATGAAATAAGCACTGCCAAGGGTTAAGCGTATCTCCGTAATGTCTGAAGGGTGTCTCCCTTTCCGTCTTGGCTGAAACATAAAAACAGTTGGCAATTTCACGCCAATTTTTTCCTTCCCATGTTTTTCCGTGTTTTCTTTTTTTTGCCTTCGTTTTGTTTGGTTTTGTTTTAATTTTTATTTTCTATTTTTAATACTCAACTTGCATTTATTTTCCCAAGTATTTTCCACTTCGCACCAAAGACAAGTAGCTATCCGAGATTTATGCACTTGGCAGACACACAGCAGGGGGGGCTTCCTTGCTGTCCCTCGGTCCCAGTGTCCGTGCGTCTCCTTACACGATAACTAATATTTATAAACGGTTGGAAAATAGAAAAATATATATATAAAGAAAGCCAGCGGCATATCGCCCAAAGACGACGGCGGCCAACAAATTTATCAGCAAAGCGGGCAAAAAAAAAAAAAAATATAAAAAAAAAAACATAATAAAAAAAAAAGAAAATATGAAGAAAAGAAAATACGCAGGGAAAACAAGAAAAAGAAAATCTGTTGTATAACTCAAACTATCAGAGGAAAAGGGTTCGATTTTTGGCACTTGAGTCGAGTTTTCTTACTGCTCGCTCGCTGGCACCCCCTACCGTGGGGGTGGCTGGTAATTTAATTTGAGTTCCGTCCTTTTTATGCCTTCCAATTAAATGGAATCGCGACACGAAGCTGCGTCTCTCTGTATCTGTATCTGTATCTGTGCATCTCTATTTGTATCTGTATCTGTATCTGTATCTGTGTCCGTATCTGTATCTGTATCTGTGCATCTCTATTTGTATCTGTATCCTGGTTGATATCTTAATATCTTTATATATATATTTTTTATGCTCTTGTTTGTCTTTTTGCTAATAAATTCAATCACTTCCGCCCTCCCCCCTCCAGTGCATCTATGGTTGTTACGTACACTCGGCCATATTGCCCACATTTCATCGCAGATGTTACTGGTTGTTACAGGTAAGCAGGTCAGGGATTGGGAGTCGGGGATTGGGAATCGGGGATTGGGAATCGGGGATTGGGAATCGGGGATTGGGAATCGGGAGTCGGGGATTGGGAATCGGGAGTCGGGGATTGGGCTTGAAGGAGCAAGGATTAAATCTATTCCTGTCCCCACACACACAGAATCCGGACATTGTTTTGGTGCACTATTTGAATGTTCCGTATCCGGATGATAATAAAATGGCAGTCATTGCGCCGAGCATCACGCTCTGGGGCGACAAGAAGGAATGGACCAAGGAGGAGCTGGTCAGCCAGCTGAAGCCAATGCGTAAGTATGACCTGAAGTTACATAATGAACCCAAAACACATTTGCGTAGTGTCCACAGTGAACTCGGATGAGGACTCTGACTCCGGCAATGACATTGAGATTTCGGTAAGTGTCTTCAACCGTAGACCAAGAATCCATCCCACTTAGGATTCTATTTTAAATCTCGACTCCAGACGGCTGAAACGGTGGAATCGATTGTATGTCAGTTGATGGAGAAGCAGCGGCTCTCGCGTCAGGCGGCGCTGGTCAAGCAGTTGGACTGCGGCTGCGGTGATGCCGCCTGTGCCGATGGCAAGACTTGCACGCATCCCGTCATGCGGCGCACGGGCATCTTGAAGTCCGTGTCCGATAAGCGGCCCAACGATGCCTACAGCACGCACAGCGCTGCCAATGGAACGCCCAATGTGGTCGTGGCCAGCAAGGTAACCATCCAGTTTTCTAGATTCTTTCGGCCGCAGGCTAAAACCCAATCCCCAAATCCCTCGCAGCTTTATTCCCGTTGGTCAGAGAGGCATAGGCAGCGAGATGCAACGCTGCACCTGGACAATCCGCATGCTCAGTTCCACAATGCCACGCAACAGTTGCCGCAGGAGTCGGCAATCAAATTCCAAATCATTCCGCCGCAGCAGCAGCAACAACAGCAACAACAACAACAACAGGCCAATCACAGCGATGGCAACTATCAGCAGCAATATCGTGGTGCCAGTCAGATGTTGGCCTCAAGAAGCAATTTGATAATACAACAACAACAACAGCAGCAGCATCAGCAGCAACAACATCAGCAGCAGCAACAACAGCAGCAATATCAACAGCAGCAACATCTAAACTTGCAACGTTTTGTCGCCAGTCACAATCAGAGCAATCAAAGTCATAATCATAGCAATAATAACAACAACAACAATGGCAACAGCAACAACAACAACAACAATGGCAACAATTCGGCACATTTAAATCATCGACTGCAAATTGCGAATACAACAATCACAGCAACAACACGAGAGGCAGCAACAACAGCAGCAGCAGCAGCAGCAGCGGCGGCGGCGGCAGCGGCAACGGTTGCTGTCTCAAATGTCATGGATACGGAACTAATTGAAAACCAAAGCCAACATCTAACCGCAAATCCAAATAGCAACAAAATCAGCCACAACAACAACAACAACAACTGCAGCAGTAGTAAACAATTAATAGCATCAACATCGGCAGCTCAAACCAGCAATGATTTAAATATCGTAAATAATAATGGGCCGGGCAGCAGCAACAGCAGCGGCAGCAGCAGCAGCAGCAGCAGCAATGGCAACAACAGCAATAATAATTTTATATACAATCAACAGCAGCAATTGAATGCTTCCACTGGCAGCAACAACCAACAACAGCAACAGCAACAACAGCAGCAACAACAGCAGCAACAACAACAACATTATTATAAATTACAACAGACAACAACCCCATGCAGCAGCAGCAGCAGCAGCCAACCCCCTGTTGAGGCGATGTGCATGTCACCTGAGCATCACAGCAGTGGTGGGGGCAGCAGCAATAATGGCAATATAAATAACAACAGTAATAACAACAACAACAACAACAACAACAATCAGCTCATAGCAACAACGTCTTCCGCTGGCAACACTCCTTCTACGTCGGCAACATTATCCACCTCGAGTTCCTTACAGTCGATTATCGATGGCAATCAACAGCAACAAATTACAACGACAGCAACAACAACTACAGCAGCAGCAGCAGCAGCAGCAGTGGCAGCAACAACAACAACAACAGCAGCAGCAGCAGCAGCGGCAGCTTCCAATTGTGATAATTTAATGAGCGTCAATGCGCTCGTTGAGGTGAGTTAAGGGTTCGGGTTTGACCGCAAGTCAGAAGTGTTTATTGTGTTTATGATGATTAAATTTGCGACTCCTTTTTGACAGTTGGAGATGGTTAGAGGCGAGCAGCAGCAGCAGCAGCAGCAGCAACGACAACATTCGGCAAGCAGCTACAGCAATAACCACAACAACAACAACAACAACATCAACAACAACAGCGTCAACAATCAGGCCTCGGATGCTCATGGCAAGGCCCAAATCCTTAATGGTTGTGCAACCTACAGTGCTTCCAGTGATAACAGTAGCCAAATCAGCGCCAGCGACGAGAGCAGCTTTGGCGCCAACAATCAAAGCAGCAACAGCAACGATGACGAGCCTCAGGCAGAGTCCATGAGCTTCTTCAATGAGACCCTGGATCTGTCGCATGAGGATATACAACGCACCCTCATTGCCAATATGCCGTTTAACAGTGCAACAGCAACGACAGCAGCAACTGTTGCTGCCACATCAACAGTCAACCAATGCCAGGCAGCAACTAGCCACGATGGCATTGCCAAGGCTATTGCCACGGAGCAGCAGTCAACGAAACGGGCAATCAGCGTGGAGGAGTCTGAGGGCGATGATGAGGACACTGCGGATGTCTTTGCCAATCTGGATGCCTTTGACATGCTGGTCGAGTTTCCCGAACTTGATCTGGATGACAAGCAGGCGCTGAATAACACAGCGCTGGAACAGGAGCAAGGACATAGCCACGAACTGCATGCCAGCACCTCTTACCTTTCGGCGGACGCGACGCCTTCGCAAACACAACGAAAACTGATGACCATTTGTGATTTTAGTCCCGAATGGTCCTACACCGAGGGTGGAGTCAAGGTGCTCGTCGCCGGTCCCTGGACCAGTGATGGCGGCTGCTATACGGTACTCTTTGATGATCAGCCCGTGCCCACGGTCTTGGTGCAGGAGGGAGTTTTGCGCTGCTATTGCCCCGCCCATGAGGCAGGAATGGTGAGCCTGCAGGTGGCATGTGGCGGCTTTCTAGTCTCCAACTCAGCGATGTTCGAGTACAAACTCTCGCTTCTGGCTGATGCCCCATTTGATACCAGCAGCTCCAACGACTGCTTGTACAAGTTCACGTTACTCAATCGCCTCTCCACCATCGATGAGAAGCTGCAGCTCAAAGTGGAGAACGAGGTGGCGGTAAGTAGAAGTGTATCCTTTTCCCCATCTATGTGTATTGAATGATCTTCCATAGACTGACCAAATGGCACTCTATCTGGAGCCGAACTTCGAGGAGAAGTTGGTCGCCTATTGCCACAGGCTGACCAAGCACACCTGGAACACACCTAGTACTGGTGCTCACTGGAGCGTGGGTCTTCGCGGCATGACGCTGCTGCATTTGGCAGCTGCTCTTGGCTATGCGAAGCTAGTGGCCGCCATGCTCAACTGGCGCGCCGAGAATCCACATATCATACTTGAAACGGAGCTGGATGCCCTCAGCCAGGATGTGCATGGCTTCACGCCGCTCGCCTGGGCCTGTGTGCGTGGCCACTTGGAATGCACTCTTCTGCTGTACAAGTGGAATCATAATGCGCTTAAGATCAAAACCCAGGCCCAGCAGACTCCTCTCGATCTGGCCAATTTCAAGGGACACAAGCATTTGATCGCTCAGGTTTGTCGATTGGAAAAGGAACGATATCGCAAGCCCCATCCACGCGGTGGCTTAGTAAATCTCTCCATGAACATGGGCATCGAGACAACCACTGAAGATTCCGGCTACAGCGTCTACGAGCTGGAGCTTCAACGCAGACACGATGGCGTTTTCCTGCGACCAGTTGCACTCAACAGGTGGGTAAATTAATGGATTTTATTTCCAAGGACAATTTCAATATCTGATATTTTCAGCAACCAAAGTCCACCCAACAATGGCAGCCGCTACTCAAAGCGCTCCTCCATAGACAGCGGCATCAACATGGATATGCGCAGCAAATCCGGCAAACCGTTGGCTCGGCTCCATGGGTAAGTGCTCGATCCTGTCGAGAAGCTCGTGCTCCTTACTAAACAGCTTGTGCTTACAGCAACTTTGATGGACACGACAATTACACGCTGGGTGTTGACTCGCCACTGGATTCGCTGAGTGGACCCAATTGCTCCGGACTCCTGTCGCCGCTGCGCAAGATGGACTTCGCCTTATGTAAGTGATGGGGGAGATGCATGCGCTAATCCTTTAGCTATTATTTATATATATGACCAAGTGCATATTGAAATGCTTAAAAAAAAAACCTCTCGCTAAATTCACAATAGGCGAGGTATCCACGGGCGAGTCGAGTCCCATACATGACAAAGACATCGATTGCGATGACAATTCGACGAGCGTGACCGATGCAACCATAAACAATGAGCTGAACGATGCCGTTGTAGGTCAGTGCACATGCCATGACAGAGGGCCTGGCTTTTCTCCCAAAACTATGCTAATAACAACCCATACGTTATCGTAATCGTAATCGTAATCGTAATCGTAATCGTAATCGTTATCGTATCTCGTATCCGTGCACTCGTTATCGAGGCCATCAAATCTAATGCATAAAATTATGGCTGTCAATGTTGTTGTTCGTTGCTGTTCGTTGCTAATTTGTTGTTGCATATCTACCTACTACTACTACTACTACTACACACACACATACACATACACATCACACACATACATACACCTAACACTTAACACTTAACATTGGTGTTTCTCGCAGTGCTCCATAGAGTACTCCGAATGTTGTTACGTCTAATCTCTAATCTATGTAAATGTTCATTTGATGTTGATTGCTTATGCTGTGTGTCTGCGTGTGTATCTGTGTGTGCGTGTGTGTGTGTGCGCGTGTGTGTGTGTTAACATATGTAGTTTATTAATGTGCATTCGAATATGTATTAGGCTATGAACTGGTGTAAATACGAGACACATGCATACATGTAACTCCTGTAACACGTTCAATATACATGTATTTGAATGATTAGAAATAACTGTAAATGTGCGTTTAATCGATGTCCACACAACTAACCAACTAACATACCGTTATATAAACCAAAACACGTTAACCACGACAGTCTTAAACAGAATCTAACAATCGCTGTAAATACTATCCAAAATGTACTCTTTTGTAAATACTAAGTGTGTGGTGGAGGCTGTCGAGCGAGGGTCGCCATTGAAGTAATCAATATATAATAATCTCAATTATTTATTTATTTTTTTGACAATAAAACTAAGTACAAAAAATTCAATTAATTTGCATTAAAATCGTTGTTGAGTTTGAAATCAATTAATTTGAAAACTTCTCAAGCTACTCTCGTTTCTACAGTTAATACCCAATACGAAACACAGATCAACATTCTGTAGCCTTGTTTTTTTTTTTGTTTTTTCGTGTCTGTAATGCAAATTTATTTGTTTGGTTCGATTTTCTCATCTAATGGGCTCCTTTCAGGGGATTCTGATGCCAAAGTCCTGACTCTGGCGGAGCACATCATTGCAGCTATGCCAGAGCGCATCAAGGTGAGTTTCGATCGTAGCTTTGAAAGTAACATTCCTAGGAGTAACTTATGTTTCCTTAACAGAATGAGGCGGATGAAATGATGGTACTGGGCAGTCCTCTGACCGAGCCATTAACATCGGAATCCTCTGCTTTGACCGATAGCTTCATGGATCCGCTGCTCGACTCATTGCCCAACACACACTTTGACAGTGACTTTAGCTTTGATTTCCATGACCACAGCTATCGATACCATGATGTCAGCACTCCATGCTCTAGTCTTAGCCCAGCGAGTTCTGGTCCACTGCAGTCGCCGGCCAGCTATTCGATTCTGGGCACTGATCCTTCCGTCAGTTCACCCAGTCCACCGCCGTCGACGAAGCAGCTCACAGAGTTTCTGCATGCGTCCAGTATTGCGCAATATCCCTTCGAAGCGGACTTTTCCAAGCTGACGCTCACCGATACCGAACAGCGAGAGCTGTACGAAGCAGCCAAATGCATACAGAAGGCGTATCGCTCGTACAAGGGACGCCAGAAGCTGGAGGAGCAGAACAAGGAGCGCACAGCGGCCATTGTCATACAAAACTATTATCGCCGGTACAAGCAATACGCCTACTACAGACAAATGACTAATGCGGCGCTGGTCATACAGCATGGCTATCGATCCTATCGCCGGAATAAGCGCTTCAAGAAGTCACAGCACACGTCCAATATTTTGGGTGCCGGCAGTGATCATGGCAGTGTCAGCAGCAACTCGCAGTGCCTGTCTAGCTTCTATGATCACTACAAACAGGACCAGCAGCAACAGCACGAGCTCAGCTCACAGCCCAGCACACCCAAGGAGACGAGTCCTTCGGGTCCCTTAAAGTGAGTAGTAAAACGACTGTCAATTCTTCCCAAGATTGCTTCATTTTTGCTTTCTATTCGCAGACGTACTTACTCCCAGTCTACACAAAATCAGGCTGCCAGGAAAATACAACAGTTCATGAGACAATCACGTATCAAGTGAGTACCATAATTTAGTGGCTTAGTTTAAGTGTTAGTCATTGGTTGTGAGAGCATTAAAATTGCAATTGAAAACTAATTTTGCACGCAAGCATTTGGGATGGCAACCTGACAACTTTGGTAAGATGGAAGAGGCGTTTCTGGTTTGCTCTTTTGCTCTTTATTTTATAGTTTTATTATATTTTAATAATATTTCTTAAATAAATATACTAATTAAATGTTTTCTTCCGACAAAAAAAAAAGACTTCAGAGAGAGCGAGCCGAAAAAGAGAAGCTGGTGCACCAACGCAGGGCGGAATACCTTCAAAACTTGCAGTTTCAAGGGCAGCAGGAAATGTCAGTCTTCCCCAGTGAAATAATGAGGTACTGTGGAACAAATTGATATACTTTAACAATACTAACAATACTCCTCTCACTTGCTCTCAGCAACTGTACTCAGAGCAGCGGCAACAACAATCTGCAACACATGCAACCCAATCAATGAGCGATACTTGCAACTGAGTGAACTTTATTATAGATGAAAGATCGAAGAGAAAAAAAAAAAAAAAAATAACTATGTTCAATAAGAATTTATTAATAGCTTTAAAAACTGAGTGAAAATTTCTACTTTCATATTTGTTCATTAAGACACCAGCACCTCCTCTAGCGGAACTTTAATTCTAACCAATCCCTAATATACCTACTTAATCAGATATATATACATATATATATCTATCTCTATATATATGGAGCAAGTAGCATGTTCTGCACTTTTATTCATTTGCATAACGAATTTTAGCATAAAACTTACTACGATTATGAATTAGTTTTTGGAATGCGAAATGATCTTTATATAATCGTAGGGTATATAATAGGTTAGTGGTTTTATATATATTATCGATCTATATCTAAACTAAACGAGAGAGAGAACTCCAATAACTACTTTTCCATTTGTCAAACTCAAAAGAACTTAAAGAACTTATTAACGAAGCCTTCGAAAAATCTTTTTAACTCCAAGTGTAGCGAATGATTATTATATATATAAATAACTTTAATTATAAGCGATATTTAAAATATATATTACCCGTATAGAAACATTTGTACATAATTAGTTCTAATTCCAACTTTAATCTAAACCAAAACTACGCTATACTAAAAGCTATGTACTAGTACTTATTTAATTCAAAGTTCATCCTCTTTTTTTTTATATTTTTATTTTGTTTTAATTCAATCTGCGAACTAAGCTTGTTTCTAAAACAGCCTGCATAATCTAAATTACAAATTTAATTCTCGATTTTATGATAGTTATAATAGTAGTAACTGCTCCTTAACCTAAGCCCAAGCCTAAAGCTCAGCTCTAAAGTCCAATGTTGTTGTTGATTTCTAAAATCGGAGCCACCCGCAGCAGAAGTAAAATATCATGTTTAAAACATTTCTAGTTAACTTTTTTTACATACATACATATAATTATATATATACTATATATATACTATATATATACTATATATATACTATTTATATACTATATATACCTCTATGAGTATCTAATGCAACTCTATGCTATTTGTTCAATCGCAAGTACTTAAGTCTTGAGAACCCCAAATGACTCTGTAGTCCAGCACTAGAAACTAAAAGCTAAGAACTAAAAACTAAAAACCAAAAACCAAAAACTGAAATGTTTATCGATTCAAAAAAATGAAACCCAATGCTCGCCATAAAACTGCATGCAAATCTTAAAAAGAGACAAACCAAGAAAAAAATATATATAAAAAGGATATATAAAAAAAAATATGAAAAATGGAAATGGAACTAATTATATTTAACTATTGTTCAACTTACAAACTGATCCGCTAATTATGATAAAAAAAACCAATATATATATATACATATATATATACTCGTATATATATATAATATACTAAACTATAAATTTAAGCGGCCCACAAACATTTTCAACTAAATGTAACAATACAAGAATTTTTGTAAATTATTTTTGTCCGTCCACATTGTTAGCTTTCATAACATAAACAAAAATGAAATATACATTATTATACAACATATACTGTATATGAGAGGAGACAACGTATATACCAAAATATACCAAAAAAAAGTAAGCAAATTTTAACAAAGCGTTGAAGTTTAAGTAGACAACAAACACACAAATACACACAAGGAAAACACATAAATACAGAAATACAAAAATACTGAAAAATTCCGAAAAATACCGAATAATAATATACAGAAATTCAAACTACTAGCAGTTTTTGTATATACAGAGATGATTCTGGAATTACAAGTACATAAATCCAATATAGACATACCTCCAGCACGCCTCAGACATAAAAACAAACTAACTCTTGTCAGATACACACATACATACATACATGGAATCAAGCCTATATAAAGATCTATCTATATATATATAAATATACTTGAAGGTCAAGTCTTTTTCGATTTCTTGCTAAGTAAAACAATTTGAGACTTGGACTGGAACCCTGCCTGTGGGCTGTGAGTTCTATGCGTGCGAAGGTATGAAATGAAGGACTCCCACATAGTATTTGGATGTAGTGGTATAGCTTATAAACACACTTGTTGAAAGGCAATCCTAGCCACTTTAGAACTATTAAAATTGTTAACTCTTAACTTTTAAACTATGTCCAACTTCATTTGCACTACTTTAAAGTTTCAACTTTGATTGCATTTGTTCTTCTATCTAAACATGTATATATATTACTCGACTACACACATGTATATATATATGTATATGTATAAGTGTGTATGTATAAATCGAAACTTATTTGAAATGAAGACTTAAGGATTTCTCTACTTAACGACTTATAAAGATTGCAATCAATTTTAGAGCAAATACCAAAAATGTGAAGCTCTTTTGTTACTCGTTGAAAAGAGTCCTGAAGGATTGGCAATATTTGCACATATGTACTTAATACTATTATAACTACGACACACACACACACACACATACACACACTCACACACTCTATTACTTAACTTCAGTCTTTTGAAAACCACATAAAGTGGGCGTGGCAAACAGCCATCTTTACCTGAGTGTGTCTAAGCTCTAGCAAAGAAATTTTAAAAAATAAAAAACATTTAAGTAAAGAAACAAAAAAAAGCAAGAAAAACTTAAAGTACCTTAAGCCAATTGGCACTAAAACTTAAATCTAATAAATACTTTAACTATAACAAATTATATACTATCGTCAAGCATATATGTGTATACATATGTATACAACTATCGAACTATAGACAAGATTGTAAGGAAATAATTTAATAACTCAACTAAAACCAAAAAAAAAAAATAAATTAAAACAAGAAATCCCTAAGAAAATGAATTATAAAAGTCCTTGCTAGTTTCTTAGAACTTATTTTTCAACTGTTTTCAGGTCTGACTATTATAATAATAATAATAATAATATTAATAATAACATTAATAATAACAAAAGCAACACCAATTGTTGATATTTCATAAAGAGAAAGTTTTATACTTAAAATCTATTTAATTGTAGCTAAAGATTAAAAAAACGCTGTATATGTAATTTAAAATTTCAAATTAAATATTTGGTATTCACATATCTGTTATATAATTGGAGCCCTTTATAGCCCGTATAGACTTCGTCCTTAAAACTTTCAAAGTGCTATCCCATAACAAAAGCAACTTTCTACTCCATGTAAGTCCTTACGAAAAACTATATATATGAACACCAATAACTAAATGATAAAACCAAATCAATATAATTAACTTAAATATGTTCTTTAATTATATTAATTGATTATAAACAAATTTCGCACCTGAAGAACTTTTTGGAACTGTTAACTTAACTTTTATGTCACACATAGCGTAGTCCTTTTAAACATATATATGTACATGTATATGTATATATGTATATGTATACCTAACTACCTACTATGCAATATCCAACATGAACTATATATACCTATATATACATATACATACATGCATATGTATATGTATATGTATATGTATATGTCTAAATTAAAATATACAAAACGCAGTAAACGATATATTTATATACATATACATATATATATGTATGTATATGTATATGTATATGTGTGTATACATATATATCTATATTGTAAAAGCGACTTTCCAGTTTATGTAAAATTGTAATTACATTCAATAAAGTTTAATTCAACACTTTAGTTGAACTGAAAGGAGTCGTTTCTTGAGTAGCTGCGATTTGAAAAGGAAGATTACATTTCTAGCTGGCATCCTGTCACACCTATTCCACTATCAAGGACTGCCGGCAAGAGACCCAAGCCAATTAGTGAGCAATTTGTCGGAGAGACTGGCGCCGTTTAATATCAAGCCCTTAACCCTAACAACAAGGAAAGAAGGTCTAATGAGGCGTCTAATATGCAACATGTGGCGATAAGCGAGGGTTTTACCTGCAACAACCTCAACAGCTGCAGTCAACACAATCATACACACACACACACACACACACACACACAGACGCATGGAAACAAACATTTTCCCTTTGAGCTCAATTAACACCTGAACGTTTGCTGTTGCATGTGGAACGTATGGAAGATAAATTTGTGGCTTGCGGATGAGTTGCTGGTGCCGAGCCGCCACCCGAGACGACACCCTCACGCCCGATGGTGCGTTTTTAAGCAATTACGAACACAATGCCAAATGCCAAAGCATTGCTAATAAATCGTCGACAACCTTTCCATACGTAATTGGATGCTGCCACTCGAAGCCTTCCTGTGCGCTTTTCCAGCTCAATTTACACCTGTTTTATGGGCAATCGGGGTTTAGCCCAAATTTTCCACATTTTTATAGGAAGACAGCATATCAAATGCCCTTCCATGCAACTGCCTTTGTGACGTGGCCAATCCAGCCTATGGCTCGGCTTGTGCCCATTGGATCGCTTCACTGGCCGTTGCTTGACTCTTGGCTCGAAGCAAAACGGAAACACCGTGGGGAAATGTGAAACCAAGCGTTGATATAACTGTTATTGTAGTTGTTGTTGCTGCTGTTGCTGTTGTTGCTTTTGTTGTTGCCCGTTCTTCCCGTTCTTTAACAACAGTACAAATAGATTAACAATCAAAAAATAACATCCGAATTTTACGCCCACTTTTATTTATATAATTTCCCTTTCATGGCTTTCATCAATTTGTTTATTAGCTGGAAATTTTGAGTTATTCATTTTTTTTTTTTTTTTTGTTTCACGGTACTGATTTTTATGAAACTCGGAATGTTGCAGCTTGTGTGCGTGGTTTATATAAAAATTTGATTAATTAATTAAATAGTTCCACATGCTGATTACGTTTCTTGATGTTTACTAAAACAAAAGACTTAGGCAACGAACTTAAAAGTGCTGTCCAGAAATGGGATAATTTATATTCCTGCTAGATTTTGCCATCTATAGGTGAGCGGCAACAAAGTTGTCGGCAATTAAGAATCGATTGGCTGCAATAAAGACGCCCATGCATATTGATGTTTGCCATAAAACAATTACCCGCATGTATCTTAAGTCTTAACAATCGTAGCACACAATAAACGCGGCTGTAAACACTTGCGGCAGGCACTCCGGTATCTGGGTCACACATTGGCCAACCATCGGATCAGCTTTGATTGAAGTCTAGTCCAATAGGGTGCACGGTTGTTGCCCACGTATCGATCCATGAGATAGAAGTATCTATCCATGGGGCAGAAGTATCTATAAGATACTGCACAGGTGTCAAGACAATGGGCTGTTAATGACAGTCAAAGAATAGCGATAATTGGCCTTTTGATAGAGGATTTTTTTTTTTTTTGTTTTTTTTTATTCACTATATACTATTCACTATTCACTATTCACTATTTACGATCTACAATCTGGCCATAATCCAGCAATCCAAATGCTATTGTGCCTTCAAGTCTCATCTTTCCACGAACCGTATTAAAGTTAATACCGGCGATGAGTCACATTTACAATCTAAAAATCAAAATGCGCTTACGATCGAAACTAACTATAGATTTTTTTGCCAAACAATGGGCAATTTCAATTGCATGACAAATAACTGTTATTGTTGTTGTTGCTGCTGTTGCTGTTGTTGCTGTTGCTGTTGTCATTATTGTTGATGTTGTCGGTGCGATTTGTTGAGTTATCACCGTGTTATTACCTGTCAACGCTTGAACAAAATTGTGTAAATTGCCATAATTGCATTTAATAAGCCACATTGATTGCCATCGAGTGGTACTTAAAATGTCATAAATTCCCGCACGTCTTGTACTCAATCAAGACATACGGACGAGATATTAACGGCCACGGCTTAAATCTTATCACGAACAAGCAACTCGACACTCGCCGTCTGCACAAATTAGCATAAACGACATATCAATTAAGGCGACAAGTACCTAAGAAGTGCATTAGACTCGAGCCTGGAGCAGACACCAGTTGTATTTTCGGATGCGTCTTTGGGTCTGTCACTTGGTCGAGCATAGCCAAAGCCAAGGCATTAATTGGTCGCTCTCCTTCTTCCGCTGGACTGCTCTCTACATCTTCTGAATCTCAGCATTCGCCATCCGCCATCGACCCACCATCTTCTATCCTCCATCTGGCAGTCCCCAGCCTCAGCCTTCCACCCGCCAGTCTTCAGCCTCAGCCTTCCAACCGCCAGTCTTCAGCCTCAGCCTTCCAACCGCCAGTCTTCAGCCTCAACCTACCATCCGCCATCCGCCAGTCTTCAGCCTTAACCTACCATCCTCCATCCTCCATCCGCCATCCGCCATCTGCCATCATCTACCCGCCATCCGCCATCCTCAATGCAGCACTTCCAGTTGCAAGTGTCAAGCTGTTTTGTGACTGGCCGAGCGGCTCCCGTAAATGGCGTGGCAGAAGCGCGAAGTTGGTTGAAACAAATTTCACAACTGGCCAACAGGCAGTAAATAACAAACAATAAATCACTTTGAACAAATGTTTGAAAAAAATAAAAAATAAAAAAATAAAAAACACAATAACAACAACAGAAACAGCAGAAATTAACAACAAAATAAATAAAAGGCAACAGTTTGTAAAATAGTAAGCGACAAACGACTGCGATTGCCGTCGATGCTGAAGTTGATGCAATTGCAAATTTAAACAAGTTGTAAATTTGTGGAAAAATAAACAGAAAACAGAAAATAAAAAAAAAATAAGAAAAACACTTGTAAACATTGATGAACATATATTAAAATGTGTTCAAGCATGTGTGGCTGTCCATGTGTGTGCCTGCCTATTCGTGTGCCTGCCTATGTGTGTGCCTTCCTATGTGTGTGCCTACCCATATGTGTGCCTGCCTATGTGTGTGCCTGCCTATGTGTGTGTGAGTGTGCGTATGAGTTGTACGCTGACAAATCACTATTGGCAGCAGCATTGGCAGTTGATAAATATGCAAAAGTTCATGCAGTCAAACATTTGGCTAACGAATTCTTAGCCCACTGTCCAAAGCCGTTAACACGACTTTTACCCGTCTATATAATTGATTTGATTGGCTTCAAATTGGGCAGAGCTTTCCCATGCCATTATCATTCATGATAATGGGCCTTAATGGCTTGACTGACGGCCCAACACACACACACACACAAACAGCCGGGACGGTCACGTGCAAGGATCACTAAGCGATGATCTACCGACGCATGCAACATGCTGCGAGCGAACATGTTCGAAGATAGCACACAACCAGAAACAACTTTCCGCGGCTTTTCTCTGGAATTAAGCCAAGCTTTAAGTTACCCAAAACAATGCTCAAATATAGAAACATCAGTTAAAATTATGGAATTTAATTTAAAATTAAATTCTTAACTTTAAACTCTTTAATAGAAGTTGATGGCCACTTCCACTTACTGGCCATGCAGCCCTCGCTTTCAGCTTCCTCGAACACAGCTCGAACATGTTGCCTGCTACAGCTGATTGAAAAGTTTTTTGAATTTCGTTCAACTCTAGAGTCGCCAGTTCTTATACGACATTCGTGTTCAACGGTTGACCCGGGTCCCAAAACCTGACTGGCTCCAAGCGCGACTCCCATTCGCATGCGCATTCGCCTTTGAGTCCAACGTTGACTCTGACGCGAGCTCCACCTGGCTGCCTGGCTGCCTGACTGCCTGACTGCCTGAGTGCCTGACTGCCTTCCCGCTCCTGTTGGCGGCTTAGGTCATTAATTGTGTCACTAATGAGTCGCATTTATGTTAATCTCGGCACCCGGGAAGCTGTCTAAGTCTTTCAAGCGATCGTCAAAGCCGCCGATAGCTGTCCTGGAGACGCATCTTTATCTCATCCCGCGTATTAAGAGACGACATTTAAACATTGACTCAAACGGTTATCCAGTCATCAGCGCCAAGTTTTTAGTGTTCAGTGTTCAGTGTTCGGTGTTCAGTGTTCGGTGTTCAGTGTTTAGTGTTCAGTGTTCGATGCGCAGTGCCTCAGACTTCGGCTTTCAGTCCTAAGATTTTTTGGTAGTTTTCACCTGCTGCGCCGTTTATGGTTATTGCCGCAATTTGGTTGTGACAGTCGGAGGCGCTTTATCATAAATTAAAAAGTCGTGTAGTCGGACTGCAAGACGGTGGACAGTGGACAGTGGACAGTGGACAGTGGACGGGAATCGTGTGGTTGTGGTTACCGCTGCGGCTGCGGCTGGCTGCCGTTGATGCGTTCGCGGCATCTTCTTCGCGTGCCCCGATGCCCGAGCCCGTGGCCGGTGTCTGTGGCCGGTGCGTGTGCGGCTTAGTGCTGAGATGAATGATGCTGTTTTTGCCTCTGGAGTCGAGTTGAGTTATTTGCATGAATGAAACGAAACTGAACGAAACGAGACGAAGCGATACGATACGATACGAAACGCGACTGGTGATAAACGAGCCAACCGTTGCCCCGTGCACAGTTGCTCCAAGCGTGAAGTGATCCAATGATCCAATCTTGCGATGACTTAATTTTAAAGCGCGGACATGCCGCCGTTAGAAGGTGTTAATTAGCATACGAAGACACACATAAATAACCTTCCGTACAAGTAATTCGACAAAACGCAAACTTCGGACTTCCATTAAGTAAATCTCAATCGCAATCTCAATCTCAAACTCAGTTTCAATCGGTTTGTCGGTATTAAATATTTGCTGCCGTCTGCTTTATCGCTCCATAAATAATTATATTGGAGGAGTTGGTTTACGTCCAACAACTCCTAAATTCCGGCCTAGCATTCCAGCGTTTGCGCTGGTGTCCAGTGACAGCATTTCATCGGTAAACACTTCAACGACTCCCGCAGCAAAAGTTCCAAATAAGAAAAACAAAAACAACAACAAAAAACAACAATAATAATAACAAAAATAATAATAAAAAAAAATAAAAATAATAAAAATAAATATTATAATAATGCAAGGCTCAACAGATTCCCCATGGCAAGATCCAAGATTTCCGATCTGCCCTTTTAGTGGAAATAAAATATGATGATCGTCGCCTTTGAATTTGTGTGTGCCTTGCGTTTTCTCTACAGACGACGACATGTGGAAAATACATAACAAACTCCTAATATATTTACTCTGGATTATGGAAATAAGGTATAGTACCAAAAAGAGTTGTCACTGACATCGGCAGCGGGCCCATTATTCAAATGGATTAGCCCTAATTTGGCTCTCGAGAAGATCAATCTTTTTGTATTTATTCAAATTGGAAACGATCCATTATAATTTTTTGTTTCGGACTTCATTGTTATTATGTGAGAATGTATCTTCTCGATGGGCTATCCATTATCCATTAGATTGGTATGGCAGTGCAGAGCCGTTAGCTCCAATATTGGAAGGAATCTTCATATTCTGACAGCCAATTTATTAACTCCTTAATCTCTTAGAAAGTCCTACGCTCCATATAAATTGAGTCTAAAACCCAACCTGAACCTGGCATCAAGTAGAAATAATTCTATAGGCCTTGTATAGGGTATAAGGTGATTCGTATGAAGGGTATGTGCAGGCACTGAGCCACTTTGTTTGTGGTGGTTTATCGTTGCAACATCTGTGGCAACAGTTGACAACTGCTGCCTCTATGGAGCCGTGGCAACAAGCGACAACAACAGTTAAGATCTAGCTAATCGCTAATTTCCATCTGGGAAACTACAAGGAGATGTATGTAAATTTTTATCTCCTGTCGCCCAAACACAAAACGCCCAATCGACTGGCTATGCGTTCATTGATCGTTGATCGTCGATCGTCGATCGACGATTGTCGATCTTCTGGTGGAAAGCTGAGGTTGCTATAAAGTCTCCAACTGGCAGTGGGAAAAGCTCAGAAAAATCTCATTAAAATGAGCAATTAAACGGCAACAGAAGCAACCAAAACGAACTGACAGACTGATGGACCGACAGGCCAACGAGCTGAGTGACAGACAGACAGACAGACAGAAAGACAGATTGATAGAATCCAAAGACAGAGGCTGCTCGTCTGTCCTATAACGAATGCCATTTTCCAAGGCGAACACAGTTTGCCAATCAAATCTATGACATACGAGAGGCCAGACAAGGAGCAACGGGAGCGACAGCAACAACGACAACGACAACTACGAGAACAACAACAACAATAACGAGAACGAGATGACAACTGCAATGGCAATGGCAATGGCAATGGCAATGGCGATGGCAATGGCAATGGCAATGGCAATGGCAACGACAACTGGAAATCAATTTTTGCCATAAACTCATCAACGTGGCTCTCTGTGTATTCTGGCTATCTAATTGCCTTGTTGCATGCAGTTGCTGCAAGTATCTTTAAGATACGCGTTCGCAGCTTCAGCTCTGGGCAGCTCTGCTAAAGTGGGCCGTTCTTGTGGGCTGTGCCGCCGCCGCTGTGTCGGCCGAACGGCAACCGAACACAATGCTCATCTGTCTCAACACCATGACCATAAGGAGGCCAGACCAAAGAGTTAACAGGTTGGACTCACAGCTGGCCCAAAGGGTCGTAACCCAAAAAGCAGTTGGCCAGATCTTTGCTCCTCGCTGCTTGCTGCTGCTGCTTGTGTCTTGTAATTGGGGGTAACTGCAACTTTAAAGCCTCCAAATGGCCTGTTCCAGCATGTAAGTGCATGCAGGAAACAAAAACTGGGGGACAGAAAACCAAAGTCGAAGCTGCCACAGAGCAGGCATTCAACAATTGGAGCTCATGAGGCTGAACGTGCAGACAAACGCTCAAATTGCGATCAAGATCGTCCGAGTCGTTGCTGCAGTTACCAGCCCAAAAATGGTCTTAACTGCTGTTCCTGTTCCCAGCCAAAGCTGAAGCCGAAGCCGAAGCCGCAGTCGAAGTCAAAGTCGAAGTCGATGCCGAAGCCAAATAGCCGCAGTTAAAGCCACAGTCAAAGCCAAAGTCATTGCTGTGGGGCTGCAACCTGCGCGGGAGCCGTCAGCGGCGACGGCCGTGGTGACGGTGGTGATGCTGGTGATGGTGGTGATGGTGGTGACGGTGGTCAGCGGTGGTCAGCGGTCGGCGGGTCGTTTTGTACTTTAGATGAGTGATCGACTCGAGCACAAACAAAACTATCTGCGGTTGATCTGTTTGTCTGGCTAGCAGCTGGCTGGATGGCTGACTGGCTGGATGGCTGACTGGATGGCTGGAAGATTGGCTGACTGGATGGCTGGTTAGCTGGCTAAACGCTGGCCAGTCATTTGACCAGTCGCTGCGGCAATGGCTTGAGCCTTCGACTGTGGCAACATTTGCCAATTGCCCATGACGAACGATCCGTTTTGGCTTTTACCTGTTACATGGACAGAGCCTAGGAGTGGACGGAGCACCAAGTTGAGAGCTGCGGCCTCGGCCATACATCTTTCTCTGCTCAATTACGTCGTCGTTTTTGTGTTGGCCAGGATTGAGCCAGCGCAATGGGCCACAAAGCTGCACAATTGTTGCCGGCCGTTTGTCTGCGCGTGGCAGCGACATTTTTCTTGGCATTACCATGGCCAATGCCATTGGGGGACGGCTCTTGGGCGCGGGCACCCGCTCGACACAAATATTTCTGTTTTTATTGATGGCATGTTGAACAGCCTTTATGGGTTTTTTGGTTTTTTAGTTTTAGTCTTTTTTTAGTCTTTTTTTAGTTTTTTTTTTTGTTTTTAGTTGTTAGTTTTCGATTCTTACTTTTTGCTGGGTGCGTGGCTCCTTGGTCACCGCCCACTTTACATGCAGCTGGTCAAGCTGAGATGCCACAAACTTTCAAATGCCTGCCCCAAACACAAACCCAAACACAAACCCAAACACAAACCCAAACTCGAGTCAAAGAAACGGCCGCAACCGGCACATTGTTTGGATTAATGCGCTTTGTGGCTTCCGCCTCCAATTGGCGCTTTACGGCTCCGCGCAGCTCAGCTCCACACTCGTAAATTTGCAGCCAGCAGGTAGAGCGCCATGAACATGTCAGCAAGGCATGTAATTACCAGCGCCAGTGCCAGCGCCATATCCAGATCTATATCCACATCTACATCCATATCCACATCCCCACTCATATCCACATCCACATCCACATCCACATCCATATCCATATCCAGGCTGTAATATATCTACACTGCACTCGTAATTTGAAGTCTCCTTGGAAGAGTGGCTACCAGCAGCTACCAGAGACAAAGACTCAAACCCACCGCCGCCTTCAGTGCTAGGCAATTGGCACAGCGGTGGGTCGCTTCAGCCTAGCTGTAGGACTACACTGAGAACAATTAAAAGTCACTTCAAAATTGCCTGCAAATGAGGAAATGTTTTTAGTAGCTTGAAAATTGATGGAAACATTAAAAATGTTTTCTTCATACTTTTTAGTATTTTTTTTTAAATTGAGACAAAGTTGGTCTGTGTTTTTTTCAGTGTATAATTTGAGTGGTTGATGGTGTGGATGAGTGGCTTTCAGTTATTGAAAAATAACTGCCTGCATTTGTGGGAAGTTAAAGTTCCCTTTGCTGCCGCAAAGTACTCTGTGATTTCTCTCAGTGTCTGTTTTGCTGACTGCCCTTTTGGGATCAGACGCAACCAACGACTGGGCCCGTTCTGGCCGCCAAGTTTTGGCCAAGTTTTGCCAAGTTTTGCCTGCTCGCTACGCCTGCGCGTGAAAATATTAAAGTCATATTTTTATGAGCCTCCAATGTGAGCATTAAAAGTGTTTGCCATGTTGTTGTTGTTGTTGTTGTTGTTGTTGCTGCCGCTCTATTGTTGTTGTTGTTGTTGTTGTGGCTGTTGCTGTTGCTGTTGTTTGAGTTGTTTTATATTTTTTATTTCTGTAATATTGACTCTCGTATGCATTTATGTTTGAGCTATCATAAGTGGTTCAGCCACAGACGCAACTCCCGCTCCGAGTCAAACTTTCTGGCTGGAGTTGGAGCTGGAGCTGGAGTTGGAGTTGCCGCCGCGTGTTGCTAATTGGAGTTGCCCGCAAAACTCTCGCAAATGTGGCTAAATTATGCGACTGGCCAAATCCATTTTTAATGATACCCACAGTTAGCCACGTCGCGACTGGGCCACCAATTTGGAATTTGGACGGGCTGCGGCAGATCTTATATTTGATTTACGCGTCGTTTCATTGATTAGCCAATGCCCATCGATGGTCAGCTCAATTTGTTGGAGTGTCCAAAATGGACAGACGTAACCATAAGATTGTCAACAAAACTAGTTTCAATTTCTTAATGCGAACCATCATCATTGCAAGAGAAAATGGTTATGGGATGATATTTACTGTAGGTGTTCGAGATCTCGGATCGTGCGGATAGTGCGGATCGTGTGGATCGTGCGAATCGTGGATCGCAGAGCGGAGATCGGAGATCGGCTGATCGCGTAAGCTACTGGAAAAGCGTGAAAAATAAACTGGAACAGTTGCCTGAAGCTGAAGAGCCAAGGAGCTGCATTTCCCTAACTATTTTCCAACAATATTTAAAATTTTCTCAGATCTGAGTTTTGCCTTGGATATAAGTTAATATATTTTTGGGTTGGAGGAAACAAGTTATTTGGCAGCAGAATTGACATCATTTTCGAAGCAACAATTCCGTGATTTATTACGTAGACCTACACTGAAAAAAAATGCGATGAGACGCTTTCAATTTGACGCGTTTGGTTGTTGATCTCAAATGTAGGACACATGCGTCGGCAACCCCTGCCGAGCATGAGTATCAAGTTCACAACAGGTCCTTGCTCTCCCACGCCTCCGACAATGAGCTGGGGGGATTCAGAATCTAAGCCACATCGCGAGGGCGGCAGTGGATGAGGGAAGGGTCACGATGTGAAGACGAGACTCACAGCCGTTCCCTCGCTTTGATATAGAGCGAAAGATAAAAGAGCTGTACCCGATGGCCGGAGGGGTTAAGGGACAAGAGGTGTGTGGGGCAACCAGAAGCGAGCTCCAAACAAAGCACAAATCAAGAACACGTGACTTTGGATTGTTGACGTTGCTGCCTGCGTATGGCTGGAGCGGCTCATCCTCATGGGATGGGCTAGGATACGTTGGAATGGCATAGCTTGATGATGAAATTTTCGACACTGACATGAAACGAGCTATGCGCAACAAGCAACGTGCAACAGGCAACAAGCAACAGGCAACGGGCAGGAGGCAACGGGCAGGAGGCAACGGGCAGGAGGCAACGGGCAGGAGGCAACGGGCAGCAGGCAACGGGCAGGAGGCAACAGGCAACAGGCAGCAGGCAACGGGCAGGAGGCAACAGGCAGCAGGCAACGGGCAGGAGGCAACATACAACAGGCAACAGGCAACAGGCAATGTTCAACGTGCTACAAGTAGAAACGACAAATTTAAAAAAAAGCATGAAAAGTACTTGGAACTTGAGGCAAAAACAAAAGGTTTCAATGAAAAGAGATTGTGGTATGTGATTGTTGTGTCTGTTACTATTGTTGTTGTTGTTGTTGTAGTTGTTACTGTGATTACTGCTCCTGCTACTGCTGATATTATTATTATTATTGTGGTTGTTGTTGTTGTTGTTGTCGTTGCTGAGGTGGGCATGGCGGTCACGCTGTACGAACGCACGAAAAGCTATTGACTGGTTGAAGGACTGACTGACCGACAGACTGAATGGCTAATTGACTGACTGCCACACGGATTGAATGCCAGACGGATTGACTGACTGACTGACTGCCAGACCGACTGACTAACTGACTGATTGATTGTCTAACTGGTTGACTGCCAGACTGACTGACTAACTGACTGACTGACTAATTGACTATCTTACTGGTTGACTGGCCAACTGACTGATTGACTGATTGTCAACTGACTGGCCAACTGACTTGCCAACTCACTGACCAACTGACTGACGCTTACTGAACGGATGCGCTGACAGATCGATCAACAGCTTTTGGCCAAGTTAAAGTTGAAGGTTTTGTGCGTTTGGTGCGCATTGTGTCCGAACCGCTGAAGCATTGAAACCGCATCAACGACTCCATTGTTGTTGCCCCATGTTGCAGCCCAGCGATCGCATCCTGGCCAACGCTGCGTGGTCGTGTCTGCTAAACGAGCCTAATTATTAGTTTACTACCAATTTTACTGGGGATCGGCTGCATGTTAACAGCATGTACAACAAGTCATGAGCATGCCGATAACAACAACAACAGCAACAACAACAACAGCAAAGGTGCAACAACAAAAAAAAGGTGTAACAGCAACGTCGAAGCTCGAACTTAAAACGATCGTCGATTGCCGATTGCCATTTCCAGTTGTGGCTGCCGTGGCTGTTGCTGCCACAGTTGCCGTTGCTGCCACAGTTGAAGGGTTAATTTGTGGAGTAGCCGGAGGACATGAACGCAGCTCATGTTCCTTCGATTTCTTGGCCATTGGTAAGAAGTGTAATTTTTGTAAATTGATTTAATTGGCCCAATTAAAAATGCGTTGTAAGCGTTTCTCAGCCCTCGCTCCATTCGAAGCAGTTGTCAATCGGTAAACGAGTTGCATTTGCGGCCAAGCCGTTGATTGTCTCTGCGAGATGTGGCACAGCTCTCATCCAGCCGGCCAAAAAGACTTGTGTTGGCCATCATTTTTGGGCGCCTGTGCAGCTGCTTGATTGGCTTGGCAGCTTATCGACAGGCGGACAAATGCCGGTCATACATCCACTGGAATGTTCCCCCGGAGTCGCTCTGTGAGTGAGTGGGCAGTAGCCTCTCGCTAGCTTGAATGTCCAATTACAATGGTCTTCCTACGATCCCGGGATTGATCACCGCTTGTGACAAGCCATTGAACCGAAGCCGAGGGAAGCACAATCAATATTAATCAATCCAAGGAAGCTCAAATGGGAACTTCAAATGCCATGGACAGGACAGGACAGGATAGGAGAGGACAGGACAGGGCCTGGGTAAGGGAGCGGACTTTGAAGTGAGACGTCGATTGTGACGAACCACGAATCTTGGCAATTGGGTTTACGGAGCAGAAAATTTTAAAGGAATTTCACAAGTTTATTTCCATGGGTTAAGCCAGCAATTTGCAAGTCATTGGAAGGCAGTTAACTAATCTAATTTGCCATAAGCCATTAACTTGTATCCGCACTGAAATCCGTTGGCATTTAAGGTGCGAGACTTACGTTAAATTTAAGAGTCTTGATTAGACATTCCAAGCGGCTAAGCTTCTCTCCATGATTAGACGGCGGGATGCATGTAATTATGTCTAATAATACAGCTGGCGGCGTTATTTTGACTAAAACTGACAGTAAAACTGTCTACGCCCCCGAAGTCCGCCGCTCACCCGATCTCAGGCATCGCCATTGCCATAGCCATCGCCATAGCCATCGTCATCGCCATTGCTGTTGCTGTTGCTGTTGCTGTCGTTGTCGCTGTCGCTGCCACCTGCCTCATGCAACAACAACACAATAACAACAAAAAAGTAACAACAACAACAACAGCGACAACAACAAAAAGTTGAACCGCGCTGAACGCATTAATCTTGACTTGAACGTGGCACATTTTGTTTTCCATTGGCCATTCATTGACCGGACAATTAGACGGAGGACAGACGATCGGAGGTGACTTGCGGCTGGTTATCTGGTTGGCTGTTGCCCAGGTTGACTTTTCCATGGCAATGGCAACGCGGCAAATGAAATGGAAATGAATCGATCGCCGGCGGCGTTTATTGAGCACGACTTTTCAGCCATCGATCGATCCACATTTGTTTGTGCATATTTCTTACCATATTTAATTTATTGTTTGTTTAATGCGATGGCGTTGCAGCCGTTGTTGTTGTTCTTCTTGTTGTTGTTGGCTTGATTGTTGCAGCAGTTGTTGCTAAAACTATAGCCAACCCATAGCCGGGAGTCTACAAGCCGTGGAAGTTCGTTGGCAACCAAAGGTGGAATTTAAATAGAAACTTTCAACTGCCGGAAATAGACTTTGCCCATGGGAATCGATACTCCCGTCTCGTATCAGGCAATATTAGTACCCACATCCCAGCTGTTAAATTGCCAGACATCTGCACAAAGGGAAGGGAGTCATTAATATATGTGTATAAATGTTCTGCTTTCTCGTCAGATTAGTGTCCAGCTTTACGTCCGCCATGTATTGTCGCCACCTTCCGGGACTGACGTTGGCCCAGCGAAAACTGTGCTACGAAATGCCCGATGCTCTTGCGGCTCTAAGCGAGGGTCGAGAGTTGGGCTCCCGTGAGTGCCAGCATCAATTTCGTGGACATCGGTGGAACTGCTCCGAGGTGTGGCATCGAAATGTTTTTTCCCATGTCTTACCCATAGGTAAGTGATGGTAGATGGGAGAAGGAAGAGAAGGTGGTAGGCGAAAAAGCGACTCCAAAGGCTGTCATGATTTTTCATTACTTTCTCCATTCACAGCTTCTAGAGAGGCGGCCTACACGTATGCCATAGCCAGCGCTGGGGCCACGTATGCAGTGACAGCTGCATGTGCCAAAGGGAACATATCCATGTGTGGATGCGACGTGCGTCAAAAGACGGCAACGCCCGAGTCCTGGAAATGGGGCGGTTGCTCGGCAGATGTGGACTTTGGCATAAGGTACACGCGCAAGTTCATGGACGCCCGGGAGCTGGAGCGCGATTCGCGTTCCCTCATGAATATTCACAATAATCGCGTGGGACGCACGGTGCGTATGGGTAACTTTTCGTATGGGTCCCAGCAGTGATTAAAGATAATGTCGTTTGTTTGCAGTTGGTGAAAAAACTGCTGCGCACGGATTGCAAATGTCATGGCGTCAGCGGGTCCTGCATGATGAAAACCTGCTGGAAGAGCTTACCACCATTTCGCCTAATCGGCGACAAGCTAATGCAGAAATATCAAAAAGCCAAATCCGTTGAAGCCGTCAGAGGCAAACGAGGACTGAGATTAGCTTTAAGCAGGTGAGTTTTAAGCTACCACTGCGATTGACGTGCATCTTAAACGAATACTCCTCCTACCGCAGAAAGAAACACTCTATTGCTGCCGCACAGAAACCACCGCTAGTTTGGCCCAAGCGCTTGGAGCTGGTCTACCTGGTATCATCGCCCAACTACTGTGAACGAAGCCTGCACACAGGCTCAGTGGGCACAACGGGTCGACACTGCAATAGCACTGGCCACGGTGCTCAAAGCTGTGATCTGCTATGTTGTGGGCGTGGCTACAACACGCAACATATTCACCGTACCTACCAGTGCAAGTGTATCTTCTTGTATTGCTGCAGCGTGAAGTGTGAAGAGTGCGAGGAGAACCGCGTGGAACACACCTGTAAATAGCCACAATCCGCTAAATATAATATGTGAATGATGCTAGTATCGCTTACTTACCTAGCCTTAAGCCACTTATTATAATAGTATTATCAGAAAATGTATTAATTCACACACTCCAAAACAAGCAATCCACATATTTTTATAAATAGTTTTTTAATAAATAGTTTACATATATTTTATATAATTCTAACTATCTATCTATATATTTTGTGACATTTTAACTCAGCAGCCATCGAAGTTCTTTACGCACTCGTTCAAATCATAAATGAATTATTTTGAGATTTCTATATATGCTCTCTAAGACTTTGTATTTCTAGAATCCTGAAAGTCCTTGCCGGACGTACATCACTAAAATCGACGAAGAAATATCTCATCTACCATCATGTGAAAGGATGTCGCAATATTCCTAAAATTGACGAAGTTACGAAGAAATTAGCACACTCAACGCCTTACAAAAATGATTGCATATAGTCAACTTTTATTTGCTGTTGCTTTTTATTGTTGTTGTTTTTGTTGTTGTTGTTGTTGTTTTTGTTGCTGTTGTTGTTGTTGTTCCCAATG
Source organism: Zaprionus lineosus (assembly GCA_035044505.1). Taxonomy (NCBI): domain Eukaryota; kingdom Metazoa; phylum Arthropoda; class Insecta; order Diptera; family Drosophilidae; genus Zaprionus; species Zaprionus lineosus. The sequence goes on along the minus strand of JAWNNX010000391.1, from coordinate 313,450 downwards.
TTGTTAAATAAATATTTGTTGTAATTTATTATGACTCGAAAAGCCACAGCTCTTAAAACTCAAAGAAATTCGAACGATTTTCTCAAATTTCATCCATAGGCAAAAAAATTTGTCTTCTTCTTCCTCTGAAAAGTTGAAATTTGCTGCTAAAATTGGCCGTCGCCCGATTTCGAGTACCAGGCGAACAGAAATAGTAGTTGGTTGTTGCGTTGGCTAAGCGAAAAAAACTGTTGCATACTTTCGCAAGACAATTTTTCAGCGGCTAAATTTGAACTGCAGCACAGCCGCAACTCTTCATATTAATACAAATTAATATGCCGGAAACGAAAGTTGTGGCTTTTGTGAATAAAAAAAAAATAATTCGAAATTATAATTAATTGTTTTTATTGTAAATATTTCTTTTATTTAAGCTAAAAACTTCAAAATATTATAAAAAATTCAAAATGTTTAAAATTTAAAATATTAAAAATTATAAAAATGCCTGGCCGACTGAAGTTGATTTTTGTGTTTATATCTTCATAAAAATATCCTCCAGCAACTAGAACGAAACTAATTAGCTATACAGGATGTGATAAGAATCTTTTAATTTAAATTAATCTTTTAATTTATATTTATTATATTAATTTATCAATGAATTCAAGAGAGTGCCATTTATTATATTTTCTGACTTATTGATCTTAGACTCTTGTTTATACAAATAAGTGTTATTATTTATTATTTTATCAATTGGTTGGTTATCCTGTTTTTGAATTTGTTTATTTAAATATCCATAATTTGTGATTGTTTAACTATATATATATTTATAGATATAGATATATATATATACTGCGACAATTTGTGAGCGAATTAGTTCTTAAAGAACTGTACAATAGATTTATTCTTAGTATCTTCTATATATATTTATATAAAACTATATTATATTTTTAAAAATAATAATATATAATAAATAATAATTTAAAAAGCTAAGAATCGTTAGTGTAAGTGTATCACATTGCTGATCTTAAATATTTTAAATAAGGTATCATAAATAATTTTCCTTTTTATTTGCCTTTTCATTTTTAAATTTTTAATTCCTAATAAACTTGCACATTGTTAACAATGATGATGATGGTAAATGATCCTTAAATATTTTGATCATAAATTATTAAAATTTGTTGCTTAAAATTAAAAAGTAAAGTCTATTAATATTATATAAATATCCTATGTAATTATAACTAATTAAGGATGTAAACTGGTCCCGTCCGAAAAGCCTCGCCGCTCACGGCGACTTCAGTGACTTGGGCACTTTTTTATGATGGTAAGGATCCTTGCATATGCATTGGTATTCAGTTGGAGTATCTATAAATAATCAAATCAATCAATCAATATTTTGGCAATCAGCAATTTTCCAACTGAGAAAATTTGGCCCAAAGCCAATTAGTGATCTGTTAATATCTTAACTGCTAAGCTGCCATAAAGGTAGCAGAAAACTTGGATAGGAAAAAAATATTGCCTACCTTTGCCAAGTTATCGTTGTTGCAACATGAAAAATGGCCGAAAAACGAGTTGTAAGCTTGACAACGCAACCAACGATAACTTGGCAAAAAGATTTGAATGCAAATAAAAAGTCCTGTAGACTTCTTCGCGTCGAGGAGCAGTTAAATGTCCTCAGTTCTCGATATGCCGAGAAAATGGAAGCGCACCCTAACTCACTGGCGTCGAGCCTAGCTGAGCCACTAAGATCTCGCAGACTAAAGAGAATACATCCCACCGATCTGCCTGCTCGTAGGATTCATTAATAGGATTAATAATTATATATTATATATATAATAAGTTAAGTTAATGTATATATTAGGTTAATTAACTTCAAGGCTACTTTGTATCCATACTTCCTTTCCCTTTTTTAAGCACCTGGCCGAGTTCAAAAGACTGAACGGTTTCCGGTGAAATAAATATTTGTTAAAAAAAAAAAAAAAAAGGATCTAACTCGTCCATATTCTTACGGATTTGAAAAAAAGTCAGTGCGTTAAAATCACAAGGAGCAACTCTATCGAATGACGTTCAAGGATAATGGGCTTATCTAGACTTCATTGACTTGAAAAATGTTCGTCCCAGGGCGCGTTCGAAACAATCAAACGTCACTAAATTGTTAATATCTCGAGCACCGTTAGTCGGATCCAGATGTCCTTTGGCCAGATTTTAGTCCTTGCTTATACAATTTGTTTAACTCATCATTTGTCAGGATCCGCAAGGACAATTCTGAGATATGGCTTGTTTTTAAATTAACGAAATATCCTGCAAAATATAAGTTTTAAAGGACTTTTTGTCCTTTTAACGGTTTCATCAAATTTTGGAGCTTAAGTCGCATCTATGTGCCAAAGGACTTGAAGAAAGTTCTTAAACTAGCCAAGTTGTCGTCCTTTTTATCTTTTTATGACAAATTTTGCATGCTGCCCCCTTGACAAAAAAAAATCAAAAATTTTTTGAAAGATCTTAAAAATCCTTGAATGCCATTCGATAGAGCGGCTGCTCAGGAGCATAAAAATGGGCATCCTTTTTAAAATCGAAATAATATTCAAGGACTAGAACTAAAAAATTCGCCATCTTTGAGCCAATTGCACTGCAGTTTTAAGAGTACCTTTCGAGGACTTTTTACACTGAAATCGATGTAAAAGGATAACAAAGATAATCAGAATAACGGACTTAAAACGATGACATCAAAAAAAGAGGATTAAAATACAAAGAACACTATATTAAAATATTGTGTACTTTATTATTTTTTACAAGTGCAATAAAAACTCAGTGGCTTTCAAACTGTAAATCTAATTTTAACATGTAGCAAAGACAATTTATTATATATAATATAATTTATATTTATATAATAGATGTAGATGGTACAGGTGTTTTTATCGACAGGATACCAAAGCCGACATGACATCAGATTCGACAGGACATATGAGTTGACAGGATGTTACCAGGATATTATTGCCGTGTATTATTAAAATATTGTAGTTAAGATTCAATATTTTAAATTTTAAAATTCAATATTATGAAAATTAATAATATTAAAAAATGTATTTATTTTTTTATATTTATACATATAATAATAATAATTAAAATTATCTACACATTGAGGAGGAAAACGTCACCAGCAAAATTCTTAGAGAACGAACCCGTGATTCAGATCAACTCGGCCAAATACCTTGGAGTAATGTTAGATCGCAGGCTGATAGATTTCCAAAAAAAAAAAACAAACAGAAGATGATAATTATTTCTTCTTCTTTATTTGTTATTTGTTTATTGTTAATTAGTTTTAAGAGTTGTGAAAGCTTACCTCGGTTCGCCGGCGCGCCGATTCTGGGCTGAATGAACAGAGAAAAAAGGTAACAAAGAGATTTTTAGGTACCTCGTATGCTTTAAAATAAAAAAAAAAAAAAAAGAACGTTGTCCTTGTGGCGACTTAGCGAAAAATGAAAAAAAATTAAAATGGTTGCTGCATATAATATAAGAAAAAAACAAAGCATACTTTTCAGTGGTTCGTCAAAGGTTTCTTCAATTTGGCTTTTGTGTTTCTCCGAATTGTTTAGGGCAAGTTTAGGACAAAACTAACCCACTAACTTTAATTGGTATTTTGGGGATACATTGTCTTTAATATATTTATATATGTACATATATATATATATGATAATTTCTACTCGCTTGTACATAAATTTCCCTTATCTTATACATCGTATCTACCTTTTTTAACCTATTATCCAGTCAATTGTGTATTCTGTTTATCCTTGGGTCTCTGGTGCAAGCGAATTCCCCTCGCACTCTTCTCTACAGATTGAAAAAAGCAGCTGCCACCATAGATACCCCATAGCGCTTCTGTTTATGTGGCTTGCCCTTGCAGGTGATAGATTAAAAAGTATAGCATACTTTTAGTGTCAAATTTAAATTTGAAAATTTCTTTTTTGGCATATTTTTGTGCGCTACGAAAGCAAACCACGATTGAAGTTTGTTAAATATTAATAACAAAATGATTTGTTAAATATTTATAACAAAAAATAAAGCTAAGAAAATTTATTATTATCATCTGTAATAATCCGTTTGGCAGACATAACACGTTGTAAGCGCGTTCTTCGTCATGGGGTTATTTTCAAAAGAGAGGATTGTTTGGTTTATGTAAAAAGTTCTCTTAGATTTTCTCACAGACCGATTAGCATTGCACATTTGATTTTTGTTACTCTGTCAAATCGAAATTAGAAAATAGATAATTCAATTTAGAAATAATCGGATTTGGATTTAAAAATGCCGGATTGGTATTGAGATTTGCATTAAGCCTGTTAATTTATACGATTTCCCAACGTATACTTAATGTTAATTTCTTTGTAGCACAATCGATGGGCTTAGACTAATAATGATATCCTGGGATGAATGGGTTTTATTAAAAAAAAAAGAACTTATTTATTTTATATGTTTAATAAATAGAGAATCATTTATTTTATGTTTGTTAAATTTGATTTACAACTTATATTGCTTAGATTTTTAAGAAATACAATTATTTTGCACAATTACGGAAACATCGAATTCGAAAATAATTTTTTTTTTCTTTTTATATATATATTTTACGGTACGTACAATATTTAAGAAGAGTATCATATATTTATTTTTCGAACACAATATTCGTTCTTAAGTTTTTCCCTATGGTTGGTCTGATCTGGGCGGTCCTTTAGTTGCTACACTGTTTTGTCATATTGGAGGTCAAATGTAATGCAAGTCCGTTATGAGATTTCTATGCCTTCTATCATCTAAGTAGCCGCAAAAATTGGCGATATAATTTTGATTTATCTATAAAGTTGTTATAAAAATTTTGATTTCGATTTTCATTTGGCAAATCTTTGCCATGTATGTGTGTATGTGTGTATGTGTGTATGTAGGTATGTGAGTATGTAGGTATGTTGTTATGTTGTTATGTAGGTATGTAGGTATGTAGGTATGATAAAGATTAAAAATTGTATGTTGATAGATGTATGTAGAGAATGCTGAAGCGTGTTATACATATATATGCACTAAGATGTTTATTAGAGAAAGAAAAAGCCTTGAACAACACTGGCTATGGGATGGATGTAGGTGTCAAATGTATCCTACTACCTAAATGCGTTCAGTTACATATACTTTAGCAGAGGCAGGAGCATTGGTCCTTCGCACGGCAAAGGTGACGATTATTCCTATAATCACAAGAGTTATGCCCATCGCGCTTGTTATATAATTTTCGATATATCTGTCTGAATGACTGAAATGAAATTAAATTAAATAAAATTGATAATATATGTGAATCAAAATAATCACTTTGGTCATATTCTTACTTAATATTTTTATCATTTGAAGTTTCATTTCCCTTCTGAATTATTCCCGTAACTGATGTGAGAATGGCCAACCAAAAGTTGGCCAACCCGAGGCTAGCGTGAATAGGCACCATGGCAGAGCGGCAGCTATACGTCTTATTTTCACAGCAGAGCAGCACCAAGAAGCTAATGAATGAGATTACAAATAAATATATGTAGTTCTCATCTGCCTGCGGCAGCGATACCCACCTAAAGAAGCCCATTACAAATTGCAGCAAAAACATTCCCAGTGTCACCATACCCAACCACGTGTGCAGGCTTTGGAAATGCGGCTTCTGCAGCGCATTGTGGGACTCAAAGACGGTGAGGAAACCAAAGGCAATGCAGGGTATCGCAATGGCATGAAAGAACATGTGAATCAGTTTCACATAGATGTGCTTTATGCATCGGCACAGGCGATAAAGTAATATAGCTGAAATGAAGACACATTCTCAGTAATCATTGCCAACGGATGGCCAATCAGCTGCTGCTTGGAGCTTACAAAATCCGGAGAGTGTCACAAATCCGGCAATCATTAGAATGGGATGCAGATTAAATTGCTGCTCGGGTCTTTCGGACCAGGCGAATCCTCCTCTATAGAACATTACCCAAAATAATGTTAGGATCAATACGCCCACCAATAAAACAGTGGATAATATGACAATAAGCATATATTCACACCAGGACCAGGCATTCCATGCGTTGTCTGGATCCTCATCGCAGCACCTACAAATGACATTAAGAGTTTTATATTAATTGTAAATTTATTTTAGTACTTTAATATATTAATAATAAAATAAATAAATCTAACTAAATCTAATCTTAATAAGGATATAATAATTTGGTTTAATACGTAAAAATGCACTTCTTTCATATGATAATTTAATTATAACTTCTGTTCCGCTCAATTGCATAATTGGACGTTGAGTTCTTGCCTTAGATTCTACGGCGGACTTGGACCACTTAACTAGAGAGTTTGCCCAGAGGAACTGCAGTCAGACTCTTCATTTATTGTGGGTTCAACGAGCGCTGGCAATCGCCTTAATTGACAGATAAAGAAATTATCTTCAGAGACAGAGAAAATTAAATCACAGACCGCGTCTAAGAAGATAACAATTATCTAATTTGTTAGGCAAATGTATACTTTCTGGTAATTATTGCTAGTTTTACTTCATTTTAAATTATAAAAATTAAATTGTAAAAATTAAATTTTAAGTTAAAAAAATATATGTCTTTAAGGTATGCCCTTTCTTTTTTCCCATTAATTTACTCCCATTTTATATGTAATAATTGTTATGTTTACTTAACGAAACATTTTTATTTTTAAACTACTTTTAATTCTTATCTGTTGAAATTATTAAATTAAAGTCAACATTTAAAAAGTAGAATATTTGTAATTTTTATATTTCACATGCAATGAGAACATGCAATGCACAAGAGTTGAAATCCAGCGACACACACAGAGTCCACGAACAGTGGTGAAGTCAGTGCCAGCAGGCCATCTGTAATGAGCAGCGACAACGAGCGATGGGTGCCCATGGTGGGGAATTTCCCACAGTGGTGCAGCGAACAGATGCTACCAGCAAACACAATGGGTTTTCAATTGAAAGAGCAGCTGTCAAAAGTAAACAGACACTAAGTGGGCGGGGCGGGGCGGGGGTGCGATTGTGGGCTGGGGGACTGCGGCTGGTCCCTGAGGCTGAGTGGTAATTAGGCGCATTGCTGGCTTCCAACCAGCCGCTTAATCACTCCCAAGTGCAACGGGTTTCGCAGTGGAGCTTAGCACTTCAGATGACAGCAATCATTTGAAACGAAAGTGAGCAACGCAATTATTTAAATCAATAGAGCGCAGAGTAAACTAACCGTTGGCCGACTGAAGATAATGAAAGCAAAAGTTAAAGCACTTAAATTAAAAAAAAAAAAAAGAGAAACAAACAAACAAAACAAAAACAAAAACAGAAACAATATTTAATTATTGCTTGGCCGATCGCACGCACTTTCTCGAGGGGGGAAAAGCGATGGCCAGTAATCCATCCACTGGACATGTGGCTGGATTGTATCATTTACTTGCATCATTTTGTGATCTGCTCGTAATGAACACTTTAATCAACATGCGCTGGGGCATCCACACCATATTCATCGGACCGATCGTCTGACAATGTCCCACTGACTGTTCTTCTTATTATTATTGTTGTTGTTGCGGTTGTTGTTGTTGTTGCTGTTGCTGTTGTAGTTGTGGGTCTGACAATTTCATTAGAAGGGGGCAGTCGGCATGCAAGTCTTGCATCGGAGACAAGATGTCAATGAACGACCGTTGCAACAGTATTGCATGTGCACATGTATAAAAATAATGAGCTTGTGTGTGTGTGTGTGTGTGTGTGTGCGAGTGGGTATTGCAGCCACTTGGCTGTGTGCCTCGAGCGGCAACAACAAGCACTAGCATTTAGCTTTCATCACATTTCTCGGTGCCGGGTTCGCCGCAGGCTGTCAATCGTGTTTGGGGCAGCGCGGGAGAATCGTTTGCTTTAACACACATTTTGGTTGCCGCTACGGCCCAAGTGCAACTGCAGCAGCAGCAGCAGCAGCACAACGACCACAAATTGTTGAAAAAATAAACAGCCCACAGGGTGCAAGCGTAGGCAATAAGCAATATGCGACTGCAATTCCAACTTCACTTGTATCTCTGCATTTGTATCTCAGCCTATGTGTATTTGTATCTTTCTTTCACTTTTTTAGCTGGCAGCAACTTGTCCCCCAGACGATGGGAAAATTTCGCTAAAAGCTTTTGCTTTTCGCCTGCTGCTCAATATTTGTGCAATAACTTGTTTCCATAGGCAGCCACCAGTTTTGGGAGGCCAAACCTGCACCAGCACCTGAACCCAAACCTGTCCATGACTCTAACTATGGCTATGGCTATGAACCTGAACCTGAACATCACACTTGTATTATTGTCGCTGCTGCTGATTTGAAACAATTTGCTGCTAATGGGTCAGTAACTACGTGAGGCTGTTGACACTGCGCCCACAAGAGCAGCAGCTGCAGCAGCAGCAGCGGCAGTCAGATAGGCAGACTGTGTGGTGCCCGTTGTCTAACATCGTTAACAAATGAAAGCGCCAGCTCTAAGCCGCCAGTATACAACGGTCTGTGAACCAGCGAAAGCAGCGCCTCAAAATGACACTAGGCTCACAGGTATTTAGCTAATACAACTCATTTCTATGTTAAGACATAAATTTAACTTTTAATTATCCGCAGAGTGAAATACTGCTTGATATTTAATTAATCTGCAGTCCCACAAACATAATCTTGTTGGCTTACGCTTATCAGGGAAATCAAATACTGCGCAATTTCTGCTGATACAAATGTGTTTCAGCCTTTCATACATAGATGGCGCTTATTACGGTTTGACAACTGATGGATTGCATTTTAGATAGTGTGTGGTGTGCCGCAGTGTGTGTATCGCATATTTAGAACAGTTATGTACATGTTAATAAAGCCAAATACTCTATTCTATAAATAACAAACTAAAAATTAAAACTTGTCTGTTAATTAATTGAAATAACATTTCCTGGCAAACATAAGAGCCTGTGTATTGTATAACACAATATAGCCTAATATAACTTTTATTGTGCGTACATCCTGCGGGCTAATTATTATAAATATGTACATACATACACACACACACACACACACACACACATATGTTCTTGCATCCACCCGTCCTCACATGCTTAAGTAGTGTTAGTTTACAATGGACGACAATTGTTTACCGACAAGCCGAGTCTCGGGGAGTTTCAATTGAAACATTTTCTGTGGCTGGTGCCTCATTTTGTTTAAATTGCATGCACGCTGCACCACTGGCTCTGGCTACTGTTTCACAGTGTCTGTGTGTGTGTGTGTGTGTGCGAGTTTGTAATTGTATCTTTAAGATTAAATCAAATTCACAGTACTATAATTCGACACGAAACATACACGACACCGCAATTTATTCATTGAATCATTATATTTATTTATATTAAATTTATTTTTTCGCTCGAATTATATCCATAAATCGAGCACCCTGTACCAACCACACAAATGGAGACATATACATAGATACTTGTGTATGTGGTAAGTAGCATAATTTATCAATTTAAATTGCTGTACATATGCTTTAAGGGAAGGTTCAGAGTCAATTTACTTTACTGTCTTGAAATATTCGCATATATTTTTTAATAAAAATCATATAATTTATATTGATATATATTTACAAATCTTTAGGAATTAAATTGATTTTAAAGAGTTTCATTCCGAATATATAGATATTTATCTATTAAAAAATTTCTTTAAATATTCTGTTAGTCACGAGGCTGTCGGAGCTGTGTAGTCGCAAATATAAACTAATTGATACAAATAAAAAACGCCTTGAGACTTTGATGAACTTTCAGATAGTTCTAACTAATTTAATTAATTGCTTAATCAAACATTGAGGATTATGCTACGAACAGCCCTCGTCGAGGGTTGAACTTACGCTGCTGTCGTTCCTCCACGCGGCATTTTTCCCAAATAACGATCACGCATTTAGGCGAATTTTATGTAGTTTTTGATTTTGATTTTGATTTTGTTAGTGTTTGTGTCTTTATTTTTTACTTTTGTTTTTTATTTATCTGCACAAAGCAATCCGGCGTACAAAAAACACGGCGTATGCGGGCTCTTCGTCACGGGGCTATTTTCAAAAGAGAGGTCAGTCGTTTGTTTCGTGGATTGTTTGGTTTATGTAAAAAGTTCTCTTAGATTTTCTCACAGACCGATTAGCATTGCACATTTGATTTTTGTTACTCTGTCAAATCGAAATTAGGAAATGGATAATTCAATTTGGAAATAATCGGATTGGGATTTACATTTGCCGGATTGGTATTGAGATTTGCATTAAGCCTGTTATTTTATACGATTTCCTAACGTCTATATATCCATATCAATCGGACATGCTGAGAACCAAGTTGGTTCTAATCAATGTGCTAATTTGTCGTCGACGTTGAACAAATATAGAATCAAGATATCGAAGATGTTCAACTTTGTTCGATTTTTCTTCTGCTTTTGATTCCCGTAACTATAAACGATTTCACATGCAAGATCTACTATCTCACCATGCACCTCATTGGGGTTCACGATCTTCGGGTATATTTAATTAATGTGATTGATGTGTATGCAAATTCGATTGTTCTTCAAAAGCAAAGAAAAAACCAAACAAAAAAACTTTCGATTTTCTAATTGAGAAACAAAGGTGCGCAACATGTAACAGACAACCAATTATTTATGTATTTTCTAGTTGTTCCTTTTAAAGCCGAAACACAAACCAAACATATATACACACACACACACACACAGGCACACACACGTTGTACACTCCCAGATAAACGCAGACTAAACACTTTCTATATAATACAGCAAGGTTGTTGTTTATTTAGCTCCTTTTGTTCTCTGACATAAAACACTTAAATACACATTTGTTTCGACCACAATATTCAAATATCATCCGCATATTCAACCTCTTTCCGAAACCGATCAGCAACGAATGAAAAACCAAAATCAACTAAACGCCGGATGGTGGTGAATCTGACGTCTATGGAGAAATGACTCTTTTTGAACTTTGCTGGTAGCTCGTAAAATGTTTGCGGCTAAGCAGAATCAAATTATCTTAATACGCAGGGTGTGTAAACAAATTGAATTAATTTAATTAAATTACTAAATACATTTTAATAATAAAAATAACTTAAAAAATACAAAGTAAAAAATATGTAAAATTGAAATTCACTCTAACTGACAGCAGTAATGTTAATGTTATACTCAAAATGGCAATGTTAAAATTTTACGTGGTGTACATCAACAACAACAAGCTGCACGATCAAGCAAAGACACAAACCACCGGCTGTAGAGTTAAGTTTTATTGAAAAGCTTATCTTATTTTAATTTGTTTGTTTGATTTGAATTTAATTCTTTATCTTAACCGTAGAGCTGAACGAAGGTATTATGGGGTTTACTCATCCGAATTTTAGGAGTCTAGAGACGTCATTAAAGATAATAGATTTTTGCATAAATTTTGATTATATTAATTATTATGATTGGGTTGCAGGTTTCATTATATAAATACATAAAAATAATTCGACTATTTGCGCTTTAATATTAATAGAAAACTTTTCTATAAATAATGAAATGCTTCACTTAGTAACTGTACACATCAATCAAAAACATCAAGAACTACATCTGTGAGCAACTTGGAAGTTAATCAAATATATGAATAATAAACGAAGTTGGAAAATTGTGAACGTGAATGTGGGCCAAGTCTTATAGGACGGTAATTACTGTAACTGTTCGAACAGACAACGGATAAGCTGGCAAACGGACAAACGGACAAATGGACAAATGGACAAATGGACTAACAGACAAACAGACAAACACACCCAGCTAATGCGTGGTGGTCATTACACATGGTTTCCAGGCGGGAATCACGAGACGGCAACTCCTTGAAATCAACAAGAGTCCCATTCAGCTGTTTTCGGCTTAGCGCGCCCAAAAATTACTTAAAATCGAATGAAATGAGCAAAGGTTCAAGTAAAGGCCACAAAATATGTTCGTAATTACGCGAGAGTGGGGTAAGCGGCATCTCCGAGCCAAAAACAGAAATAAACATCTAGGGACAGCCCAAAGGACCATTGCCTGGCGCCAACACCAGCCACGCACGCGATCAACTGTTGAATGAGTGCGTGTGTGAGTGTTAAATTGATTGTCTAAGTGTTTGAATGCTTGTGTCATTGTGTGCGTGAGTGTGTGTATCTGTGTGTGTGGCTCTGTATTCAGTCAGGATGCGCCCACATTGTGTGTGATTTGCGACTTGGTCACATTAAAATAGAATTTACGACCCCAAGGACCACATGGATAAGGAAATTGGCACGTAAAAAAGCGAAAGGAGTACGCGATTCCAGTTGCCCGTTAACCTCATTGGCCATCCAAGGGTGTGGCCAAAATACTGTTTGCGGCTCTGAATTAATTATACGGCGTATACGTAACTTTGTCCCTATTTCAAATGTAAATGTTACGCTCACGTTTGCCAAATTGCCATTTGGTAGAGGAACTGAGCATAGCGGAGCGATTAATGTTCCGAGTTTTAAAAGTCGATTGCGATGACAGCTCCTAACCAGCGAGTGACTGGGGTCAAGGCATAGTTTCCATTTCACTTGAATTCCCACTCAATGACCCAGCTGTTCAGCTGCTCAACTGCTCCACTGCTGAACTACTCAACTGCTCAACTGCTCCACTGCTGAACTACTCAACTGTCAGTGGAGGAATCGCGGGCAACGGGTCGCATTGATGGGATTGCTGGGTATGCCAATTGATGGCTAGACGACGCCAATTGCTCCTCCTATGTTGTATTTATATTGAGTTTTTCTCATGCGACTGACACAATTTATTTAAACAATTTTCGCGAATCGGTGAATTGTGTTGATTAGAAGCAAAATTAGAGTCGAAGCAGCTGTCCCCACTTTTTTTATTCACCATAACTGAACCTAAGACAACTTCAGCTTTAAATGTACAAAAGGATTTACTTAAACCCAGAACAAAAGGACAAAATGTAGTCATTGTTAATAATAGAACTAAAACTATATATAATGAGAGCTACAAGCTACAAGCTACAAGCTAAAAGCTGCTCAAAGGCATTTCACTTACTTTTCATCCGGCGGTGGTGGCATATCACCATTCGGTGTTCCGGGCGGTGTCTTCTCAACGTCCATTATGACAAGCGGCGGCAAGGGACTCACCGAGTTGCTATTCATATGCAAGCAATCAAATTGATAGTCGTAGCTGTGCCTGTGAAGGGATGGAGCGTTAGTGCCTGGAGTCGTTCATTATGTGTGGGCAATCAAAATCATGGTACAACACAACGAACCCAACGAATACCCATTTAAATGATCTTCCGCATCGCCGCCCGTGGACTCTGCTTTTCATTTGTGGCTCATAAAAATGTTTTTCCTTTTTTCTAATATTTTTGTAGTAACTAAAATCAGAGTCTAAAGTGGCGAGCTGCTGCTGACAGACATGGTCTTCAATGTCGACGTGGATGTGGATGGGAATGAGGATGGGCATGGGGATGGGCATGGGGATGGGGATGGAGATGCATATGCAGATGCAGTCAGAGTTGGAGTTTGAGATATAGATGGGGATGGGAATGGATGTGGAGCTGCACTGCCGTACTTATCAGCAGTGACTGAGCATTTCGAAAAGTGAGTGTGTGTGTGTGTGTGTGTGTGGGGTGGGGGGTGTAAATCTCAGCCTGGTGCATCTCCGGTGATGAATAGCGGCGCCGTTATATGCCACTTTTCATTAGAGAGCTGCTGTGTACATAAATAATTCGAGTGACTCTGTATGGTTGCCTTCTCCCTATGTGTGTGTGTGTGTGCGTATGTGTGTATTAAGTTGGTCTGACAGTCAAATCTCCTACACTGACTGCATTGTTTGACTCTTTGTACCAAAAGTACACAAATAAATTGTGCAGTGAATGCCAATTTCTGATTCGATACTTTTCTCTCTTCTCTACTCTCTTCTGCTTTCTCTCTTTATCTCAGTGCCTCCATCTCTCTCTCTCTCCCTATCCCACTCGCACTCTCTCACTCCGTTACCCGCTGCTTCTTAAACTCTCTCTTTTGGCAAGCACAATGTTTATGCTTCCAAATGGAAATTCAGTTTTATTTTCGGAAATTGCGGAAAAACATGCACAAAAAACTCTCGTCATATGCGAGGTGAAGGTAAAACTGCAGCATCAACATATTTGCCAGGGTACATTGCACTTGGACGACGTTCATGTAAGCCAGCGGAGGGTATAATAGCTGTATAAACTCGTTTGCACTGCACTAAGAAAGCTTATGTAATTTGAAAGTGTGGCCATGAAGAAACCTTTGGATGACGAGTTGAATGGAAGCCAGCTCATCATAGTTACACCACCTCACCCTGCGGTATCCTTCACCCATCAGTATCCTGCATCCATTGGTATCCTCAAACCCATTGTTATCCCCAGCCATAGTTACTCTCCCAACCATAGTTACTTCCCCAACCGAAGTTACTTCCCTACCCATCGATATCCCCCACTCATTGGTATCCCCCACCCATTGGTATTGCTCCACCCATTGGTATCCCCAGCCATTGGTATCCCCCAGCCATTGGAATCCCCCACCCATTCGTATTCCCCCCAAAACTTTTCTTAGCTTTTTCTAGCTTTTATTTATATAGAATTCTTCTCTCAGAACTTAAAGAGTATCCCGACTGCGGTACATCTCAGTCCCCACATTATTTTCCTTTTGCTTGTTGCTGTGCCGAGTGCCAAGCGGTCGACGTGTAAAATTGACTATCATACGTCCCAGTGAGTTTTGCAGATACGTTAAGAGCGGTCAATTTCCGACATCAATGTCGTCTATTCCGTAGATTGAGTGACTCGGTCCCACACTCATACTCACACTCATACTCACACTCACACTCACACTCCCATGACCAAAGAAACACACACACACACACAAGCATACAGACGGGTAATGCCAATAATTACACGTATGTTCTATATATTGGCAGTTCATTGCACTCCAACAGGAGACACTTGATGGACATTTGAATGCACAGAAAATGTTGGCACTGGAACTAACTTCCTTTTAATTCATGCGTACCTCAGGCCCCGACCGACCAGCGGCTGCTTTGCATAATGGACATGTGTCCATTTCTCACGGATGACTTGGCCAATCGCCATTGACAGCTATAGCTTACATAAATAGGTATATATATATATATATACATATATATTTATGTAATATATATATATATGTCTATAATTATATATATATATATATATTTATTATGCAGCGTGGACAAATGTCCATTTAAATGGACGCTGTTTACTTTCCGCATTGTGTTTTGTGCTTTGCGCCTTGTGCCTTGTGTTGCCAACACTTTCCCATTGCTGATCAGCCGACCAGCCCAACAACCCACCAGCTTATCAGCCCACCAACCCACTAGTCCCCCATTCCACCAGCCCACCAGTCGACCAGTCTACCAGTCTACCAGTCCACCAGTCTACCAGCCCACCAACCCACCAGTCCACCAGTCCACCAGTCCACCAGCCCACCAGTCCACCAACCCACCAGTCCACCAGTCCACCAGTCCAACAGTCCTCCAGTCCACCAGCCCACCAGTCCACTAATCTTTGGATCTGCCCACCGACCCACCCACTAGCCGGGTTTTTTCAAATGTCATTACTGCTCTGTGGATTGATGGATTCTGTCCACAGAGAAAAGTTGGAACTATGAAGAATTTTCTATTGTTGTTCCATTGCTGTCTTGTTGTCTTATTGAAATCAGGAGGAGCATTTTAAGATGTCATTTGAATTCATATAGATCTAGAGATTCCGCAGGGGGAAACCTACATTTTCTCAAGCCTCAATTGATAATTATGAGTGCGCACACACGCATGGAAAGCGTTGCATGAGAGAATGTTTCGTATATTGTTCTTATTGGCCGATGACCCCATTGCCGGGCAGCTGCCTAGCGCCCACATTAGGTGTTATCAGTGTGGACCCAATTTATAAAGGAAGCCGCATATTATGCAATGCTGCGTCGCAGTTTCCGTATCCGGGACAAAACATGCAACCGAAAATGAAAATCCACTTTCTATTTGTTCGATCCGTTCTAAAATTGTCTCTGGCTTGGCCATTTTTCCTGTCTACGCACACACACACACACACACACACACACACACACGCACACACATGTATATCATACTCATGGAATGAAAAATGGCCACTCTTAAGAGTCTCTAATGGTCGGAATATTTTGTGGTCAGGTTGAGTATATTCCGGGTACAGACAAACGTTCCCTAATCCGCTTAAGGATTGTTGGACATTCAGCTTCCTTTTCTTCCTTCCTTTTCCAGCGCCAGACGTGAGATACTTTAGCATAGTTTTTGCTCTAATCACTTGAAAACACACAGACACAGACACATGAACATATAAATGAACGCACATGGAGCACACAGATACGGACACATATACCACCATACACACACACACACACACACACACACACACACACACATACAGGCGCATGTGTGTAGTGTTTGTCGGAAACGGATAGAGGTCCAGGCAATTGTAGTTCTTGTTAAGCTTGTTGTTGGCATTGATGCTGCATTTCAAGTCATTGTGTTTGTTGTTGTTGTTGTTGTTATTATTATTTTTGTTCCTGTTGTTGCAGCTGCTCCTCTTATGCCAAACAATACAAATATTCATTCGTACAGTATAACTATAACCTACCCCAAGGTTTTGCACAGTGCGCACAGAAAGTCGTATCAAATTATCAACTTTAATGATTATTTGAGATACAAATTATTTATTCATCAATTGCCCACGCCGTCTGTCCACAGATACGGTTTGATTTACTAGCTTCCAGGCTATAGTTTAAAGTTTATCATTTAAAGGCGACCAAAGGCGACCGTACGTATCTCTACAAAATTATTAACCAAATGGAAACTCGAACGCTGCACCGTCCGTTCGCCACGAATGCTGTGCCCGAACTGAAACGCTTGCCGGCAGCCAAACGACGAGCCGGGAATGTCGGAAAATTCGTTAGAGCTGTGGATTGTGGGTGGAGGTGGGGATGGGGGATGGAGACCCACTGTCGCGTCGCTGTTGTACAGTGGTGCGAGAGCAATGGAATTTAATGAATTCCTGTACTCACAGATATATAAATTCATTAATACCCAAATCGATTTTATATATACATATATAAAGTGGGCTAAATTATTGCCTGTATAAAGGAATATATATCTTATATCCATTCTCCCTACTATAGCTTGTTATAAATGAAAATGCATTTGAATTAATTTTGAATAGTTTACACATCTATAAATGTACATCGGGTATATTATATACGATATTTCGCAAGGATTACTTAAGAGGAACTAAAAACACAGAGCTCTTAACTTACTCAAGTAGACATTCAATTGACAAGGCGTATAAATTCATAGATTTACAGTAACAAACATGTATATAAATGTTTATAAATTTATAACATAATATATTATTATATATATTATATATATTATTTAAGATATATATCAGCACTGTGGGATTTCCTTGATATTTAGTAGATTTTCTATATGTTTTATTGTCTTTGTTCTGCATTTAACTGCATCTGTCAGAGTCCTTAGAAGAATATCTATATCCTAGAAGTGTAAACGCCGCACTATTCACATAGTTCAAAGAAGCATAAATATGTATAAGTCATATATGTATACAAATATATACGTATACACATATATAAGTGTATATGTGTGTGTATATTGAGGATTGATATTGTGGGCTTACTTTAGGAATAGTCGCAAGTTAAGAACTCGATAGCTTAATATATTAATTAGTTGTATATTAACTAAAGGATAATGCAAATAATTTAAACGAGATTCTTAAAATATGAATCTCGAAGGATATCTAAAGACCGGGCCTAGTCTTGTCCACACTGGCAGTACTTGCTGTGCTGCCTGCATCTGATGACACTGGACTGGAGCATCTGGGAGCAGATTCAGATGATGTGGTGCTAGAGCAGACGCCCTTATCGATAGGCGTTGTTGTAATTTCCTAAAAAAAAAATATAAAATCAATGGTTTAATTGGATGTTTAATTGGCTTAAGCAATTAACTGACCTCATCTGCTTCAGTATTGGTGGTCACGCATTCAGGTACACATTCTCCTGGTCCATCCTTAGCGTTAGCAGCCCAGGTTTTTAGGTACTCGACGACATCTGTGTGGGAAAAGTTTTCGGCTTCGTCAACGGGCAAATTGCCCCAACGATCCTTGGGATTGTGGGGTACATGACACTGTTCCAAAAGGAACTTTACACACTCCAAATGTCCCTCTGAAGCTGCCAAGTGAAGTGCAGTGCGGCCATCGTAGTCGGCCAGCGTAATGTCCATGCCCGACAAACGATGGCGTCGCAGAGCCGTAACATCACCACTGGCGGCGGAAAAGAGCAGATTGACAATGGATAATCCTTTGGTTTCGTAGCGGTGCTTGCGTGGATCCTTCTTGCTGGACAAATGCTTCAGATTGTCGTATCGATGAAAGTTGAAAACGTTTATCAGCTCCTCGCAGAACTGCAGACCGCGTACAGTGTTGCCCAGTTGATCGAGGGGCGGTGACCAGGCGAAGATGCCCATAACATTGGGAATAACCAGCATCATGCCACCGCTCACTCCCGACTTTGCGGGCAGTCCCACCTTAAAGGCAAACTGTCCGGAGTAATCATATGTGCCACAAGAGTGCATAATGGAAAGAACATCGCGTATGACTTCGGGACGGAAGACCTTCTCCTCGGTAGTGGGGCAGATGCCACCGTTGGCCAAACTGGCAGCTATCACAGACATGGCTTCACAGTTTGTCTCCATGGAGCAGCACTGGAAATAGAAGTCCATTACCTCCTTAAGATTTGTGCCCTTGGGGAAACATTTGTTCTCGCGCATATAGAAGCCCAAAGCGTAGTTTCGATCTGCTGCCTCGCGCTCTGAGAGGAAAACGGCATTGTTAAAGCCAATATATTCCCCACCAGAAAGCCGCTTAAACCAGGACATGGTGTAATCGAATATCTCGGCAGAGGTCATATCAGGTTTAACCAATGCATTCATGAGAGAGCAGGTAAGTATAGCCCCGGCGTTGATCATGGGATTATGCGGTTTTTCTATAACAAATAATTAAGGATTAATAAAGGATTATTATTGAAGGCCTTTCAATTCACTTACTGTTTTGATCTAAAACAAGTTCATTGAAATTACGGCCACTTGGCTCCTGTCCAACAAAGGAGTGCACGACTTTTGGCCCCAGCTTTTCAAGAGCTATGGCATAGGTTAAGGGCTTGCTGCAACTCTGAAGTGTGAAGGGCTCTTCCACATCGCCAATGGAGTAGCGTTGACCATCCACAGTGCAGATGCTAACGCCCCACATATTGGGACTATAGCGGGCCAATTGAGGAATGTAATCGGCTAGTTTGCCTAGTTTATTAGTTTTGCAACGGCAATAAATCTCCTCAATGTCCTTGACGAAACTGGAGAAATCTGGGATAACGAATTGTTGACGGAATGCTTTCGCGATCAGCACAATGTTGGGTGCAACGACACTGAAATAAAATGAATAAATTATTAAAATTATTTTCAAAAGGATATCAAATAAGACTTGATTCAAAAACTTACGCCTTGAAGGTCTCCCGGTTGAGGTGCTGGGTCTCGGCGGATGAGCCCGTCTCATAGTTATTCAACTTGTGCACCTTCTTTAGGTTATCCATTAGCTCTCGCACACGTGGATCATTGCGACGGATGCCTGTGGTTTTCAGTCCGGCCAGGAATTTACCCATAGATATAAGTCCTGTCTCCTCGCTGGCAAACATATCGAAGAGCACATCCTCGGCATTGCGTTGCTCCTGTTCGCGATGGCTAAAATGTTGAAAACATTCAGAAAATTAGCAACATTTTCGAAACACACTTCTTCTCAGACAAAAAAAATCAAAAATAAAAAAATAAGCGTTTTAGGGGACTGTTAATTGAAGGGTGGGGGAAACTTGCGGTTTCCACAAGTTTTTAGCATGCGTATGTCGAAAAAGCCAGCCAAAATACCAATAACTGAATTCCAAATCTACAATACTACACACATACTCTATAAATTAAAAATACGCTTAATACTCTCTTAAAAAAAAAACAATATATATATATATATATAAATATATGAAAAAACAAAGGAAAAGCCAAGCGGGTCTTGTGAAGGTGGTAATTGGTTTATAGCTTGAATCTTCGGGGAACTTATTTTGGATTGAACTCCATTCTAAAAATAATCGAGCACGTTTCCTGAATCCCAATTCAGTTGCTGTGTCGGGTCCAATGCGTCCAATTGATCCGAATATTGAACTTGATTCGTCAAACTCTTAATTATCGAAGACATATAAGATCCAAATATAGTCATCTATCAAGTTCCTTGATTCGAATTTTGATTAATTTCAATTGATTCGCTTGGAGTTTGCCAAAGGCTATGGGACTTTATAGTACAAATGCATGTGTGCATGTGTGTGCGTGTGTGTGTGTATATATAGAATATATAGCAAAAACTAAGATCGTAAAACAATAGAAAATTTACTCACGGCCGTATAGTATAATGTCGCCTCTGATCTCTAAGGGAATACAGAATATTCAGTACATATGATAATTGGCGATTGGGCGACAAATTTCACATTTCCATATGTCGTGTAATAAATGGAAAATCAACGCAATATCGTAATTTGTCTAATTATGTAGTTTTTTTTTTTTTTTTTGGAGAGGGTGTGTCTGTCTCTGAATATATACTATATGTTATATATTATAATAATCTAATATTCCTATCTATAGGCGTAGCCAACCGCTTTATGGTGTCTGCCCCTCATAAATATGCAACATGATCGTGATATATAGACAACGGAGAACACCTATCGACAAATGTACAAGGGTGGTGTACAGGGGTGGTACAAGGGTGGTACAGGGGTGGTACAAGGGTGGTACAAGGGTGGTACAAGGGTGGTACAAGGGTGGTACAGGGTTGGCACAAGTGCGGTACAAGGCTGATACAAGGGTAGATACTCATCCGTTTGGCCCATGTTACCTGATAACTTCGGATATGGTGCGGACTATAGTGCCACGGCGATTTTGTAGGGAGATGCCCTCGATGATCTCCTTGATAATGGCAGCCGTTTCGGTGGTGTTCTGCTCTTTGTCACGCCTATAATTCGCCTCACGTAACTTTGCCTCTCCGTCTTCGCTCTGGCGTTTCAATGCGTCAAGTTCCTCTGTTAATACCATGGCGTATACTTAATGCTCGGATTTTAATTTCTGTCTCTAGCACTCAACTGTTGCAAGTTTAATGAAAACAACGGCGAGCGGACCGGCGTTTTATACATTATCCAAATGTGTGATTTTTTATTATTCATGTTGTTGTTGCTGTTGCTGTTGCTGTTGTTGTTGCTGGTGCTCTGAGACAGGCACGTCCCGGTCAATAAAGGGGAGAGTGAGCGAGAGAGTGAGTGGGGCCAAGTTGAAGAGAAAGAGTGAAAGAGTGAGGAAAAGATAGAGGGCAAGACTGAGAGAGAGAGAGAGAGAGAGAGAGAGAGAGAGAGAGAGAGGGAGTAGGGCATTGGAACAGACAGACTGAGATTAGGTCGGTAGAACTGAGGATGGATGGGAGGATGAGTTACGAAGGCGCTAATTTCTAAATCATGTTATTGCCGATAAAATAAATTAATTAACTCCCTTTTCAACACGAGCCCGGGCTCGGGTGGGCACCTGAAGCTATTGAAGCTATTGAATCTATTTGAATATGTGGGTATTATGCCATTAAAATAACACCACCCATTGTCTGCCCGATAGGTGCGATTTTATAGACCGATTAATAGCAGATGTAGCACATCGATCCATTTCTTTGGGGGTGCACCAACGGAGTCAATGTGACTGTTGCTTGGGGCGGCGACGTCACTTGACGTTGTCTAAGACATTTGATAGCCATCACTGTGGATGACACAGACACTTGGCGTTCTCCAATTACCTGATATACTTGGTAATCACTTTGATGAAGGTCGCCTTCTGGCTTTTGGTGCAAATGCCAGCTACCATTTCAGCGATTATGCCCGCATCAATGAGATCGGCATCGTCCTGAGCACTATTCCCCTTGGCACCCGTGTGAGAATACTCCTCCTCCTCCTCGTCATCTGACGTAGCCTTAGCTGCATTCTGTTTTACCAATTCGATAAGCTCTTCGCCGCTCATTGATTTTAAATCGTCGAGAATTTTTTGCCTTATGCTGTCTTTGAACTCAGCTGCCTCCTCCGGCGTATAGCCGTCTAGTGGCAGTGGCGCCTTCTCCGTCGCATATTGCAACAATCTTAAGCTGCGTTCACCCATCATACGTTCCGTGAGGTGTCTGAGTGAATCAATTTTAACTGATATTCTTCACTTTTCGTATTCACTAAGTATTGACAGCTCCGAAAAACACTTGTGGTCTGGCCCGTCGATGCCGAAATGAGAGCCACATCGTTCGGGCAACAGTTTTATATAGTTGGCAGGCAATTGAGCAAATTTTGATTTTATCTTCATTTAATAAATGTATGTTAATTTATTTTTATACCCCAGATTGCCATCAATTAGCGCGAATGCGTTGTCGAACCCCAACGCAGAACATTGCCACAAGATGGTCAAAAAACGATATCACAATTCGAGGCGTACAAAAAAAAAGGAATGAATCTCTGATAAACAAGAAAGCAATAAAACCTTTTACCCTACGATCCATAGCTGAAAATTTAAAGGGTATTTCTCTATCTGTCAATCTAGAGTCGAGTGTCCTTGCAGCTAAAGGTTACCAGTCGAAGCAAAGGCAACAAAAAAAATCACAATTTCTTTGGCATCTATCCCAAAAATATTGCTTTCGCATATGCAAGGTAAATATTATTGAAAATTCTGAAATTCTGTTTGCATAATGCAAATATTTGACTTATGCATCAAATCGGAAACAAAAAACAGAAAAAACTAGTCATATTAGGAAAATCCTCGACCACAAAATTATTTAAATAGATACTATAAATAGCTAAGGTTCTAAAAATGCACCGATTGTAATGTTTGCACGAACCCCTGAACCCCTTGTAATGGAGATCACCTACTCTTCCCGAGATCTACATAGATTTGTTGACTCAACTCATTTGAGCCACGTGGCGTATGCGTCGCGTGTGTGTAAGGAGCAGAGTGCAAGGTGTCAATGGGAACTCAAATATTTTGCAAATTGATTGTTAATTATAAATCTTGCGTGTGTGTGTGTGTCTGTGGTTAGTGTTAATTGTGAAAATTTCTCTAATTATGAAAAAAAAAACTATGGCAAAATCAAAGCTGAGGTCTCTACTTACACTTTGTTATTATCCTCGTTGTTCTTCGGTCCGGAGCTTGTGTCATAAAACGATAGCTTGCGGTTGGCAAAAACTAAGTTCAGGAAAGGCGGAGTCCGTAGTTTTTTCTGGAATGCACATATATTTTAAAAGTTTTATTAAGCACGTTGCAAAAAATGTTGAGAAAAAAAATACTTAAACAATTTCTCAGTTTCACCGGTTAAAAACACGTACAAATGACTTGAAACGCTGTGACATTGTCAGCCACTGATGTGTCTATGGACAGTATTGAAATTTAAATACTAATCGAATTTAATAAATTCAACCTTATATACATAATAATGTGTTCCAATATCGGCCGTTATAAATGTGCATATTTTTAATCATTTTTGCGATTTTTCCTAACGCCGCCTAAAACGCTGCAACACAATTTTTCACAGAGAATTCGTTGTTATTTTACCTGTCCGTAGAGCCAACTCATCGTATATTGAATAAGTTGCCTCTGCTGAACGAGACGTCTGCTCAAATAATTAAAACCCATAATTTCTCCAAAAATCTATTATTTATAACAAATTTAGTCAGACATTTTTAAAAATTTTTTTAAATTTACTTAACTTATAAATCAAGGCAAATGCCAGAATAAAATTTATTTTAGTTTATTTTGGAGCCACTTGCGTTGAGTCTAAAACTAAATGATAACACATGTATTATTTTTAATTTAAATTTAATTTAATAAACTAAATGAGTCATACTAAATCCCTATATCTTATACTAGCTGCTGATCTAAGATTTAAGCAGATTGTATTAAATATTGCCTATCCAATTTTTGTTTTTTTTTAATAATTTTTTTTTGAGTTTATATTGATTCCAAATTATATGATTTTGATTAAAAATGTTGTTTGTCTTTTTAAATAAAACTTGTTATCACTAAGAGTTTAATTATGAATTCTACTTTTAAGCATTATATTCGCAAATGGATATTAATAATTATAAGATCGATTAAGTAAACTCTAAAGCGTTCGAAGCTCGCCAGCTGGAAGAGTACATCGCATTTTGTTAGGGGGTGAGGGTAAAGGGTATCCTAATAATTCCATTTGGTTTAGAAACCAGCTGCGAAATGGAGGAGCAACTGTAATGGTACACCTGACAATAGACATCGGATTACCACAAGTGCCTCATGACATCAGCAAACTGAAGCATTTTGATATTTGGCGGAAGGCCAGCGACGCCTGGCGACAGCGGGACGTCAATTTGTTAATTGAATTTCCAAATGATAGGCATGAGATTCCAATGCAAACGCATTGACAGTGGAATTTTTGGTTATCTGTATTAAAGCTGGACACGTGCTATATAAATACCAACGGATTCCCAGTAAAAAAAAAAGGGGGGTTCAAGTCATGTGAATCTTAAAGATACCAAATGCCGTGCCTCTTCCTGTAAATGAATGATAAAATATATCTACGAAGACTAAATACTATGACAGTCACAGCTATGTCTTATACATATACATATATATAAATTTGATCAAGAGAAATATCCATTGATTGAAACTAAAAAAATATATTGCAAAATAATTTCAATGGAAAGCTTTCTCAAATGACGCACGATGTGCAAACACTTGTACACTTGAACAAGTGCTCTTTAAAAATAACCTAATATTTTCATACACTTTATGGCATATATACATATACATATATGTACATACATATATGCATACATACATTATTGTATATGTATTTGTATATGCACATATTGTTTATCCGTAAGCTGCATCTGTTTCTCCCAACAATGATGCCCACGTGATTATCTGCGTGTGAGGGGCTTGTTTTGGCAGTCATATTACTAAACACACACACACACACACATATATATATATACATACATACAAACATTCACACATTGCTGACGATAATATCTATTGAGAGTATTAATACTTATATATGTATAAGAATATTATTTTCTGCCATGGCAACGACCGTCAAACTGCAAAGCCAAAACGCTTGACGCCAGGTGGTAAATTTTAGAGATGGAACTCTGTCTGTCGCTGGTTTGTACTCTGATTTCTGGAAGATTCTAAAATATTTCAAAAGTCCAGAAAACAAGTTACATTCCCAGAATTTTAAGTACTTCATTTATGATCCACATTTGACACGCTCAAACAAATGAAACTTTAAAGATCTGTTTACAATAATTTATTCATTCGATAGTTTCCAGCGCTGATTAAATATGCTCAGTTTTGAGAGATCAAAGTCGAAATATCTACCTATATATACACATACATATATATATGTATATGTATATATGTATGTACCTATACATATGTATGTACCAATGTATTATTCACGTTCTTTTTAAACTCTTTTTTTGCCATCTTTCTCGTGACTTTGACACAAAAGCTTCTAGGTGCTAATACATTCACATGAATCATTTATTCAAACTTGTATCTGAGTATATGTATCTCACGATGAAAAACACGCTTTCACAGAAATCCATTCATAAAATTATTTCAATGTCGCGGTCAATAATCTATCTAATTATCAATATGAGTTGAATTTTTGTACTCATGGAAAGCCCGTAAGGAAAATGAAATGGTGAAATCATAACGAACTTTGTTCTTATATAAAAACTACGTCATGATTAACATTTCATTCAATTTTCCAGTAGTCACGGACTGACTAATCAGCCCCACGTTGATAAGATAATGAAGATTCAATGATAAAGAAGATTTGTTGAGTTGCGAACCTCAGAAAGGCCCGCCGGTAGGTAATTACCTAATGTATTCAAGGGCGGGCAACTGTCTTCGATAACTTGGCCGGGCCCAGATAAGAACTTTCAGATATTGTCTACCCAAATGTCTGTCTGGCGAAATGGAACTAGCTTTCGGTGTAATATATTCCAGACTTTCATAGAATGGATGGATATATGTATGGGCATGCATATATAACCACAGACATGGTTATCGGATAAATGTTTTCGAGTTCATTTCACCAAAACGAATCTATTTATAGTATTTTTTTCAAACTGTTTGTGCTATGGCGCATTTGCATAAATCCTCAAGAAAGAAAAGAATTCGAATGGGGCAAATATTTTCTTATATGCCGTGCGTTGTTTATCCCTCTAAGTGATTATACATTGTATATCATATAAAAAATTATAATGCGTTGCTGGCTTTTCTTTTTTTTTGTCCCTAACATGTAAAAATCAATAAAAACGTGATACAACATTTTCGTGGCTCAAATGAAATGGTAACGCATTTGAGGAACATCCCTTATACGTAATCAGCTGTGCATCCATTGCCTGGGGGAGGGTGTAGGTGGTGAAAAGGAACTCACCTCAGATGCTATTTTACTGTGAAGCTGTTTGCCCGTATGCCTGTATTTGGTACGCTTCACGAGATCGTCTTGACTGTAGACATCAACATTGACTTTGTCGGGATTGGGATCTGCATTGGTTACGTCGAAGGATGTTGCCGTTGCCTTTGAACGATGCACCAGCACTAGGCCATTGACCAGCTCGATTGCCTTGTTTCCCTTGACCGTGTGGCTCTTCAGCAAACGGAGATTCAGATTCGCAAGCGTTGGAACACCTTTAAACATTATCACAATCAAGCTCTGCTCTTTACGACTCTTGTCTCAATGATGTTATTCTCAGTCGCTTTCTCAATAGTTGTTAGCGTCTTTTGATTTTGGGTTAAGTGAGACAGACACCTCTTGCTTATTGCTTACTACCGTATTTCCCGTAGTTTCTAACTCTGCTATTTGCGTGGTCGCGTTTCTGCACATGCGTTCTCTTTGGCTATTCGCAAGGTACTGGTCGGCAGAGTCGTTCAAACTTATAATCTGCTCGGCATGCCGGCTGCGGCGGCCACAAAACCGACGTTGACGACGGCGGCGATGATATTGCCATTGCCAACCAACAACAACCAGTTGAGATTTCTTTCAGTTTAGCGTGGCATTTGTTTTGGGTCGGGTGAGTAAGCGCTAGTAGTTCCAGCAACGGAAACACGAAAAATGGTGAGCGAATTGATGGGAGATGGAGAGTCGTGGAGAGAATTGTTGGCCGCATATGCGGGTGGTTGCTTTATGGGCAGCGCGTGCAGAATTTCCAACGTGCTCTCAGCTGATTGTTCGCACTGCCAAAATTCTGGGGGCTCGCCTGCCTCACGATGACAAATGGGCGCCCATTCATGACATCACTTCACACGTTTATGTAAAATACAAACTTTATTCAATAGTTTCATTCGCTTACTTTAAACAATATTCGCCGGGAACTATAAGAGCATCGACGTTCCGTTGAGTCTAATCCGTCTGCGGTATAACACTTAACAGAATGGACATTAGCTGAAGGTAGTCCTCTTCGACTAGCTGAATTTGGGAGAGTTCACTGTAGCTATGTTCCGTTGATGGCGGGAAGTACTGCAGATCGTATGGCTCTTCGTCTACTGCTAACGCATTGCTTATATGCAAGCGCTTTCGGCCTTCCGGGTGCGAGCGCGGAGTCTCGGACACATCCCCCGATCTTTGTGGCGACGACGACATATTAAATGATCCAGATGGTGCTGTAATGGGACTCGGCATGCGTGAAGTATCGAAATTGCTTGCTGAACTGAATGCATGTTGCGTTTGCTGCAGATGCAGGCGACGAACAACATTGACACGAAGCTCATTGGTGGTGCTGCTACTTCGGCGGACAACTTCAGTGCTGCTCCGTTGACTAGTCGAGGCGCTGGGCGACCCATCTGCGCTTGGCTGTTTGAATTTCATCAAGCCATGCCTGCGGCGTATCCACTGGCAACGGGCATCGCGATAATCAACAATCACCTTCTTCCGCACAAACTCGTGGAAGTGATGCAGCTCGCTGCTTATGTCACGTCGTACGATTTGCTTGCAGCGTATTTCCAGATCCGGTAGGCGTACAACATAAATGCTCTGCGATGCCACAAGCATGAGCAGGTGCTCCAGTGCAATGAGGCACAACTGACTATCCAGATTGTTGAGTAGCTCATTGGAAGGACAGGGAGCTGTGGTTAATGCGCTGGAGGACAAAGATTTCGAGAAACTTCGTTGTGTTCGACTGGAATCATCCAGCATAGGCACATTGCCTGTGGCATCATCAGTGTCCAAACTTGGTAGAGTGTTGAGTGGAATTTCATGAAATCCGTGATTTTGCTAAAATAAAAAAATCAAATTAGAAATCAAACAAATTAAACGGTTATTCCCTCACGATGACAAGGTCTGCAGGAATCCTTTAGAAATACCCAAATTAAATATAAGTAAATAATTAACGTCTGTTCGTGGTTAATTAACATCTTCATAGCTACTTATTCATCAGTTATCACCTTTGTCTACAGCAATTTCGCATTTCTGTGGCTTACCATGTTCAGAGCCTTCACGTAGATCGTAATCATGCTGAGGACCGTTCCAAAAGTGAGCGTTACATTTGCTTCGTTTATCTTCGGTGCTCCGTACTGAACGTCTAGCAGGGCCTGCCACCTGCGAGGCTGAAAGGTGGTGGAGCACAGAAGATCTACTAAGTCGGGGCTGAACCTTAGCATTGCCTTCACACAGTAGATGATGATGTCCGTGAGACTATGAAAAAGTTAACAAAACTTTAAAAAATGTCCTTTGTCCTTTTAATATAAAGACTTACCCATTGCACGCATTGATGATGTCATCATCGATGGCTACCGTTTCAATGCTACGTAGCATTTCCAGCTGAGACTGCCTGCCAGCGAGTAAACATTTTAAATTGCGTTGTTGGTGGAACATGGAAATGGCATGGCACATCAGACCTTGGACAGCGCTCTACGTAAATAAGTATTAAGTTAAAAGGATTGTCTAAACAATGTACGAAGGAATCGCTTGCTTACCATGATGTTGGCAAAGGATGTCGGATTATCCCGCGTCCACTCCTTATAATTTTCCGTCAGGCTAGCAACTAATGAAATGGCAGCCTTTATAAGGTTCATGGCCGCCGGCTCTAAAGATTGTTTACCCAGCAGCAACGAGTCCACTATGTAAACCTCGTGTATACCAACGAACTGCAGGGCGTCATTGAGAAAACAACGCTTATGCTTGTCATAAATGATGTTCACCAGTTCAATGCCGCGTGCATAAATTGGGGACCACTTCTCCATTGTCCAACCATCGCCATTGGACTTGTTGAACTCATACTTGGCTTGGAGCAGGTCACGTGGTGGTAGTAGCTTAAGCCACAGTTGCTCTGCAACATCACAGTGTAGAAACTCCAGCGAGCAGTTGCTCTTGGCAAATATAATTAGCACGTCCAAAAGTTGAGCGCTCATGAAATGTTTGCTGTTTAGCGGCAAGGTATTGGAGACACATCGCATCAGGCGCTGTAGCAGCCGCGCCGATATGAAAGGCAAGTCCCAGTTGCTCGGGCCATCATTGTAATAAATAGTGGCTACAGCTTTAAGAAGATTTAGGCACAGCACCAATGAATTTGATGATCCCCTGTCGTTGGTCTCCTCTTGTGCAGGTTGAGCCCGAACTTGCAGATCTCGATTAATTATCTTCTCCATTTCATTAAGCTCGGTACAGATGATAGTGACCACAGAGTTAAGGAAGCGCAACGCAATTGCGGAGTCCTTTATTAGCAGGTCTGTATAAAGATGTGCGCATTTAGTAATGATCGCCAAGCAGGCTTCCTTGGCACGAACGTGCAGATCCTCGTAGCAGGAACATATATGACTCATCAGTTGCAGTAATTGATCCATTAGCTCCTGCTCCTCCTCGGCACTGCTTGTGTACGAGTGCTTAAATTGTAGCAGTACGAATATGTAGAGTTCAGTCAGTAAAATAAACGGACGCATGTCCTCCAAGTAGCCTGCTCGATCCACCAGCACCGTAAGGCACTTCTGTGCCATCATTTTGAACTGTTGGTCGGGTATCGTTATGAAAGTTGGTTGCTTCTTTAATAATATGATTATTAAGTCCTTAAAGGATTGAAGACAACATAACCAATCCGGCAAGTCTTCGGTTGTGTTCGTTACGGCGGGCACTTTTGGCATGTTGAAAGCGAAATTAAGCCACCGCTTAAAGCAGTCTGGTTCAAAGAATTTCTTCAACACATCATGTAGAGAGTTGTTCTTGGAGGCATCTGCCGCGTAAATCTCAATGGACACTATGTTTGTCAATTGTGTGTAGACGCGAACTTGTGGCTGTGAGGTGATCTCAGTGAAAAGCGGACTGCAGAGTTTCTTCCAAAAGTCTGGCTTGGCTATCAGCTCCTCCACCAATACTTGAAGGTTGTTCTTCCACAGGGAATGAAAAATGTTCATTATTTTGCAAGGAAGCGTTTGCTGTATTGTCAGAGGTTCGTTGTAAAGCGCATCCAGAAACTCGCTCATATAGGACACAATGCTTTCACCAATATTAGGACTCAACTCCTTTCCGAAAAAGGATCGCTTATCGTGCGTATAGTTGACTTTGAAGAACGCTTCTGTGACTCCCGGCTGTCTCGCTATACAAGCTTCAACCAGCTCCAAAATTGCCAATTTAACAGAATCGCTTTCAAGTTCATCGGGAAGCTTTTGCATGAATGTCAATCGTATCTGATTTGCTTCCATGTCCAAGCAGGCCAGCAACGACATATTAAACTCCAAAGCAATGCGTTTCAGCAGGCGACAGGAGACAATGGGAAGCCATCGGTCGAATATGTTACTCATGTAGCTGCACACGTTCGGTATAATTCGTAGTGTATCCCGTTGCTTTGGCTGCGTATATATGAGCGCCTCCAAGGGTGATAGGGAGTCGGCCGGGTAGACATGGCTTTTAAGGCTCAGCACTTGCATAAGAATTCGCATGGAGAGTCGTACCAGCATCATAAGTCCGTAAGGCTGTTGCTGCATCCAATTTGTTTCCAGTTCCATTGTGTGCTGCAGAAAGGAGTTTCCAACGCCCACAAATCTAAAATCCAAAAATATTTTAATTTAATCCAAGGGTCAAAAGAAATGCACGCTACATACCTTAGTAGAATCAGGCCATTGTCCAGCTTAAGTAGTGAGTAAACACAGACGTTCAGAAGAAGCTGCTGCTGCTCACTCTTCGTGTCGTTGCTACAGGCGATAATATCGAAGAGGTCACAAATGAAGCTGAGTATTTCAAAGCAGATCTTGTTCTTTTCCAGAGCCGAATTATAGTTCCACGTGTGTAGGTTTGGGAATACATCACGTAACAAAAATATGAGACCTGGAATCTCTACTTGAAGATACTGACTACGTCTCAGCTTGGTATAGGTTCGTAAGAACTTAAGATAGGCCAAAAGAAAGTCATATCGGCCATTTTTTCTTTCCACATTGTCCATAAGGGAGCCCAGAAAACGTGACTCAAAGTAAACGCCACTGGCGAAGAGCTTGTAGTCCTGCAACGATCCTTGAGTAACAGTGGGTAGTATACACAGGTTGCTGACACGTGTCAAGATTTCCTCGTCAACCAGAGGCAGCAGCGCGGTACACACATTCAGGCAGTTAGACAGCAGACCGACTGGCGGGCACTGAACATTTTTGAACTTATTCAGCAGATCGATGCACATTTCCGTTGGATGCACCATTTCAGTGGTAATATCAGCAATTGATTTGGAACGCTGAACCACTAACGCCAAGTATTTGAGACCAGCCTCTACCCGCAGTATACGTTCGTTTGATTCAAAGTCACCATGCAGCTGCACAGTTTCACGGAGCAGACAGTTGATCTCATGGTGCAATGCGTTAAAAAAGTTTACATTGCATCGAAAATGTATGAAGAAGCAATCTGCATGCTTGACCGGAGTGCAACTGGTGCCAGCAGGTAAGGTGTAATTGATGTGAGGAAATGGCTGTATTGCATTTACTAGCTCAAATTCATCGGTACTTAACTCCTTTAACTTGTATTCCCGCTGGTCATACAGCAGTGCCAACATAGGAAGGGATTCAATTTGCTTTTTGATCTGTGAATGGACAGAAAGTGATTTAGAATTGACTTCACAGATCAACAAGGACAATACATACATAAGTTCCCTGGCCCGCCTTTGAGAGTGCATGGGCAAGCTTAGCCAAATTTGTGAATTCCAGGGGAAAGTTCTCGAGGAGCGTATTATAAAGAGATCGCACGCCTCCTTCTGTAATTAATCATTCAGAATTAAATAATTGATGTGTTGTATTATTAAGTTAGGAGGAACAAACCTTCGCGTGTACAGAAATCTTTAGCTAACTGTGGCCAGGAGAGCAGCTCGCATAACAGCTCATAAATGCCCTCATAACGTGCACAGCTTCCATCGCCATCAAAAAGATCACAAAGGTAACACAATTGATTATAAATTGTCTTCCGCACAATACGTGATAGAAGACTGTCATCAGCAAACATCAAATGGGTGACTATTTGGTTTAGTTCAACAAAACACTTCAGCTCTACAGCGCGTTTACCCAAATGTCGACAAAGAAGCAAACTGGATGGATCATCAGCGTCGTTAGTGCCGCGGAGACGTAAAAGCATCCAAGCGAGTAACATGGGTCCGTGCTCTGGACGATGGTGCATATTTGCTACTTGTGAGTGTAGATCCTCTACAAGCTGTTCAACAAGCTGAACATTATCTTTAGGGTGCTCAAAATCCAGACACTTCAATAGCAAAACTTGCTCCGAAAATGTTAGATTTCGGATAAGTTCTTGATGGTACACATTTTCTATGTCTAAATAACTTTGAATGCGTCCAAAGGAATGCTGTTTGATAATTGTAAACAGTTGCTTAATTTGGGCTAAGTTAAGCGGCAAATGTTCGATTAGAAGTAATAAAATGTGTAGCACTTCATTTGTCTCGCGTGCATTGCGCTCTGACCAACTGGTGAGTGTTTCGGAGGATTGAAAACATTCGCCCGACAAAAGCTTACGTGAAGGTAGCTCGTTTATTAGACTCTCTAGTTGTCCAATATAGGAATTGAGCAGAGAGGGTAGTGTTATTTTGTCTACCACTTCTCTATATTCATTGTGATATGGATGATTTGGAACATTATAGAAAACGAGCAGGTTTTTTATAATCTTGAGTACAATCATGCGCTCCAGTGAATAATATTGTCTTATATCCTCCAGCAGTTTTGCCATAGTTGTCTCTGTAGAGATGAGCTGTGTAAGCATGCTGGCAGAGCCACGATACTCTTTGGTCAAATAGTAACATAGTATCTCCCAGCATTGTGCTGATTCTAGGTTTAGTAGATCTTGTAATCGCTCTGTAAATGGCAGTAATTTTTCCTGATGTTTCTCTTTCAGTAGTTCGACTAGCTGCACACTTGAGGCACTTTTGGGTTTGAACTGTAACACGCCAGCTCCGAGTTCCGTGGAAACTTTTAGCAACTCTTCTCTCACTGTAGCTTTTGGAGTTTCGAAATGAATTCCAGACACCATCTGCCACAGCCGCTTCCAGTCAAAGCTGTGTGACAAGAGGATATATCATTAATATAATAATTAAATAAATTGCTCCATTACTTACATGACGCACTTATTGGCCGCCGGCATTTTAGTCAAATATAAATACAACACAACAATAAAGATTTTAGTTATTTAAAGTCGTCCGACAAACAGCAAATATAGGTTTTAACAACAAACAGATCAACACGCGCAATTTTGTTGCATTTTGAGCTGCCAACTTGCTGAAATTAGCCGGCAAACGGCGAGAAAAGTAGCAGCTCTCAAGAAGTAAATCAGCTGATGGCTTTTGGCGTTGCCAGACATGCGATTAAATTAAAAATTGCGCCTCAAGCTTAGCATAACGTTTTATATTTTAAAAAGTTCTTTAAGTATTTTTAGCATTGAAAATGGTTAATTAAAATAATTAAAATTTTATATAAAAGCATTTTTATATTGCGGCTTTTTATTTTTATTTTTTTTTTTATTTTAAAACCCAAACTAAGATTAGCAATGTGGAATAAAGTTAGTAAGTAAGTAAATTACAAAATAACCAAAACAAAGATATTTAAAGTAAGTAATGAGATATCTTTTTTTAGTTTATTTTTTTTTTTTTTTTTTGTGGTTGCATTTAACATGACTTAACCATCTTATTTAAGTAAGATGTTCTTTGTTTTCCACACAAGGGTGATTGATTTAAGACCTTACAATAATAAAGAACAGTGCGCAGATGCTAAACATCCCTCAGCCCAACAATCATAGGTTGACCATTACGTTTGTTCTAGATACTTCAATACTATTGACTAGCCGCCTTGCAGTAGCAGCTTCCCGCAGATCTGAGGCAAGAGAGAAAATCGAGAGAGTTTTGCAAAGAGTTTGAGAGCATTGGCGCACGAAGTTTTGCTCGCTGCCTGGAAGCTGCATCCAGTAAAATGTCCTCGTTAGTAATAGAAAACTATTGACAGAAGGCAGGACTAGGTGGACTGTATTAGCGTAGTGACTGACAAATTAAGGATATTATTAAAACACACTGTCTAGTTTCTTATACAAACGCCATTTATAAGATGGCACAAATTGTTGCAAATGGTGCAAGTGCCATAAACAACAACAACATTGAAGAAAACGAACGTAAGTATCTTGAAAATACAATAATATATTATATATATGTTATCTACGCATGTTAAAGTATAAAATAAATAGTTGCTTAGATAACTATGATTTTCCTTAGTGCTAGTCCTGTGAAAATGTGTATCTGTTCAAGGTCGCAGAGGTTGCGGCTGTAGCTGTGGCTGCAGCTGCGGCTGTAGCTATGACTATGCGTCAGCAGCAGCGCTAGCATCCTTGCAGCTGCGGGCGTTAACTAGACTCTGGGTTGGTGGTGGGTGGTAAGCCGGAAACTTTGAGAGCACCATAGCCCACAGCGAGAGCTAAAGCCTGTCAAAAGCTAAATGCGAGAGAAAGTTTCTAAGTGAGCGTACAAAATGTCAAAAGGCACAAAAAGCTTTATTTCTCTCATCCACTGAGGATGCATGCAACAAGTGTAACAGTCAGTCTTATGCTTTCAGCCTTTCCAATCAGTGATGATGATTTAGACGACCTCGATGATGATTGCCTGCTGGAGGAGACCGAGTTGCCTGGTGGCGTTAGTAATATTGGGCGTGGCCCCTACGAACGCGCCTGGACCACCGAAGCAACGAGGGCTCTAATCCACATACGGGGCCCCATGGAGGGCAGCTTCACGGAGGGCAGACAAAAGCGAACAGCCCTGTGGCTGCATTGCACTCGCCAGCTGCAGCGTCTGGGATTCCGTTACAGTGCTGCCAAAGTGCAAAAGAAGTGGCACAATATTC
Source organism: Zaprionus lineosus (assembly GCA_035044505.1). Taxonomy (NCBI): domain Eukaryota; kingdom Metazoa; phylum Arthropoda; class Insecta; order Diptera; family Drosophilidae; genus Zaprionus; species Zaprionus lineosus. Next base: position 277,919 of record JAWNNX010000391.1, on the reverse strand, counting down.
TCATCACCTACAACAAGAATCTGAACAAGAAATATGTCTCGGGATATGTGCACTGGGAGTTCTTTGAGGAAATGTTCAAGTACTTGCAGGGCAAAAAGGCTGACTTTGATATGCAGTTGCCACCGGCAGCTGCTCAAGCGCAGCAGCAACAGCAGCAGCAGCAGCAGCAACAACAACAACAACTACAACAGCAGCAACAACAGCCGCCGCAACAACAACAGCAGCAGCAGCAACACCCACAGCAGCAGCAACCACCGCAGCCACAGGAACAACAAGTACAGGGACAACAACAGCCGACACTGACTATAACGGATATGGGCCAGTACCAGAAAAAGCCCGAAACAGGACAGCTGCAGGTACAGACAGTGCAATCCCAGCATCCAGGACAGGATATTCAGCCGTACTTAACACCCGTGGATCAGGTGTTGCTGCAGCCGCAGGTGCATTTGGACACCAAGTCGAACGATGAGTTCGACGAGGATAGCAACAGCTTGTCGGAAGCTCGTCAGCCCAAGCTGGAATATGATGCTGATCACACTGGTAGCACGACGCAGGAGCACCTCGAGAGCAATCCAATAGCAATAGCTCCAAACGAAAAGCTGTACGATCACTCGCAGTCCGATGATTCCTGGTGGAAGGACTACTTTGAACGCAAGCTGGAAGTGGAGCGAGAAAAGGTGGAGCTGCAACGCTGCATGCAACGCGAGCAGGTCCAGATCCAGAAAATGTCCCTTGTGCAACAGGAACGCATCGAGCGCATGAAGATCGATGCCATCAATAGCCTCACGGGCACCTTGCAAAAACTGGTGGAGGCCAAGTGTCGGCGCGCCTAATCCAGTGGATTCAAAGTGGAACAAGGATTCAAATTATTCACTTATTCATCTAAGTCAATGCATATCCTAAGTACTCGACATGGTCTTTATCTTTGTAAATAAAATTTGGTTAACTACTCGGAATTCAGATTCAATACTCTTACTTTTATTTTTCGCTAATCCTCTAAAGCTGCCAGTTAACCTCGAAGACGGTGGCAATCGACGTGTTTTCCGCATCGGGCATTTCCACTCCATAGCTGAGACGCCACAAGTCCGTAGCGAAGATGGCGCATTCCCCGGCTTCCAGTCGCATGCTGAGATTGGGACAGTTGCTCTCATTGCAGGGCTGCTTGGGACGCAGACGTAGATCGAAGTGTCCACTCAGCTGCTGCACAAAGATCAGACCTCGCACATAGATTTCCTCATCCGAGCGATGGGCATTCTTTGCCATTAGAAGCCAACTGGAGTAGTAGGGCTCCAGGTGCATGGGGTAGAAGTAGGGTTTGTCAGCATAAAGACGGGATACCTTGACGGCACTGGAGTCGCAGTTACGAAATTGCAGATGCCATGATGCCATCGATGATGCCTCCAAAGCGCGTATCTTCTGCAGGGCAGCATCCATGTTGAACAGTTTCCGCAGCAGCAGATTGCTGGACACGTCACAGGGCTCACTGGCCAGCAGCTCCGGCGACTTGACTGTAATGCGTTCCAGGAGACTCTGCAGATCCAACTGCAGCTGACAGTCAGTGACTATGGCAGGTAATCCCCGCTCCAGATACTCCGATTCAAGCATGGAATAGGTAACATTCGATGCTATTGGTATGTCCTCTGCGGGTGGCATACATAAAGAAGGGTAAACACTTTGGATTTGGATTGCCTGCTTACCCAACGATTCGCATAGTGCACAGTTTTCCCAATGAGTCTCATGCATGCCCAGTGTCTTTGCCTGCACAGACCGATCCTCAGTTCGCTCAGCCCTATCAATGAGACACTTGTCGTTATAATATGGTGTCCAGTTCCAATAGGGCAACAGCTGAATAAGCAGGAGTCTGCCCACCGCACTGGCCGTCCAGGCACAAGTATCACAGTAGCGCCACAGCAGATATACTACCAGTGCGGGGAGCAGGAGCCACTGCATCCAACGTCTTAGCATTACTAGGCGTCTATGCCAGACCAGAGGCTGGCATATGGCACGCATTTCCGTATCGCTGAATTTCTGTTTTTCACACTCTTCCAGAAATTCCTGTAACTCCGACTCCATGTGTACGTCCTTCGGAAAACAAGACAATTCAACGAATGAACGGATAGATGATAGAAAGAAAATCCTGGCCTGCCCGGCACATGCGCCCGATAAAAATGAAGTCCTAACGGAAAATCCAATTTTCTATTTCAATGAACGCACAGACGTGCAACGTCGCGATAAGAGCTCAAAGGAAAAGCGTTTCCTTTTATTAAATTACAGGAAAATATATTATAAAATGGAAAGTAGGACATGCACATTTTTAAGGACAATTCGAGCCACGAACTTGAAAAAAAACTTTAAACAATTTTCATAGACAACATTTATAAAAAAACCATAAGTAAACAATTAAAACACTTTTTGTCTTTAATCCTGGAAACCTTTTAAAAATTTATGTTTCTTCTTGTTTTGAAATATTCCATTGAAAAAAGGATACCTTCAGTTTCTGACTTGGGAGCGACGTGACTGGTTGCAGGATGCTACGCGCTCTCGGGCTTCGTTGCATTCCTGTGTATTCTGCCACAGTGAGGCTGGGCAGCTCTTGTAGATGGTTCTATAGACGCAGCCCTTGAGGAAGGCTGGTCGAGGTGAACAAGCTGGAGAGCCAGGTGGAGGTGAGGGACGTGGGCGGTCACCCATCTTGTCCTTGAACTCCTCAGCCTTAGCCTCACACGTAGTAAAGGCTTCCTCGGCCACGGTTTGTAGCTCGGTGTTATTCCTGAAGACATCCCCTAGATACTCCCTGAGCTTAGTTCTATCCAGGATGTTGTCATCATAGAATCCGGTTTCATTAAAGACACAGGACATGAAACACTGAAACCATGGCTAATGAACAAAAGTCTTTAGACGGCAATCAATCTACTCACTACTGGTAGCTGATGGTGATGGTGGCTTTTCATATCCTCGCTTTGCTGGTCACCAGGCATCGATACAGGTGTCACATTATATTGCTGGCATTCCTCTTTCAGCTCCGGAGTCACAAAGTCAGGTACATCACAGCAGGACTTTAAGCTCCACATATTATTCCGTTTTCCACACTCCGCATTAGCGCTGACGACGCTCTGTCTCGGAATCAACAAATCAAATCCCAGAACTGAAACTCACAATTCCCTAGCCTTACCAAGCAGATTCCCACAAAGAACAGGACTTGACGTATTGAAGACATATTCATTGACATTGCCCTTCGCTCCCACCGAAACACAGACTGAACTTCCCATCCAGATGAGCTTCCATTAAATAGATTTTATTATGAAATTTGTTGCTATTCGCTTGTAATTACAAACACACATTTGTTGGACATTTTTTGCTCTGGATGTCTATCATTTTTTTTTTTTTTTTTTTATCAATATTTAATTTACCTTTTGTCTAATGTAATTATTTTGATTGCAGAATTAATAAAATTGGCATTCAAGCTTTTTACCCTGAACTCATTCAATGCTCCAGCATTTAAAAGTCGCTCTTTTATATTTTTGACTGGAAAATAAATAGCTCAATATATATTATATTAATGACTGGGAATGATATATCGGGAACTCTGGGAACCATGTAATCTTGATCTTCTCCCAACACTCATCACTCATAGTCATATTAAGGCAATACTTGGAACTAAATAGTTTTTCTTTTAGTACAAAGAGAAGTACGGAAACTTTTTGTATCTTCCAATGTTAAACAAATACTTTCGATTCGATTTTAATTAAATATAATTAAAAATTATAGCTTTTTTCTCTCAAAGCTCATTTAAGCGTTTTGGGTTAATCAAGATAATTTTGGTTATTTAATTAATTTAATTTTCGCGTCAACACGCCAATTTAAGGCAGGAGAATTATAAATCATATATTAAATAAATTAAATAACGAGAATGAGTCAACTGCTGGGATTTGTTTTGAAAGTGTCTCCAAAAGGTATATTTAATTTTTAAATTTAACTAATTTAAACTAATTTCATAATTATCGATGTGTAATCAAAAACTCGCCAAGCGAATGATGACAAATAAAAATTCATTTTAAACACAGTTTCCAAAATGACCAAAGGTTTCATAATTTGTTATGAGTCTAGTGAAATTTTGTTATTCTACATAATACAAAAAAAAATATATATATTAATTTAAAATAAATTATATTGTGGCAATAAACTGCACATGACTTTCGCATTTAGATTATTCGCACTTATTTGTGCGCCACCTCAGCCACAGCGGACTTAACATTGGGGTACTTGAACTCGTATCCAGAGGCGAGCGTCCGCTTGGGTTCAACCTTTGCCCCACTGAGCAGAAGTGCGGCCCGATCGTTGCCGAACATGGCCCTGATGACAAACTCGGGTGTATTGAAGATGCAGGGACGACGCAGAGCTTTGGCAAAAGCCTGGATGAACAAAGGTACATTAAACACTTGGTAGTTGGATATGTGAAGCTGGCATGATTACCTGTGCGAAGCCCTTGTTGGTGACAATCTCAGGTGCTACACCGTTGAAAACGCCCGATTCCCGCTTTTCGATAATATGTCTTATGAGACCACACAAATCGTGTATGTGTATCCAGGGCATAATCTGATTACCAGTTCCCATGGCTCCACCCACTCCGAGTTTAAAGGGCAGCCACATAGCTTTAATCATGCCGCCACCTTGTCCAACAACTGCTCCAGTTCGCACTATGGCCTAAAGGTTAATTAGTTACAACAATTGGATTTAAAGTATATGGGTATAGGCTTACACGTTTGCAGGACTTTTCATTGGAGTCACTGGAGCGAGCTGCTTCTTCCCAGGCTAAGCAAAGACGGGACATGTAGTCGTAGCTCTCGCCCTTGTCTTCCTCGGTGTACATTTTTGTTTCCGAGGGTCGATACAGGCTAACGCCGCAGAGATTCACAAATGTTGTGACTTGGGGCGATGCTTTGATTGCATTGGACAAAGTCTTAGTAGAGTTGACGCGCGAGTTCCAAACATTCTGTTTGAAGCCCGGTGTCCAGCGTCTGCTAGGATCAAGCACATTTTGGCCTGTTGTATTCACAACCGAGTTCACACTACTTGGAATACCATTTTTCTCGAGCTCATGCCAGGTGATTCGCTTCGCGCCAGGCATACGAGATACAACAGTTACTTGGTATCCATTCTGGGTAAGGTACTTGGCCAAATTACTACCAATAAATCCAGTACCGCCGCCTGCCAGCGAAAACCCCAATTAACTGCACATTCCCCAGACATGTACGCCGTAAAAAACGTACCTATGAGAGTGTGCTTTGACATTTTCACAGCCAAGGATCCTAGTCTATCTTCTCGAGAATGTTTTATAAGCAATATCTCTTCCTCTTCCTCTTCCTTACCTAAACATATAAAAATAATGCCAACTTATGGCAACCAACCATTTCCCTCAGTCTGGCAGCGCTTCGTCCAAGGAGTGCTGCCATCTGGCGGTAAGAAAGAAATACGATTTACAGCACTGCTTCAAAGCTGGAAGATGGCGCGAAGTTTTGAACCTGCTTAAATACTTGCTGCGCTTGAACGTGTGTTAATACCCTGACACACTCCAGGCCAGAGTACAAACAGGTCAAAATGATCGTTAAACGTAAATGAAAGCCAATAGAAAAAAACACTTAAAAAACTTATATTTTTCACTAAAGCTTTTAGTGTCAATCCGAAGTGCCTTTCAAATTGCGATAAGCATGTAGTATAAGAGGCATGTATTAAGCGGATATTGCCACGCTCTTATCTTACGGCGTTGTACGCTTTAAGCTCGACAAGGGACACGGGAAGGAATGCTATAGAAACCGCAGTAAAAGTGCAACCTTTGCGTTAAACGCTGTTTCATATATATTGACATGTATATGTATATGTGCATGTGTACGGTGGTCTCGGCAGCACTTACTTTGCACATGCAACACACACGCACGTATAATGACCATCAGCGGTGTCAGACTTAGCGTCAGCCCAGCCGGAGCCATTGCCGGAGCCAAGTTCAAGTGCAGCAGACATCATCCTTGGTGTTGGGCGATGTTTTGTTTTCGGACCAAGTCATTGGAAACTCATTTGCATACACATTGGCAGTATTACCGGGCGCCTTTGGAATGGGGGCGGGCAAGTGTTGCGCAAAGGGGTTGACAACTGTCTCGACGCCGCAACTTTGGTCCGAACGTATAAGTGGGCGAGACAGGGGCGTGCTTCGGTCATGTGCCGCCTTTTGTGCAGTCAAATTTTATGCCTTTGAAGCGTTAGAAGAATTTGCATTAATCGCTGCAATTATTGCGCTTCATTGAGTGAAAATGAAATAAAAGGCGCTCCGCCAGCCATAATTATAGCGTCTGCAGCAGCATTTTATCTCATCTGGCAATCGGCGGCCAAACACGTTCACATTCAAGCGGAATAACTCCATAAAAGAGGGTGCAACTCCCACAACGCGTTGAAGCTGCAACATGGAATTTTTATGGCAGGAATCCATTTTAACTGTTAAAGTTACAAGTCGATGGGCATTTAAGTAAATGTGATTAAAAATTAGACAAAATTCAAAGGCGTCTATTGAGTTTTGTATAGTATTTAACCAAGTTATGGAAGAGGAGTAGCTCAAGGTAACCAATACCTTGAATCGGAATCATCCACTTGAAGCTCCAGAGCCATGATAAGGCTCTCTCTGTTTCGAAGTGGAAAACTTTCTAGACAAAAGAAAATATGATTGTCAAATGAAAGCAGCGACAGCGACAGCGACGCCGATAGCAGCGGCTACTGGGAGCAGCTTCAATGGAGGATCTCCACTCTTGGCACGTCGATAAATGTCACGCTTTTGAGTGACACCGACAGAAACGAATAACTTTTTTGGTTTGTATACACATACATATATGTATGTGTGTATGCGTGTGTGTATTCATGTACTCTTGTTTGTTTCAGCAGTTGGTTTCCAATGCGTGCCGGGCTGCTGTTTGAGTTGCACTTCCGGTGACGATGCTGGGATGCCGGGATGCCGGGTTGTCGGGTTGCCGGGTTGCCGGGTTGCCGGGATGCCAATACAAGTGGCAGCACAAACAGCAGACTGTCTCGCAACTTATGCTAAATTGTAAATATGTGTGTCTGATGACAAACTTCTTTGTTTGCCGCTCAACGTCTACTGGAGAGGTGTGTGGAAGTGTCTTCTGGCCAACTCTTCAGTCACCCATCTGCAGCTTTCAAAGTTGCAAAGTCAATAGCACAGCGTGGACAAACATCCAGCATGAATATGCACATATATAAGTCTCCCTCCCTTCCTCCCTCCCGCACTCTATTGCTCTCCCTCTCTCTGTCACTCCTCCCGTTGCCCGCCCTCTTTTTGGGCGTCTAAATCTAAACTCTCATAATGTAATACATTCCACTTTTGTTGGCTTGATTTGTGCAACTGCCTCGTTGTTGTTGACATGTGGGCGGTGGCAGTTGCCGACAGTTGCAGCCTCAAAAATCTGCGGGAGGAACCACTAAAAAATGAATTCTGTTCGCACACTACACTACACTGAGTGCAAGCAGTAAGCGTCCACCTAGAATACAGATTATGCGAAGCAAACGAAATGTAAACGTGTTTCACTTTACATATTTATGATATTTTTGGTATTCTTAGTATTTTTGGTATTTTTCGTATTTTATTTTATTTTCCAAATTTCTGAGCTACATACAAAATGCATGAATGTTCACGTATCTGTACAATTCGCATGCACTGTATTTGCATTCGCATTCACAAGTTTGACAGTTTTATGTGTGGCTGCTTGTGCTCGGTTTCTTGTGGTTTTGCCCGGTTGAGAAGGGTGGGACGAGGAAGAGAGGGAAGCGGGAAGGGGAAGGGGGAGGGGGATTAGCAGCTCCAACTCTTCAACTCAACTCCATCGCCATCCACGACTCCCATAACTGTTGACATGGGCAACGTTGCGGCCTAGTGGTTCTTGTCGGTGGTTTGGCCATCCCACACCCCTTGGTGGTCACTTCAGTTGCATTTTTGTTGTTGTTTTTTTTTTTTTTTTTTTTTTTTTTTGACATTTCACTGCATTGCAAATGATGGCAAGTGATGCCAACTGATGACTACTGATGGAAAATTTGAGCTCGTCTCTGTGCCGAACGCACATAAAACTTAATTCTGTCATAATTGCATGAGTTGTAGAAAGGATGACGATGGCAGGGCAGGGGGACGAGGGCGAGGGGCTGGCGGAGGGGACACTAACAAGTTTTCCATGTTTTGCGGCTTTAATAAAAGCCAACAGGCTGCATTAATCCCTGACACCGAATAACTGTGAATCGTGTAATTGAGGAGGATAAGTGACAGGTAGCTGGAGAGAGACAGAGATAGAGGGAGCGAGGGAGAGAGAGAGAGAGACAGAGGAAGTCAGAGAGCTGGCCTTTGGATTGCAACTATTTGAAAAGGCTCAAAACCCAAATAAAACCCAACCATGCATGTAAAACGTGGCCAAATAGGTGGAAAACTAATTTGCGGGCAACAAAACCACAGCTGTGGCGGAGGCGATGATGGAAGGGGTGAAGGGGGAGGGGAGGAACCTCTGCAGTCAAGGGTTAGGCGACTTTTCACCCAAATCAACGATAATTGAATTTACAGGCCAAATTCACATTCACATTCACATTCAGGCTCACATTCAGGTTCACATATGGAGTTGGAAAGTACCTTGGAGAGTGAAGGCAAGCAATTTGCTTGCCAATGAAAACTTTTTGCGTCTTGGTGGTGGAATGGTGACCAGCAAAGTGCCACATCGGATGACGCCTCCGATAGTAGTATTTGCGACTTCTTTGTCGCGCTTTAAACCAAAGTTCAAAAGCATCATAAACAATCTGTGTGTGTGTGTGTGTGTGTGTGTGTGTGTGTGTGTGTGTGTGTGTGTGTGTGTGTGTGGGGGGCTGAACATATCGCGCAGACAATTTGTCTGCCATAAGACAAAACTGGGTCAGACTAAGCGGCGACGTCGTTCGCCAAGATGCCATCGTCGTGGTGGTCGCACAATCATCCAACACAGCCCTAAGTCCCAGGTCCCAACTTCCACAATCCAAGTACCAGACACATTTGTATTAAAACATACACACACACACACACACACACACTTACACGCAGCCACGCGATGCCATTGATGACTCGAACTGGAAGACATCTCCAGCTCCTCCATCGACTGCTCTCTGATTGCTGACGCTGCTTAGGTAACGAAAACAAACCGAGTAACGACATCAGGAGTTACAGGAGACCAGTGCGAAGGAAGTCGCCGATGCTGTCATCAACATGTGGGTCAAAAGTCCTGCACCAAAAGACAATTTGTCACATCAATTTTTACAACTTTGCCCCAGCAAATTTCAACTTAATGTTCAACAAAATTGCCTTTTTCCCCAGTTACAGTTTTTCCTTGAGGAGGGAATCATCACATCCTGTGCACTAATGATCTTCCAGCCAACTAAATGCACAATTTTGCTAAAATTAGAGCTCCAGATTATTATGGATATGCGTATATAAAAATATATAGATACATTTCCACTTCCACTTCCACTCCGTGGAAACAACTTCATTTGTGAGTGAACTTCAAAGAGGAGTCGAGTTGGTTAATGGATTGGCAAAGGGAGCCAGCGGATGCAGTCGACAGATTTAAAGGATCTGCTGTCTGACAGTTGGGGAATTGGGATCACTCACCCGGGACAGCAGATCAAAGAGCTTGAGAAGTTGATTACATTTTTGGGTCTAAACCAAAACCACCAAGCAATTTATTTCCCTTGGAGTCGAAGAAAATTCATTGTTCAAGGTAAGAAACGAATTAAAGTCCATTATTTTTTATTAATTATTATTTTTTAATTTAAATTAACTAAACTTGTGCAAAGTGTGAAAATTAATATTTAATTAAAGATTCCGTTACAGGTGGCAGCTATGTGAAGGGATTGCTTCCCCTATAACATTAATTGCCGGAAAATCAAAAGATGTTAATAGTTTCCTTCGTTGCTTTCACTACTCCGAGACAACAAACAACAAACAACAAACAACAAGGAAAATGAGAAAAGAAAATCACTAAGAAAATTGTGCATTTCAATGCACGTTTAACAATTAATTTAAGCAGAAAACAATTTCCTCATTACTATTCATGAGTCATGGATATGTATTCACAGCTCTGCGGCGAGCACAAATCAAATGCACCCATTCAAGCGGTGGCCAACTCACCTACTTTCCAAGTGCTAAGCGGCAAACTTGTTATCCATCAATATCGTTAACCATATGAACATGACCCGTTCTGCCGTTCCCGCAGCGCCAGCAGCACCAGCAGCGGCAGCGCTCGCAACGGAGGAGCCACGTCAAATGAAGCATCACATAGAGAAGAAGAAGCCACCGATAGTGGACCGAAGATTGCATACACTTCCAAGTAAAGCGTTGGGTGTATAAAAAGATACATATTGGATATATGCAACTTGAGATACATTCAGACCGAGATAGAGATACAAATTTACACCTGACTCCACTCGCTGTCTGTTTTATGGTGGACCAAGAAGGTTAAATAATGGGGTGGATAATCTTACGTATATATAAACATATTCTAGTTCAGATACAGATGTAGATACATATGAGGCTGCTGAATTCTACATCACATAAGGCGCAGATACATTTTTAAATAAATCAATAAATACACATAGGACGTATAAGATTTAGATACATTCTGTTTCAGATACAAATGTAGATACAAATAAAGGAGATACAATTACTGCTGACTTAGATGTAGATACAATTAAATGAAAATGAATATCTACACATAAAAGAGTAGATTGTATGAGATTAAGATACATTATGTTTCAGATACAAATGTAGCTTATTGATGTTACATTACCTGTAGATACAATCTATACATATACAAAAGAAGAATCTGTGGAGTTCAGATACTTTGCAAATTCAGAAGGAAGACAAAATTTGAACTAAGGGAGTCTGATAGATACATCTTGTACCGGATTAAGATACATATGAGTTAAATGCCTTTAGTCCTCTTTATATGTCAAACTGCCCCGCCAAACGTATATTCCTCCGCTTCTTAGGGTACTCAACCGAGTGAATGGCTTGACGGGCTAGTTAGTCAGTTGGCCGGCATATTATAGAGTCGAGGCTCGCAAAGCACCTGCAGCTCATGAAACCAAAAGTACAAGTGGCCACTGGCGATGCTGTCGATGCTGTCGATGCTGTCGATATGGGTATGGCCAAGCCATTGATTGCTCCAAACGGCAGCCGTCCGTTCATTGTCCGCAAACTGGACGAGCTACTTTTACTTGCTCTTAACATAAACATCGTGGTCTTTACAGAATCTGCACCTTCCGGTTGCAAGTGACAGGCGAAGGAGGCAAAATTGATTAATAGACTGAATATCACTTAATGCCCAAAATAGATCGCTCCCAAACTGAATGTTAGTATATTTTTTACAACATTTAAAAAAAATATATTTTTTCTTTTTTAATTGTAATTAACTTTTCAGAAAATCTTAAAAGAAAAGCCCCGATAGAAGACTCGCTTCTAAGAGTTGGCCGAGGAGGAAACTGGTAAAAGTACAATTCATGGGTGGTTCGTAACGGTAAAGATATCATCATCAAGGGGGACATAGATGGATTGAGGGGAGAGTGTATAATGATGCAATGAGACTGCATTTCTCAACGTTAAAAACTTGCAACTGCGTCATCAATCATTTAGCTCATGCAGAACGTGGTAATTGCGGCGTCTCCATGTGGAGCCTCGACACGCTTCCAGAGAGTAGAAAACGAGGCCCAACTAAAGAACTCTTATCATTTTGTGCTATGGCGACGTGCTAATTGCTAGAGAGGATGCTGGCATGCAGCCGGCAATTAAGGATTTTGCTCAGGCAAAGGGTGTGCAGGAATGAACGGGTTGACATGTCCTGACGCAATAAATTGAGTCAATGATTGCAAAAAAAAAAATAATTATAAAATTAAAAAAAATGGGGACAAAATAAACATGTCCCACTGGCAGCTGGCATTTGGTTGCACAAGAAAATCGTTGTAAATGTAAAATGTTAATTATTTAACATTATTATTGCAAATAAAATGACAAACACTACAGCCTGTCCTGTCCTGTCCTGTCCTGTCCTGTCCTGTCCTGGCCTGGACTGGCAGCCGCAGCTGAAAGGGACCTGCACACAAGGAGCTCAAAATCGAATGAATATTTCACACCTGCTGCGCCTGCGCTACAATTATTGTCAACGAAATATAATAAATACAATAAACTGGAATGTCGGCTTAAATTAATTAGCTCTTTAATATTTATGCATTCCCCATACCCAATCCAAGTCCTTAGCCCATCCAGCGGCGGGTATGCACAGCTGCGAGCTCTGAACGAGATTGAAAGTGATGACTCCCTCAAATTGAAGTTCATATGGAAACGTTTAAAACTTAAAATCAAAATTTAAAAAAATTTAAAAAAAATAAAAATAATTTAAAAAATTTAAAAAATGTTTTTTTTTTAAATTTTTGTGTCTTATACAAACTCTTATATTTAATTAAAACCAAGGTATCGTTTAGTCGCCCAGCAAGTTTTATATATCTTGTTATGATTTGCATTTGGCGACGACAAGCATAAAACCCACCAAGGACATAGACCAGGACTCGTTCCGGGCTTCGTGATCCTGAGCAATTAATAAAGCGAAAAGGTGACCGTAAATTTCTCGAGTTGACATCAAGTCCGCTGGTGGTGGTGCAAATGGAGCTAGCAACTATTCACAGCCCGAATCCTGGTAGCCTGCCAAAGGGTGCAGGATAATTATAAACATGTATTATGAATTGTCAATGGCGAGCACAAAATTAAATGTCGTCTGACATGTGACGCACAAAAAGGATCCCTAAACTACAAACTGAACCTTTGGCGGCAATTAAAATGGTTCCGTGGCACGTCAACATTTTGGATCTAGGCGATAGCGTCAATCATGTCCAGCAACAGGTCCTTTTTATAATTACAAATACAAATTTGCAGCTGCTGCTCATGCTAAACTAAACTAAACTAAACTAAATTATGTTAGGTTTAAACTTTGTTATAGTTTCCTTTCACATTTCAGTTTTTCCAACTCAACTCAGAAATATTCAAAAAATTCATATCAAAATATTTCGATGAGTTTCGTTCATGGCTGTGAATGCCTGTGAATGATATTCGAAAAGTATTCAAGTAATGGAATCCAAAATACAATTGTCTGCACGCCGATTAAACTATTTCCACTGACTGGGAATTTTCACAAACGAAACGGAAAACATGGATTTTCCATCATCAAATTTCCAATGCTCAGCACAGCCATCACAATAGACAAAACATTTGGCCACAATTTACGAGGAACAATGCGAATTTTTCGATTGCGTTTGAATTACAGGCAGAAAGATAAGTATGAATAATGAATGACAGACGAGCAGATTCTCTGTAATCCAAAGGGATATAAATAGAAATTATTTATATTTATATTTTAGAAAGCTTAAATTGGCTTAATAAAAGCGGCAACTAAGTAATCTAAGCTATTTCTTGTTATATTTATATTTTATTTATTTTAGTATATTATTTTTTTTTATTGTATTATTTATATTATATTTTTATAAATTATTTAATTTATTTTTATATATTTAATTTTGTTTTATTAAACTATACATATTATAATTAATATTTTAATATATTTGTTAAGCATTTTATTTATTTAAGCATATTAAATAGATGCCTCTGATACGCCTGGCGTAGGGGGTATGAGCTGCATTATTTATTTATTTATTTTGTACTTTTTTTTTTAAATATTTTTTTATTTAAAGTTTATCATTTATTTCAACATATAATATTTTTAGTAATTTAATTTAATTTTAATTTTTAAAATTTAACTATTTAGTATGTTTATATTTATATATTTTAGATTTTATTTACTATATTTATTTATTCAAGCTCTGAAACGCGTGGCATAGCCCCTTGGGCTGCATCAGGATATATTATATTATATTTTGTACTTTTTTTAAACTTATTTTATTTTATTTTTTTAATTTATTTTGAAATGTATTATTTTTAGTTATTTAATATTTATTTTTAGTATGTTTATATTTCTATATTTTGAATTTTGTTCACTTTATTATTATATTAAAGCTCTGATACGCATGGCTCAAGGGGCTAGCTGCATAAGGATATATTATATTATATTTTGTACTTTTAATAATATTATTTTATATTAATTTTTTAATTAATTTTAAAATATACTATTTTTAGTTGTTTAATATTTATTTTTAGTATGTTAATATTTTTAAATTTTGAATTTTATTTACTAAAATTTTTTTTTTGAAGCTCTGATACGCCTGATATACCCTCCTGAGTTGCATCAGGATACAGGATATACCTTAAGTCCAAAGGCTCTTTGATTGGCATATTGATGTCAACAGAGAGAAGATTATGTATTTTGACGTTTGTGCGTTCTTCAGCATTTGTGGATTCCATTCCATTCTTTCGCCTACCCAACTCGAGGCAGGGAATTGGCACGAGGTGCTTGCCCGCCTGCGAGGAGACTTTCACCATTGTGTTATCGGGCAACAACAATCGGGCAACAACAATTGGCCAATTGCAACTGGCGGCAAGCGAATTAGTGAACCGTTGAGAGTTAATACGAGGAGTGAATGCCATCAGATATTCATATGAATGCAGAGGTAAAAATCGGACAGAGTTTGTATAACACTTCGTAACAAATGCAAAGGGTATCAATTACCATCGACAGTTGGGACAGTTGATTGGATTCGAATGTTTGGTGAACTGGGAAGACCTTTGTGTGCCATCCATTGGCTGAGCAGCACCAAAAGCTGCAAATCAAAGCGAAAATATGATTGAGATTGTTTTTTTGCTTGCGGATCTTATTATTCGTCTTGGGGGCAACGGCAAGGCATCCAAGGCACCCAAGGCACCCAAGGCACTGCAGCTGCAACGAGCCAAACATCCGCATCACCAATAACAACGCCATGCTATCCACTTCCCAATCCCAGACATGGCACACTTCCAAGCATCGTGCCTCAAGCCTTCGACTGCTGCCTTCGACTGCTGCTTGCGACATAATTAAAATTGCAATAAAAATAAACACACACAGGAGGCGATGATGAATTGGCCAACTGGGCAGTGGAAGGGGCTGTACGGGTTGACAGTGGATGGGTGGGCGGAGTCGGAAATGTGCGTTAATCCAATTAAATGCGCAATTTGCGTGTGCAACAAAAAATGTTGTTAATTAAAATTGGAAGAGCTGCTTCGCAATTAACATTCGGGCCACCATCGCTGGGCCATTTGTTGAATGGCCGTGGATTTGGTAATTGCCAATTGGCGGCCATTATGCAGCTGCAATCGCAATTGGCGCTAAAACTGAAGCTAGAATCCTTGGAGCCTGGAGCCTGGAGCCTGGAGCCTGGAGCCTGGAGCCCAGAGCCTGGAGCCCAGAGCCTAGAGTCCGTAGTCTGGAGCCTAGAGTCTGGAGCCTGGAATCTAAAGTCATACGCATGAATGCCCTTACGTATTTAGGACAATGTCCTGGCATCGACTTTTGCCGGAGTTTGTTTTGGTTGCTCCGGTTGGCAGTTGCCGGTTTACTTCTTCGTTTGTTTGTTTGTTTGGATTGTTTGAATTGTTGTTTGGGTTGTTCAACCCGCAGGCAATCTTAGTCGGTACAGTGGCGACTGCCTACAACAAGCCATTAAGAGCAACTTCCTTGCTGTTCAGCGTTTCAAAGCCCTCTCTCTCTCTCATGTACGAACAAATCAAAGCCAACAGCAGCTCCAGCGGCGCCACGTGCCGTTTGATGATAACATGGAAATCCTTGCAAATAAACTGCAGTGTAATGGACCCATTCTACATACTAGAAATACACTGCAAGAAATCATAATTGCAAACTGTGTAAGTTTGCAAAAACGAGACTCCTTTCCAAAGCTTCCTTATTGTCCTTCCAAATTCAACTGATGTTACGGAAAAATATTCCAAAAATTAATATTGAATATTTCATGGGGAACAATATTTTTCTTTCAGTGTATATACACACTCGTAAAGCACACAGCAGTGTTCCAATTCCCCAGGGAGCGATTTCGGACAGTATTAAGGCCCATAACACGAGCCATCATTTAGGCACCGCCAGCAAAGGATGGGGGAGCGGTGGGTGGCGGTCGCTTGGCGATTGTTGTGAGGGGGAAGGGGACGAGGTATTTTCAAATTTTAACTTGTTCAATTTGCATGAGCCACAAGTAAAAGTAAAAACGATACTTTTGGCCCAACTTTGGCCATAAAGCAGCTCCAAATACAAAGCAGGACACACGAGACAAAACAACAAACGGGCGACAGACAAAACACATGCGCCACAAGCAACAATAACAACAACAACAACAACAACAACAACAACAACCACAGCAATAGCAACAACTCGAGAAGACGGGAATAATAAGCACGCGTCCTTTGTCCTGTACACGACACACATTTGAAGAACGAAGTTGCTCCTGCCGCTCCTGTCGCTGCTGCTGCTGCTGCTGCTGCTGTTCCTGTTGTTGTCTCCCTGTCGTCTAAGCTGTCAGCAATGCAAACAGACACGGACACGTGTGCAACACCCACACCATGACCGACAACCCACCCACCCACAGCACTGCCACCACCCACGGTTGGGTGAATCGACCTCATCGAAGCGGTGGAAGTGTTTGCATGTGTTAATGATGGATTGTTTACAAGAATTTGAGTCCTTTGGAAACGGTTTCTAATAGCCGCTGAGTGTCTCGCCCCTGCCCCACTTGCCCTCTCCACCCCCTCCTTCACCCTTTTTCATTCCATTTATTTTAAACTCTTGCCCGTTCTTGTGGGGCTTCCTTAAGTCGTGCACCCTTTTCGCAGCTGAAAATTTGCATAAACAACTGCGAATACGAGTTCGAATACTCGATAACTCACTCCACGTATCCACGGCGTATCCACCTTTCCAGTTCTCCAGTTTAAATATGGCCATTTCCGCCATTTAACCCGGAACGTGGCGTAGATATTGTGGCCGTGGTTTTGGTTTCATTGCGACAATTAATTTTGTGCAGCTCATTAAGCAAAATTTCAACCCAGGACAATGGTTTGAGGGAGTCCTCGTCTATACCGCACCCCGCTGTATCCCAAATCCCCACATGGAATATCCGCATTTGAAAATATCCATTCGTGGGCTTTATGCTCCAACAAATTGAAGTTAATGGTTTGGGTTCATGTTGGCATTATAAAAGTTAATGGCCTCGCCACTGATAGCTAATGTGCCACCCCTGCCGTCCCTCCCTCCCCCGCCGCACAGACCCAATTTGCCACCCTCGCCGGAAAATTTAACTACGCAAATTTTCACAAATCTCCCAAATTTGGGTTTGCCCTCAAGTCGAGATGCTCTCAGGTGCGTTTCCACTATAAATATATCGCGATTTAAAGTGCTGAATCCTTTGGGTGTTCCTTGTTTGTTCCCATCCTTCTCACAACTTACACCTTACTATAAATATTTACCTAAGGCTTCTGCTTCCTTAATTTTAAGGATAAATAAAGGTTAAGGCTCAACTGAAGTCGATTCCTTAAATGTCATATATTTCGTACGTTACTCAACTCTGAGAAATTTAATTAATTAAATCGAATTAATTTGATACATTTTACAACACTTCAAATTTGACAGTTGTAGGACGTGAGTCAAAGGACGAATTAATTGAAAAATTGCGAGGAACTAAAAAAGAGCAGCCATGGACTCTAATCAGGATTCTGATGAATGTGAGTTGTACATTGATGAAGATGTCACTGTAGCGATTTCCAATGGGGGCGTGGTCCAGGACATGAAATGGGATGGAGATCCGAAACACAAAGTCGCAGTGACAAACTGTGAAGAGGACGATGTCGATGTGAATGGCTATCTTGAAACCGATGACGATGTTGGAGCTGATTTGGATTCGGATGCAAGTGATGCGAAATATGTTAAGACCAAGGACGATACTGATGTTCAGGCTGAAGCCGAAAACGATAGCGATGTCGAGTTTGATTCCAATGCTGCAGATGCTAATGAGGATGGCGATGGCGATGGCAATGCCGATGTCGATGCCGATGTCGATGTCGATGTCGATGTCGATGCCGATGGCGATGGCAATGGCGATGTCGATGACGAGGGTGATGACGATGAGGATGTGGAAGCCGATGGAGATGTCATTATCGATGTCGATGACGATGGCGACGGCGATGGCGACGGCGATGGCGATGACGCTGAAGCCGACACTGTGGATGGCAATGATGATGACGATGATGGAGCTGAAGCTGAAGCCAATGACGATGGTGTTGCAGAAGCTGATCTTGATGCCACTGGTGCCAGCGGAGATACAGATCCTTCTAAGGCAAATCTAGAGTTGGACATTGAAAAGATCAAGGGCAGCGTAATGTGCGGCAGCCTGATCACTGAAATGGTATCCAAAAATAATAGACACTCGTCCAGCAGCGTCAAAACTGCTGATAGCAACTTCGATGACCAGGTTAAGAAGGCGGGTAAGTTCTCCTTCTATTCCTGAAGATTTTGGTCTTAGGTTTTATACTTTGATAGAACTAAGACGTCTAACCCCGATGGCAATAGCCGCACGTATACGTAGGATGGAGGAGGAGCTGCATGAGCTGGGCATGTGTGAGGCACGGGAGCTGTCCCGTATGAAGCAACTGGGCATCTTTGGCAACAATCGACGACGCCCAAACAAGTAGATGAGGTGGAAGGAAATGGGACACGGGTTGGCTGACATGTAAATCAGCTTAGGTTGTTGCCAGTGATGGGCTGAATGATATCAAATAAATGGTCATCAATGAAAGTGAACATAACTTGGGTGTCTAAGTAGCTGCCAGGGCACATGACTAAATCCGCTTACAGAGCTTAATTTCCTGACATCGACTGTCTGTGTGTGTCGTATTTGGTCAACGGACATTACACATCCGCCTCCATTCCGGGTCGGATCTTATTCACTTCGCCAGCCGGTCAAACACGCAAATGGATATCCAGTGGGAGAACAACATTGACTCCTTGGCTAGAGCGCATTAAAGTCCGGAGCTCATGTGTGTACTGGCATTTGGTGTGCTTGACTATGCGGTAAGCGGCCAGGGAGATTCACTGCCCCCAACAGTCCGCCATCAGCTGCGCCAGTGCGTCGACTCTTGGCTTAGTGCCGTTCGCTTTGTCTTCCTGTTTGTCCATCCCAATTGCTATCCCATCTATCCCATTAGTAACTCAATTCAACGCAAATAGTCGCAACTTTATTACATGGATTTGTGCTAATTTTCCATTTCCTGCTTTAGCTCCAATGGAGCTACTCGCTGGGGAGTTGCCGCATACACGACGAGAAGTTCTTAAGTTGATTAAATTTCACGCGCCTTGATTCGATTTTCAATTATGGGAAGCCGCAGATCTAACTGCATAAACTCCATTATGCTAAATAAATACCCATTCGTCCTGCCCGTCCTGCCCCCTTTTTTTTTCCTCACTTTTGCGTGTCATTTATCAGTCGCCTCCCCATCGAAACAGAAAAATCCAAAGGATGAACTGCACGACGCTTCGGTCCTGTCTTTGGGGTTGGCACTGGCGCTGCCGCTGCCGCTGCCGTTTGCCATTGCCCCCTGGCAACATCAACAACCTCTTACCGCTAACCCTTTGTGCTCCAGCTTGTTTAGGTAAATGCAGTCAGTCGTCGTTCAGCCTCCTTTCCGCCAACTCCTGATGGCGTTTTCCGAGAATGGATGTTGATGTTGATGTTGTCGCTTGGTGGTTGCGGGTGCAAATGGTTGTCATCTTCAAAAGGATTTCTCATCATCAGTTTTGGTGATTTGGGGTTTGTCAAAACACGGCATTACCCATACCGACATTTGAATGCAACATGTGTCCAGGATTTGCTTTGTTAATTTCCACTGACAACCCCCAAAAATAACTTGAAACGTCCGCCTCATAAGGGTAACTTGTCTAAGGGTAACTTTTCCTAATAGAATATGCTCATTATGGGATTTCGTCCTGAGTGTCTTTCAATGTATAAAACTCCCAACTAAATGATTATAAATGAATTCATAATCCAAACATTGTTATACTTCGTGGAACGACAAATATTCAAATCTGAGCCTTGAAAGGATTTAATCTAGTTGAGTGCCCAGTCTGCCCAGCAGATTTGCGTCTTTCATTTTCACTTGTGGTTGCCGCTTACACCAGAGGACATTTTAAGTTGGCAAATGAGGATGGAGGTTTGTTAGTTGCAAGTTGAAAGTTGGAAGTTGAAAATGCGCAGTTTGTCGACTCTTCGTCGTGTGAATGCAAAATAAGTCAATGAAACTTCGTGAAGTTCTCATGTCGTCCCCCTCACCCTTTACCCATTCCCCTATCCGAAGCAAACTATGTGAGAAACACTGAGATTGCCACAAGAGCTGCAATTTACAGCTACTTTCTCTCACGTTGCAACGTTCACAGCCACATCCATTGAGTGGGAAGACTCTTTACCTAAGGTGTATACCCATGTACACCTATAAATTTCCACCGTAAAGCAACTGTAAATGTCTGGAACAACAGAAACGCCCTAAGATTCGCTTAGAGACGAAGTATAAAAGAAAAATAGAAAAAAAAAATCTAAATAAGCATTAAGCTTATACTAACATTGGTACAGGTGTCACATATACAAAGCAACCCCAAACTTACCTAGCTTTAGGGTATAGCAACTAATTGCCTGTACCTGTAATTAATTGTGAGACTCTGGCAAAGTTCAGTTTGGTGGGATGAAGCCTCCTCTAGGAGCACCAGAGTTAGTTAGTGTGTGTGTGTGTGTGTGTGTGTGTGTGTGTGTGTGTTAGTTTTTTCTTTAACAAATGCATATAGTAGGCTTAGAAATTGCTATTTTTTTAAAATATATAAAATTATTTATTTCAGTCTAAGTCTCAGTGTCTCAGGGTCTCAGTCACAGAGTGCAATTTTTCAAGTAGCTTTAAAGTTTTAAAATTAAAGAAAAAAAAATTATAAAAAACATAAGATGTCTTTTTCTGCCGTAAGCTACAAGATTGAGGACAGTGACGCTGACAAGGACAAAGCCGGATCGCCGGACAGTAGCCCAGGAGTAAAACTTTGTGAGCTGCCAGAGCCGCCGGTGCCCATGTCGGAAATTGGACCCATTCCACCGCCGCCAATGTTCACCACGCCAATCCCAATGCATAATGCTGGACAACCCAATGGGCCAATGGGCTCTATTAATGATCAGGACCCCCAACCGGACTGTGACTCTGGTGGCACAGGTGAAGGCGATCATGTGCGCAGCATAGAGAAGCAACACATTGAAAAAGAGAAACCCAATCCAAATGCAGTTCCTCTAAAATCAGCACTTAAAAAGGAGGATAACGATAACGATAACATAAAATTGGTAAAAATGGCACGCAAGAGGTCGCTAGCCTTGAAGTTGCAAATGCGACCAGACAAGCAGGATCTGATCAATCGCAATATATTACGTCAGGTCGAGGATAATGAGCTCGGCAAGTACAAGGAGGCGATTAAGAAAAGTCTGACTAGACGTTTATCCATGCGAGCCACAGCCGAGGAGCTGATGGAGCGCAATATTCTCAAAACGCAATCATACGCCGAGGAGAAGAAGGAGAAGGAGGAGAAGAAATTGTATCTACTGCGTAGACTCAGCTTTCGACCATCCGTCGAGGAGCTCAAGAAGAAGAATATCATTCAATATAACGACTACATTGAGGAGGCGTAGGCTTGATCGACGGATGGACAGGCCATACAACAAGATGAAGCTACCATGTGCAAGGAGATGAGGTTCTCTAAAAGGGTAGCTCACGAGGACAGTCGCCATATGACACAATTTTAACAAATGTGAATGTGAGTGTGAATCAAGTATGAATATGAATATGAGTATGAATATGAATATGAATATGAATATGAGTGTAAGTACGAGTGTGTAGGAGTATCAGTATGAGTATGAGTATGAGTGTGAGTATGAGTGTGGGTGTGAGTGTGAACGTTGGTGTGCGTGTGAGTGTGAGTGTGAGTGTGAGTAGTTGTGTGTTAGTATGAATATATGTGTATTTGTGAGTGTCTGTGTGAGTATATATACCATCTAGTATTAGCTTAAATATAGGACTGTTTAATGAATAGACAAATTGTGCTAGTGAATGTGAGTGTGTCCGTGCGTGCGTGTGTGCGTGTGTGATTAATGAGTGTACTTACTTAGTAGCAACTGCATGGGAATTAGTTTTGGCAGCAACTTTATGAGCACCTTTCATTGTTGCCCATCGCCATTTAATTACCACACGAGATACAACACATAATTACAGCAATACCAGAGACTAGCATAACATTGTAACATTGTAACATTGTATGTTAATGTATTTATGTTAATATTATGTTAATGCGGACAGAGGTCTTCTGCCATATATGAATAATAAATAAAATGTTGCGTTGTACTCCAAACTAATTGCGATGCTTTGGGATTGCAATCATAAATTTTCAAACGCAACATAAATTGCATAAATTGCGAGGGCATCGCCTTTTCCATGGATTCTTAAAGAGTTTCGGACATGGCATAAACTTTGTGCAGGACTCAAGCGTTGCCATTGTCTAGGGCAATAGCCAGGCAGACACAAAGAAACCAAAAGTCTGGGTCTTCGACTCTGACACCGACACCCAGCACGATAACTGTGACTGGGACTGCTACTGCGACTGTGACTGTCACTGTGACTCGGCTTGGGACTGTAACTGCGACCTGAACTGGAGTTCGAGTTCACCAAACTCCAAGCTCCAAAAAGTAAACTTAGATGTGTTTATAAAGAAGTAACAATGAACAGCAATCTATTTGAAAAAGGATATGACACTAGGTAATTCTCCTTGGACATAGAATGGAACATAAAATTAAATGGATCAAAGTTTACAATATTAAAAGTTTTAACTATGAATAATTGTAACTTAATATAAACGAACTCAAACATACTCATTGCTTAGCCAGGATAATATGCTCTTTGTTGTTAGCTTGGTTTTTATAGGGTATAGGGCAAGGACAACAGAGACAAAGCGCTCAAGCAGGAGTATAAAGCATTTGCAGCCGCCTTCTGCATCCTTTCAGCTGTTTATCATATGCGCTCTGCTCCACTCGCACTCCTTTGCTTTATCCTCGTAGCCAGTTAAATTGTCCTGGATGAAGGGACCGGTCTTGGGCATCGTTAGTGTTTAATGTTGTTGTCGTTGTTGGATATCTCACCTGCTGCCGCGTCTGTGAGTCTGTCATTTGACATTTTATTATGCAGCACATTCTCCGCTCTCTCTCTCTATTCAGATATTCCATTTGAAGTTTGCCCCAAGTCAAACGGCCCACTTGGGCGCGATTAGACGCCGCCTTGGCAGCATCTTCATTGCCCATACGCAGCGTTGGCCCGCGGGGCTGCAGGGACAAATACTCGCATTTCTTGTGCAGGTTAAAAAACTCATTAGGTCCTTTTCGACTTAGTTGGCGGCGGGGTTGGGGTCGAGGGGGTGGGGTCTGGGACTGGGTTGGGGGCGGAAATTAAACGAAATCCTATTAGACGCTCTATTTGCTCGGCAGTTCCACACATAATTTATGTGCACGCATTTCATTCCAAACTCGAGCGATGAGCACATTTCAGCACATTTGCTGTGCCCGAAATGAATTCTAATTATGATAGATAGCCGGGAGACAAGACTCTCGGAGTTGCTTGGAGTGGGACTGGTAAGGGACTGGTGTGGAGTGGAGACGACATGCAGGTGCATTCCGTCACTTGGCCGACTGTCAACGCAAATCCGCTTAATAAAGTAGTCGCCACAAAAATAGACCTCGAGTGGCTTTGGGCTCCTTCTCTGTGTGTCGGGGCGTCGGGTTTATCTTTTAACACATTTGCTGATCAAAAAGACGGAAAAGCGCTTTGATTTGGCTACGGTTTCTGGCTAGAAACCGAAGCTACCAAGTTCACTTCCGTGTTGTTGATGGACTTGCCACGCTTCCTGCCGCAGAGGCGACAAGATTTGCCAAACAAATGAAATTTCAGCAGTACCAACAATTCCGTAAATGTTAACTTGGCTAATTTGCATAAACCGCAACAACCGCCGTGGCTGAAAGTTAAGCGGACAGACCAATTTCAACCACCCACAATCCACAATCCACCATACACCATCCACCACCCATCGAATGAATTAAAAAAAAATATGGAAAATTTTAGGGAAATGCATGTTTTCGCTTCAAGGATGCGACCACATGATACTCTTCCGTGGCTTTGGATAATCTCAATTATGGATTGTAAATATATAGACTTGAAGTTTACAAGGATACAAAATTGAGTTGTAAAATTCAAAAATATTTTCACAGTCCGTGGCCAAGTGTAACCCATGAATACCCTTTCCGACTCTAATGGAGCGGGTATTTAAAAGACGACCAACTGACTGAGTGCCTTGCTGGCTGCTTGTCTGCCAACGCGCCACCAGGCTGCTAGTCATCCGGGCGTCGCTGTCTGGCCGTATATCCTTACATTTTCACGAGACTCACTTTCGGTTTCACAGCGTGGCGTCGAGCCACTGCCCCTGCTGCCTCTACTGCCAGTGACACTGCTGCTGCCCGGCTGTTGGGCCAAAGTTCTGGGCCGGCCCGTTCGTAATCCCCAACAAACGCTGTCAGACACGTGCGCCACGTAGCAATTTGTGCGATGTCCTTGTGTGAGTGCAGACAAACGGCCACACGGACTCCCCGAGCAAAGTAGCACCGAGCTACGCGAAGCAGCCACAAATTGTAATGCAATGTTGGCACTCCTCTCTTTCCACCTCCACCTCCCCCCTTCGCCATTCCCCCTTTCGTGTCTCTGTTGCTGTTGCCGCTGCTGCGTTTCCTGCGCCGGATGTCTATGCGATAATGATGGATTGTTTACAACAATGCAAAGGTCCTTTTTCGAAGGGGATCTCTCGGCTGGCTGATGTTTTCGTTGATGTGCATTGGAGTGTAACTTCTTTTTATATGAATTTTGAATAAGTTTTTGGCTAAATGATTTGATTATATAGAAGTGAATGGGAATCAAACCAACAACTTGGCTACGAATAGCGCACATCGAGACTTGATATCCTTGACAAAAGGTTATTGGAAGGGCTAATGGATTTGACAATAAATTACATTTTATGCAGAAGGTTTGACTCTAATAGAATAGACTAATAGTACGATTTAAATGTCAGTTTTTTAACTTTTATCTATTAGGGAAAATATTTAAAAAAAAAATAAAAAAAAAAATAAATCAATAAAAAAAATTCCATTAGAAGTTGTAACTAATCAATTGATGCACCTTTAAATTCTTAAATTGTAAACATTTCATACAATAACAGAGATAAACTCTTATACCACATGAAGCAGCAAAAGAGAACTTATACACGAAAAGGTGAGTTTGGGGTAAAGTGGTGAAAATAAATTTAAATAAGACAAGCCACCATTTGGTCGGTTGGTTAAAGTCAAAACAAAAACACAAAGCAAATGCAAAAAAATAAACAAACTAAAAAAATAGGTAGGTTTTTTGTTGAGTTTCTTAATCCCCTTAACCCTTTGCCCATTCTATGATTTAATTATTATTTTATTTAAATTTAAATTCATTGATCAACCTTTTAGAGATTATATCCAATTAAGGAAAACGGATGCACATTCTATTCCAGGCCCTTCCTTTAGCTTTTCTTATTGAAAGGAAACAAAGTATAACTCAAGTCGCGAAATTCCAAACTCCACAGGAAACCAAAATTCAACTTCGCTGTCTTTGCAAACTTAGTGAAAGAGACAATCTACATAGGTAAGTTGCCTCTGGGATTGTCTTAACTTGAGTTGGCTACTTTGGTGGTTTTGAGTTTGAGAGTTCGCTTGCATCTCGTCGAAAATGCACTCTTCTCATATAAATTCTCTTTGGATGCCCTGCAACGACTCTTATACGATCCACCACCTTCGTGCGTTAACAGAAAAAAGCCGGCAACAACAGCGGCCACAGCTGTTCCGCTGGCGGCGAATTGAGAGCCAGTAATTCGCTGTTGTCGCTTATATGAGAGCTGCGTTAACTTCATGCTCGTATAAGAGTCGCCGGATGCCAGCTGTTGGGCAGTAAATGAAGCGAAACTTTAACATTTTCAATTTTCATAGATTTTAGTTTCTGTTGAGTGTTCGCCGCGTGCGGTTCGTTTTTGTTAGCATCGACATCGACGTCGAGAATTGAACCTCTGTTGCTAGACGCGTAAGCGAGTGGATAAGTGTGTGTACGTGTGTGAGTGCATTCAGTGAGCCAGTGGCCAGTGGCCAGCGTGTGTTGCACCACGCAATTTGCAGCAATTGCTGCCACTGCATTACAATTATGCGATAATTTAGCAAAAAAAAAAAAAAATAAATAAAAAAAAAGATAGAAAAAGAAAGAAAAAGAAAGAAGCAAAAAATACAAAAAGATAAAACTGCAGCCGTCGTCGCTATTCGCGTTGTGTTGACAGCTGCAGCATTTGCTGACGCTTCATCTTTGCCAGCGTCTTCATCGCCGTCTTTGGCTTCGCTTTTTAGTTTCTTCGCTGCGAACGTTGCACAAAAGGCAGAAACATATAAACAAACGACAAAGACAAACAAAGTAGGCACCAACACATACCAGCGCACACACACACACAGAGCACACGCACACCTGCCGCCGCCTGTTGTTGTTATTCGTGTGCTGTGCAGAGTCTGTTATTTTATTTTTGCCATTGCATGTGCCGCGTCTAATCAAACGAGAGAGAAAAAAGCCGTGCAAATATCTGCCAAAAGTGTCAAATTCTTTACCCAAGTGTTCACCAAAAGACAAAATATAAAAAATATACAAAAAAAAAAAAAAACACCAGGAAAGGATCAGCAGAGCCAGCATAACACACAACGTAAGTTCAAAGGGGAATCAATGCAGCGACTATTTGAATGCCTAGTCCAAGTTCAATGACTGAGGAACCGGAGCTAATGGGTTGTAGGCACCTGATAAGACACTCGGGCGACAACAACCCATTTACATATAATTATTTGGTTCGCTTTGACTACTAATATGTTAATTTGACAACATTATCTGCCAACAGCAGCTGCCACACTAACACTAACATACCCGCCACCCATACGTCTCAATATGTGCCTGGCGGGCATAGAAATTCAAATTTAGTTTTAGGGGGCCCTTCGGACAGACGACCTTATGAAAAGTGTCGCAGCTCCCAAATGAACATGTCAATTGCTCAATGATTGTTATCGTTTATTGTTGCTACCAAAATACCCTATAAATATATATATATATTTTAATGGCGTATGCGAACTCAAAGCTAGGGCGTTGCAAGTGTGGTATTTGCTGTACTTTCAACTAACTTAATTATTCTTCATGTATTTTTAGGGCTGTAAAAATGTTGAAGCTTTAAAAACTTAATAACTCTTTGCAGGTTTTCTTTTAAGAGAAGCGTGACAAAAGCTTACGAGCTCATAAAAGTAGTATTAAGTTTTATGGGGAGACGTTGTGGAAGTTAATATATTTAGTTACTTATTAAAAAATTTATTATTTACTTAGTTAGATTTCCGGCTATTTTTCAAGATTTACTTTTCTACTTAAGTGCCATAAAAAACTCAAAGTTCAATGGCAATTTCCCCACAGCGTACAGCGTATATCGTATGTCGATCAAGTCTTGGGATTGAACTCTCGATTGTTGCTTTTATTGGACGCCCTGAGGCGCCCGTTTGTGACCCAAGCGAGCTGGTTGCCTATGTCTGTGGCGCCGTCGTCGTTGTCATCGTCGTCGTCGTCATCATCAACAGAGTCGTTATCAGGTCTTGTTGTCAGCGCAGCGCAGCGGCATCGATGTAGTCGCTTCCGATATCAATTGCCGATAGCGTCGAGGCGATGGCAAAAGCAAATAGCAACAATTGCTCCTTATCGTGCCTCAACCTGATGCACGCCTTCCCTGATGCATACCAAAAAGGTCTTACCTTAATGATTGCACAATAAATAAAAACCCAATCGCCTTAATTGGAAAAGTGTTTATACACTCGAAGCACACCAAGCCGGAAACAGGCGTCCCTTTTTTTTCAAAAATAATAAATCTTGGAGATAAAAATAATTTTTTAAAATAATCATCGAACAATTAATTATGCTCGAAATTGATTAAAAATGAATTATAATCAGCATTTTGATTTCTTTTTCGATTTAATGTCTTATGTCTTCAATTATATTTTTCTATCAATGTTCAGGGCATTTTTCAATTTTGAAATATCAAATCAGAAA
The DNA here is from genome assembly GCA_035044505.1 of Zaprionus lineosus. Lineage (NCBI taxonomy): Eukaryota > Metazoa > Arthropoda > Insecta > Diptera > Drosophilidae > Zaprionus > Zaprionus lineosus. The sequence continues at coordinate 249,643 of JAWNNX010000391.1, read as the reverse complement.
TTAAATCAAAAATATTTTACAGTTAGATTTTCGTACAGTGCACAATCATTTATTTTACTGTTCTATTTATAATTCTTTTGGGTTTATTGTGCATTGCGAAAAGTGCCTCAATTTGTTTGCCTTCCCTTTCCGGCAGCTCACACACGCACACACGCACACAGCTCCTCTTCTAGGGGTCGTATCGGTCGTATGGGTAATAATATTGCGCATACGCCACATGGCGCCACGCTGATAACTCGATTTTGGAATAGGTTCCGTTCTCTTTGTAAGCAATATTTATGTATGTGTATGTGTATGCGTAAGTGAATGTGTATGTGTATGCGTAAGTGTATGTGTATATGCATGTGTGCGTTTATGCATGTGTGTATTAAATTTCAGTTTGTCAATGATTCAATTAATAACATTGCAGTGGCTCCTCAGCTACCGCTTTCATTTCCAATTTCCCATAACCCATATCCCCATATCCCCAATCCCCATTCCCTATATCATTTACCATTTCGCAATTCCAGAGCCATGAGTAATGGTAATTGTAATGGCCCAAGGTCCAAACGCATTCTGATAAGATTAAGCTCCCGTTTGATTCAGGGGAAATTATTAATGAATTCCGTGCAATCAAGAAAATTTGTTTTCACGTTTTTTTTTTCTATGGATGACTTGTGCCTACATTAAATTTCGATTAAAATGTCCAACTTTTATCCAGAAAAATGGAGTAGGGAGCAGATGGCCAACTGTTTCCTGTTCCAATAGCTTTGAGAATTCTGTTAGTCCCTCGGTTTAGCTTAGGTTATACAATCGCTTCAATGGTCAATCAATGGTTTATTACAGTCATCGTTAAATGACATTTGATTGCCTTTTATGTTTAACAACTTACACTTTCCATCATTAAAGCAACGCCAAATCAGACAAGGAAGGAAAGAAGAGACTGCACGTCGCATTGCTAATTATGCAACTTGGCGTCGCTGCTTGCTACAAGTGAAAGAAATAAAAAAAAGCAAAAGAAAACCAAAAAAAAAACAACAACAAAGAAACATAAACTGGCAACACCCACGCACGACCAACAACGGCATAGAACACCGTCGACTGTTATTTTCAACGTTTTTGGCGTTTAATTATCGTTGCCACAACAATCATAATGTGCCCTAGTCAGGGCCTAAGGGGTAAAGGGGTGAAGGGTGTGAGCATATAGAGGGAGGATAGAACCGTGTGCCAGGAGCCTCTAGCTGCGGGCAGATTTTCACGCACGTGCTGCGTTCCGACTGGAAAATATGAGCATTAGCAATGAAAATGCCAAATGCGTGTTGAATACGAATGTAAACAAATGAGTGAATAAAAGAGTGAACGACTTGAATATACCCTGTAATTAAAGAGCCACAAATAAGACTTAACTTTAGATACTCTAAGATTATATGCCAAGTCTCAGCTGCAGTTGAAAATAAAATGCACGCCTGAAGAGGCAAAAACTCGAAAAAATGCTACATTTTGAAAAAATTGGAAAATTTTAAAATATTTTCCAGATTTTCCCATTCATCGTCTGGCATACTTCCCCTTAGCCAAGTTAGCATGGGCATTTGCTCAGTACACAAAACTGGCTCGCTGACAAAACGAAAAGTGACCCCTCGAGCGGGACCGGATGTAAGGTGCGCCTATGTTAGCGGCGACGTTGGCGACGCCGTCCGCGTCCACGCCTGCGTCTGCGTCAACGTCAACGTCAACGTTGACTGCGTGCGTGCGACATGAAAATGTTTCTACATGTGTTTTCCTTCATATATATATAATATATATATATGTATATGTATATATAAAATTTGCATAATAAATAAAGACATTGACAGCAAAGACAAAACCTAATTAAATGGCCAAAATCAAATTAAGCGCCGGACACTGTGGGAACTTTTAAGCCAATTAGCGACCAGACCATGTACCACTTAGAAGCGAACAAAAAGTTTTGACGGCTTTCAAAAACCTTAACTGTGCTCTGGATTCGGAGTACAGGAGGATCTGATGTCAACTTCAATGGGTTATGGTGCGGAAACTACATGGGTAATGTAATCGGAGCACAAAGTTCTCGTGTCGCTGGCAAATAAATAAACTCACAGCTAGGCTTCTAAATGCTAGGGTCCCCCCTCCTTCTATGAATGTTGACTTTCCCCCCTTCCATTAATGCTGATTCCCTCCTCTATGAATGCTGATACCCTTCTCTATGAAGTCTGACTTTCCCCTCCCTCCCATGAGTGCTGATTCCCCCCTCCCATGAGTGCTGATTCCCTCCTCCCATGAATGCTGATTCCCTCCTCTATGAGTGCTGATTCCCGCCATATATATAAACCCGTATTCCTATGCCTATTTCTACTATTTGCATAGGTTCCCCTTAGCCTTTGTGTAGAGGAAGGTTTCAGGTTCTATGATTATCCCAGAATAACGTATGAATATGTCTCCGCGTATGTGTATGTGTGTGTGTGTGAGTGCGTGAATAAGTGTGTGTATTTGTGTTGTGTGCTGTGTGTGTTGTGGAGCTTCAGTTACTGTTGACGATATAAACACATCAGCCATAACCATATCTCATAGGGCTGCTCGTAAATTTTGGAGACCTACAATCCTCTGCCTTGTCTTTTCCTCATCCCTTCCATACCCGTCTCCCTCTATACCTCCATCCCTCCATCCCTCCGTCCCTCTCTCACCAACACTTTGGCAACTTTTTGATATGACTTTGTTGTTGTTTGTCTTTTGGTCTGTCTGACTGTTTGTCTGACTGTTTGCCTATCTTTTGGCCCGAAACCCATTTGGAGACACGCACTAATTTTGATATTCATAGCCTCAGAGAGTCAAGTGTGCGAGTTTTGGCTGTTAGTTGGCCAAGTTGGCTGAAAAGTTGTTGTCGTCATCGGGCACGTTTTGCATTTAATGTTAATTTCATAAAATTTTATTCATTTAAATTTTAAAGACAACCAAACCGCAAGGTTAGTTTGCTGACACCTTTTCCAGAGCCTCCGACTCCGTAATTTACCGCCTATTTTACGGTCTCCCCTGCCCAATTGAAATCAACACTTTTTTTTGTTTGCCTCAAACTTTACAATGATATATCTCTTTGTCTTCCATCTCTTTCTCTCTTGAGTTCACCTCCCTCTCTCGCTATATGTACAGATATATATATCTGTATCTGTATCTGTAGAGTTGGAGGTTTGTTGGTGTAGGTGTTGCTGTGCGTAATTTAAGCAAATAAATAGAAACAACTTTTCGGAACTGGTTTCCAAAAGCCAAATACCATAAATATACGATACAAACAACATCATCATCATCACCATCATCATCATCATCCCAATCATCATCCCCTTCATCATTATTGGGATGATAATCAGCAAGTTTTTTGTCCATGATATGGATTTTTGCTAAGAACATTTGTCGCCTTCAGATTGAATTGGCCCAAAAGCTGTCCGACTGGTCTCGCTGTCTTCTAACTGATTTTGTCAATGATATGTGTGTTAAACTTTGTTTCATTTGACTCTGTGTGTGTGTGTGTGTGTGTGTCCATGTGTGTGTGTGTTTTTGTACATGTGTGATGCCATTTGTTGGCGTTTAGCTATCCATTTTTGTCAACGGATCAGTTCTTGATGCCTCTATATGGCCAACAACTTCCGCCTCTGATTGGCCTGGGACCCACTGAGTACCCATAAGGTTCCACCAGTGGAGCACTTTGACGTATCTTTGGACTGAGAAAAAAAAAAAAGGTATCCATTGGCTTTAATTTGGGGGAATGCGTGCAATTTAATTATCACACTCTTAATTAGTTTTTCGACTTGGCCATTAGGCAAATGTTGGCTCAGAAAATGACAGGTCTTTTAGCCTTAATGTCTCGCCTATCACTTAGCGGACTTTAATGTTGTTTTCAAGCTAAAAATAACTAACAGATACTCCAAAAATAATTCATGATTGAGTGACTGCGAGGGATTGGAGGGAGAGTTGCCACTTAGCGACTTGGGGTTCTGGGACCAAATGAACAGAGTTGCCACTTGGTCGCTTGGTGCTTCTAGGAGCAAATGTACAGAGTTGCCACTTGGCTATTTGGCTACTTGGCCATTTGGCTACTTGGCCACTTGGCTACTTGGGGCTTCAGTTTTCAGTTCCAACTTAAATTGAATGCGCTTAAAAACACAATTTTTATTCTTAGATCATTTCTATAAAAAAGCAGCAGCTTTTTACGACTATTTTTTTTATGGAATTCCTATGCAAATTTGATCTCATCTTTGTAAACGTTGTTAAGTTTGAATCATTTGAGTTAACCTTATGCCAAATTCTCGCACATTGTATGCTAATAATTTAATATTCCCCCTTAAGCAAAAGCACCTCTCCCCCGCCCCTTCTCCCACACAAAATCAACCATTCTCTTTGCTGCTTTTGCTGCTTTATTGTCGTCATCAGTTTGAGCCAGTTTATGGTCCTCGTATTAACGCTAATTACTTAAACAAACTGAGGAACTGAGGACTGGGTCGTAACTACTGTCTGAAGTAGATGGCATCAGCATCAACATCAGCATCCAAATTTTATGACTGGCAAATAAATACGGATTTCAATGCTAAGCCAGTGGGCAAAAGTGCCCAACTCCCGGGCTGCCATTTATCCGGCAATCTATGGATACGCTCATGGATATATTGTGGCAACTGAATGCTGCTGGCACAGCTGAGTCGGTGGCTCTAAAGTGCTGTATTTTTGGTGGGTTGGTGGCTCCGTGACTTTGTATCTCTGTGGCTGTCGCCTTGGCATAGTTTCGCTGACTGCCGCGTTTTATCGGCAAAGTAAAAAACCATTTACTCTAGATAAGACCAGACTGATTTATAACAATGGAAATGCAGCATGATTATGCATGTGTGTGTGTGTGAGTGTGTGTGTGTTAGAGTGATTGGTGGGTGTGTCTGGCCATGTTTCTTATAATGTTCAATACAAAATTTACATTGCTTTGAGCCAGTCGAACGGCAATCAGTTCTGGATTAAGGCCAGTCAATTAAATTTACTTAGGGAGCCAACGATATATATCATTGTCCTGGAGGCCGAAGAGAGGCGTTACAGCTACACCTGTCGTTCAAAGTGGATTACAGGTTTCATTCCCAAACTTCCCCTCCACCACCCCTCCCCCTGCTGCCAACAAACACGAAGTTTAAATTGAGCTCACACCGAGTTTTAGCCATAGTTTTGCACGCCATTTTATTGGCTGCCATTAGGTTGTTCCATTGTTGTTCCTGACATTCGATACGGTCGTGGTAGTCCTGCAGGTCCTTGCAGTACTGCCTGCCCCACTGTCGATTGCTAACGAAAAAGTTTTCTTGTTATTTGGAAGCTGAATGTAAATTTGATTGTTTCTGAACAAACTTTTGCATATGAAATATGAAGTTGAACACTCGATTAAGTGGCAATTTGTAAGGCAAACAAAACTAAGTTTATACAGGTTTTGTATTTGTATATGTAATCAGAGCACACCTGCACTTGGCCAGTGCTTGTTGACTCTCTAATTGAAAACCTCATAAACATGTACATTAAAAACCAAAAAGAGAATCTCACAAAAATTAACCCAAACGACACTTCAAATAAAGCGCTGACAACATTTGCGGCTTTTTGATGGGCCGACAAATGGCGAAAAGAAGTACACATACACACATGCACACATATTTGGTATTACACACAAACAAATCAACACACACACACACAGACACAGTCAAACTACATATTTTGGGTGGTCGCATTGAAGACACAAACTCAGAACATTTCCCAGATTTATGATTTGTTTATTTTGTGGTCTCGTTTTCAATATTCGCCGCGATCATTTCGATACCCATTGGCAATGGAAACCAAGGGGTATCTTAATTGTCATAGATCATTTCATATTTAAGGAGCAATCAATTGAAGATATTGGGCAACATTCGCTTATCGCTGGCAGTCAAAACGCAAGGTGTTTATCTTATCAACAGGAAGCTATGTATTACCAATAAAGTGACACTGGAGGTGTTTAACTGCATGTAATGACCATAGATAAGCTATAAAATAATCGTTGTAGTTATTATTCGAATACTTGGTATGTCAGAGTCGATCACGTTTCGAGTGTTTGTTTATCTTGCGGGCAATGATTTTTGTTTATTTGCGGCGCGCGTCTCGGGCGACACATTCACAGCAGCTGAGTGGGCAAACGAGTACATATTCATATTCATATTCATACTCAACACTCATACTTGCACTCATACGCATACTCACACTTGCACTCATACGCACACTCACACTTACACTCATACGCACACTCACACTTACACTCATACGCACACTCATACCCGCAGTCACACTCACTCGCTGTCAGCAGCATAACAACCGCACATTGGCAGCTGGGACGAAATCAACTTAGGGATTTTGCTTATTGGCAAAAAAAAAAAAACCAAAAAAAAAGAAAACAAAAAAAACTAAAAAAAAAATGAAAAAAAAAATAATTCATAAATGGGGGCCATATACGCGAGTGCGTGGAGTACATTTTCTGTTTAATTATAAACGCAGAGAGTCGAATGGCAGACGCAACAAGATGTCGGAGACTGGCGGGCGCGCCATCGGTCTCCCAGTGGGGAGAACCCTGCCACTCCGCCTCCGCTCACCCAATACAAGTCTGGGCTCTGGACATGAGTTCAAACTGGCGAAACCAAAGCAGCAGCTGCTGCATTTATGATCAGCTTCCTATCCCGGGCAGCCGCAGCGAGTATATCCCGACCATCCATCAGTTGAATGGTTTTATACCCTACACTCAATAAAAAGGGGTAGATTGGTTAAATTTGATTTAAATCGAGTGGCCGCCCCTTTTTTTTTATTAGAAAAAAAAACTATTTATATTTAAAGGCGCTTCATTTTTGGATTGTTTTGCAGGGTACCTAATAGTCGGGGGCATATCCTAGGTTATGCGTAGTTTTTGGTCGACTCTCTTCGGACCTCGACGTGCCCAAATTGCATTTGCATTCGAGGTATTTGCGCTAATTTCACGTTATGAAAATTTGTATTTCGCACATTTGCGCAACGCATTTTCTTGGCTCGTTTTTCATTTGCATTTTTCCATTTGATTCGCTCGACTTTTCCAAAGAGATTTTCTCACTCTTGACGCTGTAATTAACGCAAACCATGGGACTGACGCTGACACGGATTTAGATGTAATTAAATCACTGAAACTCTCAAACATAGAAAATTCCATTCTTGGACTCCTTTTTTTTCCTTTTTTGAGTTTGGGTAGGAACGGCAGGATGCACTGGACGGGTCAATGGCTTGAGCCTTACTTTACTTTTGGCTGCTATGAAAACACAACCACAAAGTTCAGTTTTGCGGCCAATGAAAAAGTTTACTTTCTGCTCTCGGATTATGAAGCTAAGAAGTTTTTCGAATTTACTTACAATTTACTCAAAAAAGAAATAGAAATAGACAAGAAAACTATTTCAAAAATAATTTTAAAGTTTCGAAAGAAATATTTTGAAGAATAAAACTTTTAAGTTTCTCCACGACGGAGGAATCCCTTTTGTAGTCCTGACCCGACCGCATCGAATAGAATTATATCCAAAACCCATGAAAATCTCGCACAAAAGATGCGAATTGCGGTATTTTTCCTAGAATTAAATATTCATGGAAATGGATTACCCACACACCAACGATCCAATCCCCTATTCCCATTGTGCGCATTGTGTGCGAATCAGTTAGGATCTGTCACAAATTTCATTATGCCACGCGGTCATCAAGAAATCCACTGTCGGACTTAGCAGCCATTCAACGGATGCGAATTCCATCCCATTTAAGCGAATTGTGCTCTAATCTTTGCTTTCCACTGGCCACCCAGCACCCCCTCAGTACCCCAGCACCCCACTACTGGTTCCAGCTCCAGTTTCAAATGGTGTCCAACGCTTTGTTGTTCAATCGTTGGATGGGTAGGCGTTGAGCTGAATAGAGTGCAGAGTAATGACAAAAATAAAGGGGGCAGCATCAACATCAACAAAGCAACAAATAACAACAACAACAACAACAACATCAACAACACCAGCAACAAAGGCAACAAGATTCAAATGAAAGTTCTGGCACTTGTAAGCCTCAAAGAGCTGATGGGAGTTACGTCAGGAGAACATTTGTATCTTTCGGTTGGCATAACTTATTGTTCGGCTCTCGTTACTTGAGCTTTATGTAATGTGCCACTATTTTCGGTGGAGCACTTGAATTTCACTTTGTCATTACAAGGGGGAATGCAACAGTCCGACAATCCAACAATCCGACAATCCGACAATCCAACAACCCAACAATCCGACAATCCAACAATCCGACAATCCAACAATCCAGCAATCCGACAATCCAACAGCCCGACAATCCAACAGCCCGAGCATCTAGCAATCCAGGCAGCCCGCCGGCTTCCGACCAGCTACCCCCTCCACTTCCCCAGTTTGTACGATGTTTTGCGGTGGTAATTGCACGCGCGCTGAAGCATATCGTATGTTGCAGGTTTCCGTTGGAAACCGGGAGAAACGACCTAAAATAGCGGCGCAACCAAATGCGGAACATGAACCATCACACGATGGCCGATGAGGGAGCAAAGGGGTCGGGGCAAGCGGACGAGGTCTCGTCAATATTGCCAGCGACAGCATTGTACGTGTTGCAATCTTCAATAGAAGCAAACTGACATAGCAGCAACAGATACAGATACAAATGCACGGCTACGGCTATACAGATACAGATACAAACACAGATACATATACAGATACAGATACATATACAGATACAGATACAGATACAGATACATATACAGATACAGCTACAAATGCGTGAGTTGTGCGTTTGTTCTTCTTTCACGCTCGCTGCACCGGCAACCGTGGCAGCGATTCCGACTTCAGATCCAACTCCAATTCCAACTCCAATTCCAACTCCAACTCCAACTCCGATTCCGAACACAAATCGGACTCCGACTGTGAATATGGCGCTCTCCATGTACAAAACATGTTCTTTGTCATGCTTGTTGGTTGTTCCCTGTTCCCTATTGCCGGTTCCCTGTTCCCAGTTCCCAGTTCTCGGTTCCCGGTTCCCTGCGCCCAGTTCCCAGTTCTCGGTTCCCGGTTCCCGGTTCCCTGCTCCCAGTTCCCAGTTCCCTGTTCTCTGTTATTTGTTCCCTGTTCCCAGTTTATAGTTCCCTGTTCTCTGCTTCCAGTTGCCTGTTGCTGTATCTGCAACTGAATGGGTATTTTGTATCTGAGCCAAGTGCATGGCCCCTTCACGCTTGCCCTTTGGTCTGCCCCACCCTCCCCACCGTCACCCCTTCTATTTCCTGCTGCTGGTAACGAAATGCGTCATTAGGGCGCACCGTGCATAATTACATCTGCATTTGTGTCTGTGTTCTTATTTGTATCTACGTTTTGAGAACGCATTTGTATCTGTATCTTTGTATCTTTGTGCTCTGCCCCTATTTTCGGTTATTTTCGGCTCTAATTACACGCAATATGATTGATGTTTCTATAGCATAGCCTTAGCTTCTACCAACGCTTCAAAGGCATGTGGCATGCAGCATGTAGCATGTAGCATGTAGCATGTAGCATGTAGCATGTAGCTTGCAGCATGTAGCATGCAGCATGTAGTATGCCGTATACCGCATGCCGCATGCCGCATGCCGCATACTTGGCTACCTTATCTCCACTGCCCATTGTTTCGTAAGCCTCTCGAAATTCTTTTATCCACTCGCAAATGTTTTCCCCAAACTATTGCAGTAATGAATTTCGCTTATGCCACATGCATTTAATTTAAACCCCATAAATCTTACTGCACTTTAAGCACACTTAGTGCCTTGCCTTTCCCACTCCCATTCCCATCTGCACTCCTTACCTCCTACCCCTCGAGACCCATTTTAATTTGTCACTCGACACGTCAATTATATAAATCGCTTATACGCAGCGTGGCCCGCAACGTTCTCAGCCATAAATAAGAGTGCAAGAAAAGCGGCTTAGCTTCTGCAAGTCGCATTATGAATGCCCTAAAAGACTTGTAGATATTAACTATATTTAATAACTAATTATTTTGAATGACAAAAGCATTTAAAGAAGTGCTTAAAGTATTTAAATAAATTGCTATTAATTTTTTAGATAATTAAATAATTATATCAAAATTTGTACTCCAAAAATTAGCAGTTTTTTTCTTGTCCATGAAAATTACCTTAATGATCACTAATTGTGCACATAATAGGCTCCACACAAAACGAGTTCGTGTCCAATAATTAAATTGATATAAAACTTAAATAATTCCCCAAACGAAATAAGTAATTGGCCATACCTTTTTTTTCTTTTTTTGAGAGTGTTCAATGACATTTATTCATGTTTTATGTATTATTGGATCGTTTTTATTTTGAATGTTCGCTTTGATGAAATGCACACAAAATAAATTTGAAAATAATGTGCGAGTTTTCTCTTTTGAATCGTTTCAGTGCTGGCAAAGTCCAATAAATAAAACTGGACCTCCCCCACACAAAAGGGGCAGCAAGAAAGCGCGTGTAGGGGACAGAGACGCGCCCTCTAAAAAGACAAATTGTCAACGGGCCCCTAGCCCCCCGCACAAAGGTCCACACCTAAGGAAACGTGAAAATTTGTCCAAGGTGAAGGGGAAGTGGAAACGAAATTTTGTCCAACTTTAAGGCGGAACCAATTATGGGAACCTGGAGTTGGGAGCTGAAAATTTAAAGTCGAAAGGTGGAAGCTTATTGATTTCTTCAAATGAATATTTCCCAATGGATAAACAGAGAAAATAATTTCGAGATTGCGCAACGCGAAGGGCGGCCAAAAGTGTCAGGAAAGGTAAATGAAAAGTTGCAGCTGCCGCTGTCGACGTTGCAGTTGTTGCCACTGGAACTGCTGCTGCTGAAGTTGCGGCGGCTACTTTGGTTAATTGATTTCTGTTGCTGCTGTGCCTTGCGTCAATGCCAATGCGATGAGGCGTTCAAAAGCAGCCAATGCCAACAATTGCAGTAACACAATTAACGACGACAACAACAACAACAACAACAAAAGCTTTAACAAAAACAAACATTTCAACAAAAACAACAGTAACAACTATTTAGCGATACAACAACGACATCGACAACGACAAGAACAACAACAAAAACCCTACGACAGTTGCGTGCGCGTTTCGGGTGCGTTTTTCGGGCGCTGTTTTTAACGCGCGCGAAGTTTTTTTGTTTGTGTTTTAATTAATTTGAAATTTTGTGTTGTTGCCTTAAGCGGCGTTTTTGTGCGTATGCGTCCAGCCGGAAATCAGCAATTTAATTTACAATAAGACGATTTAAAAGAAGCCCAACCAGCACAGCAATATCCATAAAAAAGGATACCCAAAAACCAAATAAAACCCAAGGAGCAGCCAAAATGTTCGCGGGCATAAGAAAACGACTGGCACGCAAGTGAGTAAAAACCTCTTAGGATTACGTTTTCCACTCTTTTGTCAACCATTCGACCGACTTTTATTTGTATCAATATTGCTCCTTTTTATACCCTTACAATACAAAGTACACTTACTTTTCAATCGTTGCCATCGAATGATACCCAGTAAAGGACATTTATGGACAGCTTCTGTTTGTGCCCCTTATTTCACTCAAAGAGAGTCGAAGTAAAGAAATTAAATTTAGGAAAATAAATGAAAATCTTTTCATTTTCATTCCCATTCGAAAATTTCATTTAAAGAGTATCCAATTTTCAATGTTGAAAGGACTCCTTTGGCCTGGCTCTTTTATCAGTGTTGTCCTTTCCGTTTCATGGCCCAGTTCCGTTTGTTAATGACTTTTGCGATAAAGGTCAGTGGGAAGTCGCCCATTTCGGGCTCCCTTCCTCCCTCCCTACTCCTCCTCTCTTCCTTGAAGGATACCGTCCCACGCTGTGTGCTTTTCAATTTGCAAAATGCGCCAAATCAGAGAAAAGGTTGCCCAAAAAATGCTGCGCGCTCCTACGACTATTTGTCTAATTAATTTTCTCGCCCAGCTGGAGACTGGGAGCCGAGAAGCGAGAACCAAAAACTGGAACTGGAGCTCAAGCTGTATCTAAGCACAGGGAGCAACTCATTTGCACAGCACTTGAGACGCGAGACCCGTCTCCACGTTGAATTCCAACTTCGCCGACAGCCTCTTCCCTCTTCCCTCTCCCCTTGCCCCTCTGCTCATCATTCGTGACAGTCAACATCATCAAACGTTGAGACGATATCCGTTCCCCCGTTGCCCCACTCCCCGGTCCGGTGTTTGGTTGACATTGGAGCTCTCATGAATTTGCTGAATTGTGCAAATGTTTCACGTTCCACGCTTCGACAGCCCCATCATCATTCATCGTCATCATTATAATAATGATCTTTAGAAAATGTATCTTATATTTTTTTTCGTTTTGGAAACTCAGTAAATGAGCCAATTAGTTTAAAATCTTTATTATTAGCCGATTGCTGAACACGAACCGGTTCCGTTTATCCACAAACAAAATTGAATTATACCGCAAATCGACTCTTGTCTGCTGCGGGGCAACTTTTTGACCACTTGGCCACTTCAGTCGCCCCTCAAGAGGTTCGCAATCAAAACATCATCTGGCCAATAATTACGCCTTCGTCCAGCGAGTGTCATCATAGGCATTTTCGTGGGAAACTCATAGGGAATGGGCAATGCGAAGTCGCAGCTAATGAAAGCTATAGAAAGTCCACCAATCGAGGAGAATAGGCCTCTAATTGAATGAGCTCCAAGCCCCTATGAATGTGTGCAACATTATTGTAAGCCCATAGTTGTAGGTCTCCTAAGTGGATTAAGAAGCAACACACCCAAATCACTTTTCAAACCACTGGGAAGTAACAATAAATTGCAATGGGAAAATTAAGAAAACTTTTAGAACAACATTTATTTTAACATTAAAGATTTAATGGGATTTTCTAAGTATTTTTTCCACTATAAAAATTCATTACTCTTCTGGCTGCTCCATTTGGGTGTTTTGGCAGATGGAATCTATCACATGCCCCAACATTTTTCACGGTTCACATTCCACTGAAAATATGAAAGCCTCGGTTCATGGCAGAGTGATGACAATGGTGGGTTTTTTGGTAGTTGAATGGCTTTTTACAAGTCATGATGTGCTAATTACTATAGAAAAGTGCAGCCAAATGCCTTTTAGCACTTAACGTTGACTGCCCCCGAAAGGTGACAGTAACAAAAGCAACAACAACAACAAACTTGGTACACCAGGTGCTAAAAACACCTGTTCAAATAGAAACCCCCGTTGATGTACGTTTAGCCATGGTCGAAGCTGTGTGGACGCAGCCAAATGGAGGCCCAAACTCTGTTCAAACTCCCAGCACTTTGTAGGTGGCACTCACATCTACATTCATATCTCAGAAAGATATACATGTGTTGGGGCATGTTGTATATGGGTTGCATGTGTCTGTGGCATGTTGTAGCTTAAGATCTTAAAGCCCACACACACAGCAAAATTTCATTGGAATTAAACGCTTAGAAACGCCCTCGGATGGGGCACGGCACGAAAAATGTTGCAATCAAGCGCCGAGACTAAAGTTAAAGTTAAAATTAATTACAGAAAAAAAAACCATAATATACTTTATTAAACATAAAACATTAACTTTTTGAATGTGGGCAAGCATTTAAGTTCCTGCTGCACTCCACGAAAGGTTGCCACTTGACCCCAGGCAACTCATGAGATCCAAGAAAGTTTCGGAATCTCAATAAAAATGTGATGATTGAAGAGGGGGGGAGGGGGTTTTATTAAGAGAAAGAACAACAAAGTAAAGCTCAAGTCACGCTGCAATTACGGTTACGCTCTAACTATACATAACCATGGATCATATAATTATGTTTATCTGAAGATCTGAAATTCTAAGTATCATCTACTTATGTTTGCTACGAGCGGGAGAAAGCGGAAGCTCTGCCATGTTCTCGACCAAGATATACCCTATTAGCCAACTGAGATATTTATATGAAAATAGTAATTTATTTAAACGACATCATTTAGAAAATTGTACCAGATGAGGAAGTGTTAAGGTGGTTACAATGGCAATCAAAGACGATTAGAAGCCAGGAAGAGGATCATTTCTTATGATTGTCAAGAACTTATCTTCGATGCTCATTTATGAAGTGCGTTAGTATCGATTAAAAGAAACAGTTTTAAAATCCACTTAATCTGTATAATTAAAAAAAAAGAAATTTGTTTATTAATCTATACTCAAATGTACCCACTAATATAAGAAATGTACCATATACAAGTACCAGAAGTTAGCAGGTAGTAATCATAGCTAAGTTCTTTCTCCAAACTTCTCATCAATTATATTTGAAAGTCAGGAATAATTCTATGCTAAAATGTACCTAATGGAAACATAATAATATCATAATTAAATGTACCAAAATTCTATTCCTAAAAAGTACCATAAAACATAGGACTTTCTATAGTTAAAACTTCCATATAACGAAAAGGCGGAAACAAGCTGAAGAAGGAAGTAACTCTTAGTCCAGTGCCAATGGAGGTCAAGTTTTACCTAGCACCTACTGCAAAGATGATAGCCAAAATGTACCAAATTTCTGTACCCAAAAAGTACCAAAGTACCAAAAGGCAAAACCCGTCGCTAATCCCATGAGCTTCCCCAGCAACTTTTGGCCAGGTATTCATAGAAGTCGAGATGCCCTTCTGTGTACCAAAATACCCTTTATTTGTTTTCTTATCTATGTACCCCTTCAAATGGACCAACAATAACGGTAGTTAGGCGCCATTGTTGTGCTCCCCAGTTTGGGACCCCAACGGCGTTTTCCATTTTGTGCTCATTTCGCGCTGTTCTCATTGTTCTTGGGGCCTGTTGTCGACTTATCAAATGTATCTTTTTACCACTGACAACTTGTGACGCTGCGCATGTGCCACTTACACGGTTTTGCCTTGTGGGTTAAAGGAAATGTGATGCAACAAGGCATGAGGCGTGAGGCGTGAGTTGCACGCAACTGTGCGCTACTTAAATAAAAGAGCGTGCGACTACTTTTATATAAAACAAATGTATCTGTAGCTCTAGCTGTATCTGTATCTATAGCTATAGCTATAGCTGTATCTGTATCTGTAGCTGTAGCTTTAGCTGTATCTGTATCTGTAGCTGTAGTTGTAGCTGTGACTGTGGCTGTGGCTGTCGCTGTATGTGCTTCCATAGCAGTTGATAGCCTCGCGCTAATTTCGAGCCAAGATTACAACAAACGAATGCGTGAGGCCCTACAAAACTGGGCCTGCTATGTGACCTATTGCAATTACCGGATATTCACAGTTTCTGATAAACCGCACAAACATTTAACGATAGGGCACATCAAGTTTTCGGCCCTTTGTCTAATTGCTTTGGCATTTTCAACTGCCAGTGGAGTGTAAACTCGATAGGCCGCTTCAAAGGAAGGGGGGGATGGTTGCTGCTTTAGCATTGACCCATTATTGTGTCATATTTGGTTTGATGGTTTTTTCTTTTCGTTCTCACCCTTGTAATTCCATGCACAAGAACATCGTTTGTTAGTTTTGTAAAGGGCGTGTGCCCTGCCTGCCACTTGATCGATAGATAGAGCACACACCATGTTATAAACTCTCCATGGTGTACACAATGGGCAGGCACTTTGCACAGGAGCTGCTTTTGCTTTTGCTGTAGCAGTCGCTTTGTTAGTTTCTCTAAGGGATCCACTTCGTCCTCCTGCGCCTGCCTGCTACTCCGCTGGCTGCTGTCATAAATGCGCCATTAGAGCTAACAACGCATTTTCAACTTCACTTAACCAAAGCACCCACATCCACATTCAGATTCACATCCACCCACAGCAACTCCCAACTTTAGACCTCCTCCCCACTCAAAGTTCCACCCCCGATCCGCCTATCTTTTACTCATTGCATCAAAAGAAATGCCATTTTATGCACTTCAAGTGCGTCGCCGTCGCTGCCGCTGCCGTCACCGCCTCCGTTGCTGTCTGTGCACTATCTCACATCTGTCTAAATGTATCTGAATCTGTATTTGTATCTCTAACTGTGTTTGTGTTTGTGCCTGCAGATTGGAATGGGAGCGGGAATGGGGATGGGTATGGGAATGAGAATAGGCGGGACGTCTGTCATAGCAACTGAAGTGTCAATTCCATCATAAGCCAAAGTGGCGTACATATCACATAACGTTTCAGAAAAAGGGGGGCAGACAGGCACCGAGTGCGGGGTGAGGCGGTGCCAGAAGCGGGGGGCATAGACGGAGGCGAAATCAAAAGAAAAATTATTGAACAATTTCACAAAAAGAGAATGAAAACAAAACTGAAAATGACATGTCACATGTCAAATGCAGCTAACCGAACATCAGATACACTTCATGGCATTTCAAGCTGAAAATTAGATGAAGATTTAATCATTGACTTTAAATTGATTGCCAAATTGACTTCAGAATATTATCGACAACTTGGAAGCTATTGACTTCTGTTTTTATTTTTATTTATTATTGGAATAAAGTTTTTTTATTCAAAGCACCCCCACAGCTGAGATGCCACAACACGCGGCAGGGCATTCGAAATGAAAGCGCCAAATAGACGACTGTCTTCTGCAGAGCAACTTGACAGCAAACACGCTGCACATGGAGCCCGGCCTCAGCATCAATCCCGAAGATGCAGATACAAAGGACACCGATACAGATTCAATTTGGGTGTGACAATTGCAGCCAGCCACAGTGCCACAACACGAGTCGCTTGGCTGTGCGTCGCGGGTCTCTTTATAATGATGAATACATTTTTAATGAGCGGCTGACATATGAATATGCACAACTGTGTATGAGGGGAATGCCAGCCAGAGCGATATATCATCCAGAACCGGCCGAGGCATTGCGTTCGATATACTGTATAACTGTGCTCCACTCTCAAAGGTTCCAACTTCGGAGCAGGGAATGACCCTAACCTATCCAAAAAGCTCTGAGCTCAGGTCTGTAATGTTTATTGCTCTTGGACATGCAAAGTGCGTGTGTCGGGCGTGTGTTTTATATACCCTACATATACACACAGTATTTACTGGCTATGTGCACACTCTCCCCTCTATCCCCTCACCATCTTATATATATATGTATATTGTAGATAGTCTTTTTACAGCTGCCCCTCGCACTTGTTTTCTAATTAAAAGTTTACCCTTAACGTTGGCTTTAAACGCAAACTTCTTTCTAAATAGGTGGTCGGGGGGAGGGGGTTGGATGGGCTGGAGTGGTGTATGGTGGTGTGACTGGGTCGAAACACGCCCATATAGCAACGACCCGACCCACTGTGAGCAACCCAACATTTTTGGGGCGTCAACGCGTTTTACAGCCGCCCAACGACCACTTCACCGCCCCCACGCCCTTTGAACAACTTTTGTTGTTCGGCTTTGAGGCGCAAATGTTTGTTGATAAATAACATTTGTATGTAGATATGCGTGTATGTGTGTGTATTTATAACTGGCTGTAGCAGGTGGACAATAAACACACATTCCCATCCACGCACACACACATACACGAAACAATTGAAAGATTGTGCTATCTATTTGAATGGGAGAATGACATATTGAAGCCTCGTTTATGGGCCATTTGTTTGCTCTTGCAACAAATATTTGACCAAATTGTGTTACCCAAAATAATTAACCATGGCCCATTGTCCTTGAAGGCCACTGATAACTGACTACGCCCGTACGCGTTAGGCTTTCATTGGGAACGCTTTGGCCAGGTGCCAATCTAAAATCTGCATTCAGCGCGGAGACGCCGCCTCAATGTTGCAGTTGTGTTGTGTGGCATGCAAATAACTTTCACAAACCGATGGCTGCACCTTGACGGCTTCTTTTGTGCTTAACATGTTTATGTACACACACACACACACACATACATACACATGGCATTTCGGGTGTGGCAGGAATGGAGGGAATGGCTTTAGTTTGGCGGAGGGGTAAAAGGCTTAAACCCGTCAATCAGACGACTCTTCAAGTGTTTGGCCAGGTAAACACAAAATGTCCACTTGACTTCCGTTCCGTGATTGCTTTGCCTACACCCATCCCTTGGCCCACTGCCCCGTTCCCGGAATTGCAACTCCGTAGTGCTTCAAACGTGACGTTGATGTTCGTTTCGATAGTTTCTGTTTGAGTTTCTTGTTGCTGCTGCTTTTTGTTTTCTGCGGTTTTATTCATGACATTTGCATAGGCATCGACATCCACATCCACATCCACATCCACATCGACATCCATCGGCATGGGCTGCGGCATTTGCCATTTGTTGTGTGTGGTATTTACACGGCGGGTTCCCCTTTCTTGTTTATGTATTGTATTTGCATAAATATTTACAAACGCGAGCGCCCATCGTTCCCAATGGCGAGCATTTCACTTTGGCGCCCCATTTGAGTGTCAATTGGCTGGGCAGGACTGTCAGCATGCCCGCCACCCAATAAACCTCAACTCACATATCGATTCCGATAGAATGTGCTTGATTGACATTAGGAATTGCAAAGCGCATTGTTGTTAGGTTCAAGTGTTTGCAGCCTGCAAAGGATAACTTCAGGCCCACAGAGTGCCTGCCCCCGTCCACATAAATGCAAATATTGCTCAGTACAATTCACAAGACATCGATATCGATAACATGTCGGTGCTGTACAAGCGACTTGATTGACAGCCATACAATCAGCAATAAAGCCCATCAACCTTAAGCCTTTTCTGTTACCAACAAATGTATTGTGTTTCCCCTATTAAAGCTGTTGTATATCGGTATCGATAACCGACTTAATCGATTTATCTTATTAGCATAGTATTATTATCATATTGGGATTGTAACTGCTTTAAGCACTGTTTTATACCAGAGAGAAAATAATACTTTAATTGATATTAAAAAGATTTTCTGTTGATCAAAAAATCAAAACTTTTAATTAAGCTTTCAATTACTATCGATTTTAATTACTTATTTATAATTAAATGCCTTGACACTTGAATTTGTATCCTACTTTTAAATGCATTAAATCCAGATTAATTGTTATCGATAACTTAACTTGCCTCTTTGTTGGTCAGTCCAATAGACTTGATCACTTAATTTATTTCCACGTCGTTGCGTTGCCCAATCAATTTGGCACCCTGTTTATCGATATCGATAACAAATCCTGCGAACCGGTTCGCATTGATAAAGAGCGGAAACATTAGCTGCCTCCTCGTCTTTGGTTTCCTCAACTGTTTGGCCACAATTACATTTGTTGCCTTGCGGTCGCCGAGATCTCATTACGATGCGATCAGCCGTCGTTGTGGCAGTCGTTGTCTTTGTTGTTATTGTTGTGGTTTTTGTGTTGTTGTTGTTGTTGCCTCAATTATGTCGATGCAACGAGTATGTAGATGGTTTCCTGTTCAACGTCAATCGGTACAGACCGCAGCACAATTATATGATGGTTATCGGTTAAGTTGAGTCTTACCCGTATATACAGAGTGTGCCCCATAATAAATCTTATGGATATTTCGGTTGGTTCATTCACTGCGTTCACTGCGTTCGCTGCGTTCGGTGAGACTTTCCAGTCATGTCGTCAAATTATGCAAATTTCAAGTGTGGGCACACAATCAGTTATGAGCTCTCCGGCTGGAGATTGATGCCCCCAGAGATTTGGGTCATCGATATGCGTACCTTCTCGATATCAACACATTGTCAGCGCTGAAAGGGCGCGTTGAAATGAGATGCACGCACCAAGTCGAATCTATCAAATGGCGCAAACTACTCAAATTTCTCATTACATTTATCACACCCACAAGTCTATGATACGGAGAAGAATGGCAGATACTATGCCCCTTAGTGCAGCGAAGACAGGAGACGCTGGAGAATAGTGGCAAGTGGAAAACGGAAAGCGGGAAGCGGGGAGCGGGAAGCGGGTCACTGCTTAGTTGCATCCACATGCATCCTTTGCGTGCCACTTTGTCCGCTTGTTTGACTTGGCTTCACACTTAGAAAGAGAGACCCCGTTTGAATAGTAAACAGACTTGGACACGCCTATTTGGGTTATGCTGCTGCATGGATGAGTACCCGCCCCATAAAAACGAGTACAGTGAGAACTCAACACAAACAACTGACTAAGTAGTTCTGCTTAGCAAGAGAAGTTTAAAGTCTCTTGTATAAGACTAAGATCTGAAAGGTTTGATAATTCTCAGGATTTAAAAAGCTGAAGTTTAATTATTATAATAATATAAAATATAGCATATATTATATAATATAATATAATAACCATAATTTTCATCCATTAAGGGATTATTCGGAATTTCAAACCCAACCTAATTTTTCACAATTTTCATCCCATTGAATGGCCGTTTATGTTAATGAGACTCCACTGTACATGCATTTGGATTGTATTTCAAGTTTCTGCAAAATGGGTTACTAACCGTTGGCCCTTCAGAATGTGCAACGGAGCGTGCAACGTGAGGCGCGGATTTATAACGGAAGCTTTGCCTGTTCGGCTTATTCATGAATAAATTAACAATTGTTTTTAAATGTGCAAACTTATGTACTTTCAATGTGTATGTGTGTGTGTGTGTGTGTGTGAGCCTACTTATACATATGCCAGTATCTTATCGGTGGCTTTAAAAGGTCAATCTTCGATCCATTAATCGATCTTTGGTCACATTTAATTTATGCTATTTACAAATCAAAATACCAACCGCGGACAGTAGCCCACAATTGACTCGGGAGTGGACAATTTCTTGAAGCACTCCGGGTCTAAGGATGCTGGTCCTAAATCTTTATTTCTATCTCTCTATATGTACATGTACATGCCACATGCTAGCCACGTCTATGTCCTACGGATCTGTGTGTGTGGTCAGAGCAGGCGGTGGCCTGCGGACGATTGGCTTTGCCATTGAGCGGAGGCTTCGCCCACGACTCCATCTACTCCATCGGGCACCCACAATCGCCGGCAAACGGAGCAACGGCGTGCCTGGGCTGACAGCTGGATAGTTGGACAGTTGGACAGTTGGCCAGTTGGACAGTTGAACGGTTGAACGGTTGAGCAGTTGGACAGTTGGATAGTTGGACATTTGGGCGTTACAACTTCGATTTTCAATATTCATGACATGCGGCGGGGGCGGGGGCGGGGACGGTGACGGTTGCGGTGGCGGCGGCAGCTTTCGAATTGCAGTTCAAAAATTATTGCAGAACTGTAAATTATTTGCACTGTCGACCTCATTGTCAGCGATTTAAGACTTAAACAAACAACACACACACGCAACTCACACATACACACACACACACAATACACAGTTACATGGGCGTTTTATGGATTTTTCGAGTCTGTCGAATTAATTCAACGCGTTTTATGCAAATTTGGCATTTTGTATGGGAACAGTAGGTGTAAATGCTCTAAAATAGCCGATAATTATGTGTGTGCCAGTGTGTGCGAGTGTATATACGTATACACACTCTTGAATGCATGTGTATGCCTGATGGTACTTAAACGATATGACGAGTGGTTGGAAAACTTATTAAAGTTGCACAGGAGAGCCAAAGCCACGAGTAGTCGACGATGTTGTACCCTGGACTTTGGAAATTATATATCGAATATATATAGAATCAAGTATAGCTAATCAAGTATGGGAAGCTGTAAGAACATATTAAATTATTATATATATTCTCCGCGAATCGACAGAAAAAGAAATAAAAGCTATTAATTTGGAACTTAATCCTGGAATAATAATGCATAGAGATCTCACCTTGAGTTCCCCAGAAAATGTTGACTTGGAATAAAATTATGAATAAATATAACATAATTATATTAATTTGTAAATATTAATTCCACTTTATGTTCTCTTTAGTTATAAGCCTGACAAGCCACTCCTCCTTTTTAAAGGTAAAGCCAGTCTCTGTTTTCAATGTACCTTTTAATTAGATGTCAGCTGTTATTGAAGCTAATGTTCATGTTGTTCGTCAATAAATCAGCTTAATAACAATTTGAAAAGCTGATTTGTTAAATAATTTTTTTCCACTTATTGTGTTAACTTTCTTAATCTCAAGTGAAGTATTAGTGAAATGCCAGTACTTAAGCCGTTGAGGGGCAGCACATTTAAAATCCGCTTAGTTTTTATGCTTAAATTTATCAAGGAAGAAAAGGAGCTATAATTATAAGTATGTATCGAGGCTTATCTTGGCCCAACCCCCAATTACAGTGAGAGCCAAAAGTTCCATACCACGTAATTACTTTCCATAAATCGCCCTTAAGGGTCGCCCCAGACATCGGTCAGCGTTTGGAGTATGCGCCTTATGGGGCTTATTTGTGGGTCGTATAAAAAGAAAAATACCCATTAAATGCAAACCGAAGTGTTTGCCATCGACTTTTCGCCGCTTCCATTTTGCAATATTTATTTTTATGCCAACTGCAATGCCCATTGATAACGCACTGGTCAACCGAGAAGTAGCTAAAGGAGCAGCTGAAGCTGAAGCTGAAGCTGAAGCAGAAGCAGAAGCAGAAGCAGAAGCAGAAGCAGGAACAGAGGCTGGAGATGGAAGTGGAGGTCGAGGTGGAAGTGGCGTATGGAACGGCGGACGACAACTGCGACAGCGGAAATTTATGGTCATCACATAAAACGCATAATCAGTAAACGAATGTGCCACAAAAGACTCGCGGATTAACCGAATGACCCAAACGGCAGATAGACACATGGACAGCCGGACGCACCAGGAACTCCGCCTTCATTTTTATTTTTTTTTTTGCGGCCGCTATAAAAATGATTGCTCGCTTGACGAATGTGCAACATTCGACGTTGCGCTATCAGAAACGAACATATATATGCTATACATATAAATATACACATACATATGCATACACATATACATATCCATATGAACATATAAGCACACACATATAAATAAATGTAAAGTATACCCTAACAATATATTTCCGTATGAGGTATATTGATTAAACGAAGAAATAAAAATTAGCAAACTGAAATTTTTAATCACATATTTGGATGAAGGAATAGTCCTGCTATCCTTTTTAATGCACTAAACAGGATGTGTATATAGGACACATTTAATACCCTACAAAGAATACAGATTCAGAGTACGGAAAATCTTTGGGCACATTTCTTTATGAGTAACTCTTTATAAGATTCCTCAGCACAAAGTACAGGTATGTAAGAGTCATGTACCTACAGTATACACTCGATATGGTAGTCAACACTTTTGTGTGCATTCTGAATGCTTTATGTGCCAACGGAAGCTAAGCTGATGGGAATGGAAATGGATATTGGAATGAGAATGGGAATGGGAAAGGGAATGGAAATGGAAATGGGAATGTAAATGCTCTGCCAAGTCCCTGGGCCACTGGGAGCGGTGCGTGCGCCTTAAATGGCACTGGGACTCGGACTGGAGGTTGAGTCATGCCACTAAATTAGATTCCTGATGTGCAACGTCTGCACTTTGCACCTTGCACGACGTTTCGCTGTCAATTGATTGAAAGTTGGTGGAAAAGTGGAAAGTGAAGGGGAAGGGGGGCTACACAGGGATAGGTCGATGCATGACAATGAGAATGTAATGCGGTATCACAGGCTGGTTAATTAAAGCCATGTAATGGCATTAGTTGGCCTTTAGACTTGCCATTGATGGCAGCGCTGATTGGCTAATTAAGTTAGCATCCAAGCGATTGAAGGCATGACTCATGTGGCAAGCAACAGACGACAGACGACAGACGACAAACGAAAGACGAAAGACGACATATGAGAGTTGAGATCTGAAACTAGCGGCTCAACGATTGAACGGTCCAGCGGTAGACCGGCGATCAAGTGGTCCAGCGACAACCAGTTGCTATTGACGAAGCATGATAACAGTTAAATTGATTTTGATTGCTTTATTTGATGACCATAAATCAAAGGCGCATGAAAATTCTGCATGGCACGTGGGCCGCATTGAAAAGCAAAGTGAAAAAACTTGCCACAGATGGCCTGTCGATACGAGTTGCAATCCAAAATTCAAGATCCGAAATCCAAAATCCGAAATCCGAAATCTGAAATCCAAGTCCAAGCCACTGCCCACTTGGCTAGCTGGCGACAACGTCAACTCGTAAAGCCATTGAGCCATAGAGTCATAGATTCACAGAGACTGGTCAGTTAGAGGATTGGGTGACAGGGCGACAGGGCGACAGGGCGACAGGGCGACAGGGAGACAGGGAGACAGCATCCAAAAACATGAAACGAAACATTTTGTGCGATTAGCTTGTAAGATTGTCTTCCAGCTTTGTATGTCCATTTATTTGACTCTACTTTGTAGCCGCTAAAGAGTTAGAGCTGGAGCTGGAGCTGGAGCTGAAGCTGAAGCTAAAGCTAGAGTTGGAGTTGGAGATGGAGTTGGAGTTGGAGATGGAGTTGGAGTTGGAGTTGCAGACGGGGTACAAACTGGATTGCCGCATTACCATGTGGCATGAACATGTGGTTGAATGGACGCAGTCAACCCAAGGCATTTGGCCACAGTTAGAGCCTCGGCCAAAGCTCTTTGCCGTTTGCCCACTCGCAAATGCCTCCGAGTGCCAATTTTATCAAATTATTTGCACTTAACTCGCAAATTCAATTTGAAGTAACGAGCAAATTGTTGCTGCGCTTGTCGCTGGCCATCGGGCAATGCACATATAAATATATATATATATATATATATATATATATACATATAATAAATATATATAAACGGATAATATATATATACAATATGGATTACTAGGGACTACAAGCACTGGTATTTCTTACCATCAGCAGGTGTAATCATCGTTATCTTTGTCTGCATTATTGGGTCATGTCAATATTGCCGCCGGGTGGCAACACTAACGAGCCATGGAAGTGGCAAGACTTGGGAAACTTGAATGGAATTGTAGCAAATGTCCAACTGTTGTTGTTGACACGTTTATGCCATGAAATGCATGATTTGTTTACGTTTATGCGTTGGCTTGTTCATTTTGCCCCGTTAAGTTGGCTGCGCCTTTGCCATTCAATTCACTTTTAACTTCAGTAGACGAATTGGCGGGCTCAAAGAACACAATTTTATGGTTTAAATAAGGCAAATTAATAAAAATTATTATTTATATTTTTTGACAATTTTTCGGAATTACTTATTGTTATTTATTATTATTTATTGTATCATTTATTGTGTAAATAGCAATTCACTTTTGCTTTTCACAATCTGTCAGCTTAATCACACGTTTCAGCTCAGTTTTGGTGAGAATCGAATCAGTGTGCGGTGGAATTTGATTGCATTATTATAGTGTGTGATGTGTGTGCGGTGTGTGCGGTGTGTGCGTGAGTATGTGTGCTTGTGTGTACTTAGCTGTGCCTTGTCTGTGTCTGTGTGTGTTGCAACTCTGAGTCGCAGATTAACTGCCATAGTTTACCCGCCGAGCAGCTGCTTGGGTCGACACAATAATTTTGACACTTCTTGGGGGTGCCAGGCCGATTATGGGCATTGGGAAACACTTGAGCTATGCAGCAATGCATCGATATAATCTCCATTTCCACTCTGCCAGCCCACGTGCTCCGCTTCAAGAGCTGCAGCTGAAGCTGGTCGAGCAACTTTTCGTGTCAGACACTGCGGCTACAGAGCTTCGAGCTGAGCAATAGAAGCGAATTATGTTGAAGGCTGTCGAGTTTTGTTAATCTCCAATGCACCTTTTCATATTTTATAGTTTTTTTTTTAAATTTTTTATAATATTTATATTTATTTTTTTTTTGCTTGTGTCATTACAGGCAAAACGAGAAGGACTGCGATGAGGATGACAAGGATGATATACATGATATCATGCCGCCGGCAAACTACATACAAATCTCACAGGGAAAAATTCAATTGGTGCATCAGGCACGTTCCCTGGACCTTGAGCCGGGAAGCAGAAGCCCAACCACCCTGACCTTGGAGCGCAACGACAAGGTAAGTTACACCATCAGTAGCTAAAAAAAAACCCTTCCGAAACTTTAAAATTTTTGGTGTTGGTTCAGTCACTTGAGAACCTTCGCTTGCTTTGGGTAACTGGTTGAAGTAGTGCTTTTGGTAGCATAGCCCATTCCCCAAGTCCAGGCAATCCAACCACGACATTAGTATAGCCCATCAGCCCATCCATGTACGATATAGAAATTCTTCATCAATGTCATTTCGTTAACCCTTGCAAAGGTTTCAGCAAATGCATCTAACCCATCAGTAAACACCTAAACACATATCCTTGTATTCAAGTGGGCTGTTAACCCAATTTTGGAGCCGCTTTCCCGACTCCTTTCTTGGCGTGGAAATGCAAAAAGCGCAGCGCACACAATTTTCCTCAATTTTTTTTTTCTCCTATTTTTAAGAGATTTCGCGTGTGGCGTGTGGAAAACTTAACATGCAAACTCTATGGAAACAAACACCTTTGAACTCCACTGAAGAGCAGCACAAACAATCACACACCACCCACACACAATCACCCACATACTTACACAAACACACACACAACACACACACACACACACACACACACATACAGAGAGGCTACTTGAACTCGTTAACGTGCCATTTAAGACACATCACGCCAGCGGGCAAAGAGATTGATGAACCCACAAAAGGAATAGGCAAATGCACTTTTGACATGCAGATTCCTCCAGCTCTGGAGGAGCACTCAACCAGAGATAAAATGCTAAGCCCAGTCTTAATTATGTTATCGCCCATCCTAACGAAGCGGCAAATGCTTTTCATCTTCAGCCATTGCCTGAGAAGCATCCATAGAACTTGTGCTTATCATACCAGATCCTGGCTGGCGATCAACAAATTAGATGGAGGACAGCAAGGAATTTCTTAATGTTTAGGACTATCATTGTGATTGCTATGTATCTATAGAGGAGTTGAGTTCCAACAATAGCTATTAAGTCTTGAAGATTTGGAACTGCTTGGCTAGGTTAGCGTCTTTTCCCATGGCAACTGGTGTTCAGTTAGGCGTTCCCATAACTTTCAGACCGGCCATGGCATCCATTTACGTGTCCCGCTGCTGATGGTGGTGCTGCTCAGCGATCACGTTCAGACTTCCGTGACGCTTTAATAGCACTAAGTATGGCGCATGCGCGGTGTGGAGCACTTGATTTATGGTAGCCACAAACACGTCCACTCTGGCCATGGCCATGGTCCATAAGCAGCTGCAAATGAGCTGAACAGAGACGAGTTGGGCCCAGGCATGGGCAAATCTTCTATGTAAATGGCTGGAGCGATTTTTATGTTGTAATGTTTTCGAGAACCCTCTTGCATTTGTGACGTCCACGAAGTGCCCAGAAGACTAACTACCCAACTTACCATGACCAAAGCAATCATCTCCGTCTCTATCTCAGTCGCTGGCTAATTGAAGCTTCTCTTGGCCAAGTGCGCAGCTGTTCGATGTTAGTTTTGAATGCAGTGGCAATACAAGAATTGAAGGAGGAGGATAAAAATGGGAATGGGATTGGGATTGGGGATGAGGAGTGGCAAGAGAAGATGGCTAAGCTTACAGTGAAGTCACGAACAAGCAAGGAGGAAGATCACTGCGTGTATCGATTACCAAGCATAATAAGCCCATCAGAACATTCCCGGAGTGGAGCCACACACATGGTGGATGCCCTGAAACTCCGATCGTATCCACACAAAGCTGGCCAACAAACAAACAAACACCCACACACCATCGCCCCACAACTGGATGCAGTTGCTCGTCAGCCCGCAAATTCGCTAAATGGCATCTTGATTATTGCACAAACATGCCGGCTGGCTAGCCAGCTGACAGACATTGCATACAATGGCCCTGCAGCTAGGGTGGAGCAGGGGAAAGGTGCAGGGTAAGCGGTGGGAGTAGAGGCAGTGTCAGGCGGCACTGCATCCAGCCCTGTCATCAAAACCCAGTCACGTTCTCTACTTCCACTGCGTGGATGCCGCACCAATCGCAATGTCGCCGCTGTTGTTGCAGTTGCAGTTGCAGTTAAAGTTGCAGCAGTTGCAGTTGCATTTTGCGACGTGTGATTGGAAAAGTTCATTGAACGTTGTTGTTCACTTCACTTGCAACACTCTCTGCCCCTCGTCATCAAGGTTTGTTTATTTCTCTGCTCGTTGGGGCAGCGTCACTCGATGTTTTCAATTTCAACCTCAGCTCTAGCTTTGAGTTCTCAGCTTTTCTCAGCTGTTGCTCTGTTCCAATTGCAATCGCACACTCGCCTAGTTGCAGTTGCACACTCATCTAGTTGCACACAAAGCTGCACATGCGCAACATACACAGGAACTCACACACACACACACATTCACAGACAAAGAGTATTAAGCACAGGAATTGTCATAGTCTGGTGCGGACTTTGTTAAATTGATTCGATGTTTGTGTGTGCGTGTGTGTGTGTGTGTGTATTTCAGAGCAGCAATAAAAACGCAAAAATGTAGATTCTTACCAGGCATGATTTATCTATAGGGTATACCTGATGTTTTATATAGAAGATAACCTGTTTCTCCCCACAACTATTAAGATGTAAGGCGCTTCAGGGATATTGCAATGGCGGCTGGGAGTTTCGCGTTTTGGGAGACTATTGAATGTTTTTTTAAATTTTATTTTAATGATATGAAGAGCCACATATTAAAATGTAATAAATAATATATGTGATTAAGAGTAAAAAAAAATTTAAAGATCAAAGAAAGTCAAAATAAATAAAATAAAATCAAGAAATTTTTTTATAGATGAAAAGTGTATCGGATAAATAAGAGAAGTTTAAGAGTAAGGATATATGAGCGTCGACTATTCCTTAGATTTTTCCGATTAACATGAAGCCATGGCAGTTTCTATATAGCACATTTTCCGCATATAGGTTAGACCCCCATTTATATTTATCGCATAACAAAACGATATCATTGTTTATACGTAACTGAGTAATATATTACTTCATACTCTCCCCAACCTGCACATACACACGTATATACATATGTAGTGGTGTGTGTATGTGTATGCATAGCAAGCGTAGCTCTTGGATTCGTAAAGTGGACTCCACATTACCCACTTTGCGTCTGCGTAATTTCCTGCCACAAATCATGGCGTTTATTCTTATGGCCAGGCTCAAGTTGACTGTAGGCGGGGCACGTGAGGAGTGGGGTAATGGGACGGAGAATGGGCACATACATGAATATACCTACTACGGCTATACCCAATATTTCCATTCCCTGTGGCATTTGTTAATTTCTATAGCACCAAAAAAAGGCAGCTACAGCAGAAACCAATTTGTCTATGCGCAAAAAAAAATATAAAATTATTGTTTTTGATTTTTTTTTTGTTTTTCGTTTTTTGTTTTTCTTTTTTTTTATGTTTTTTTATAAGCTATAACAATAATTTGAACAACTTCCCTAACTAATTTTTAGTGTTTTAGAAAAATGTTTTACGAGCTGCTTGCCTCCTTTTTTTTTTTTTGTGTTCCCCAACACTTGCAGCGCCTTTGTATCTGTTGAATGTGTTGCTTTTAGCGTTTGTTTTCTTTTTACGATCTCCACTTAAAATTGTTGGACTTTTTGTCGCCGAGCGGCGAGTCTTTTTAAGCGCCTTCCGAGCGCCTTAGCCGCAGTCTTATGGCTGAGGGAGGAGCACTAGTATTGGGCCAAGCTTGGCGACAACAGCACGTAAAATACCGCCAGCTCTGGCTCCAGCTCTGACTGGAAGACCAATTATGAAACTGTCATTCCCACTTCCTGCTTACCGCGCTTACACGCCCACGAGCACGAGCCATATGGAGATCCATTGTGGAGCTGCCAACGGACACATTTATAGATACTCAAAGAGTATCACCAACACAAAAGATCTCATTTTATGTTTCTCTTTTCTGTTGCCGTTTTCCATTTTCTGTTTTCTGTTTTCTGTTTTCTGTGTTGCAAGTGATTTGGTTGTGCATGTTCGTGCCACAAAGCTGTTGCATGCCAGACTCGGTGAATTATTGGCTGTGCACACCTGCAACAAGATTGTCCTCACCCTCCAATCTGCCACACAGCGACACCTTCTAGCCCCCAATACCTTCAAATGCATCGCGTGAGGATTAAGCAGCTTTATTGTTTTGCTCCACAGGAAAAGAGCCTTCAATGATTTGGTATTTATGCACCTTTAAGCCATTCGAACAATGACAAGCTCATAAATTCATTGAAATCGCATTAGTTTTGAGTCTTAAAGACCGTTTTTTATACGATATTTTTCATGATCCCTCCAAAACCGATAGCTCCATCAAAGGCCTAAGCGAACTATCGTAAAGCTGCCTTTGATTTTTATATATTTAAATTATATGAAGGTGGGTGTAATTTTGTGGTGTGCACACACTGTTTAGGATAGGAGTATTGCTTGTTATACATCTATATATATTTAATGTAAGGTGGCAACCCTGCGCCAATACTAATTAAAACTTGGAACTGTCTTGTATATAAATCATTAAAAACATACGTAAAATTCTCAAGTATCATTAAATAAATTTAATTAAGTTCTATAAAAATCTTGGTTTTAGATCTTTTTTGTAAAGCTCAATTAATTATCTTGTTTTTCCTAATGCACATTAAATTTGCTTATTTCACACACACACACACAAACACACACAATCACACACTCATGCTTTTATTGCGTATACCTTGCTTTGGTTCATTGCACATACAACATGATAAATTTACACGCACACACACACACACACATCTACACCCACGCACAGTAGCACCAATACACAGCTATATATTTATATATATATTTATATGCACCGCTAACTATAGCTTTCATCACGGAATCCTTAAATCGGCCAGATACCATAGCTTTTGCTATATGCATTTGTTCTTCAGTTTGCGTTTTCTTTTTGTTGTTTTGCAGGATTTGTTGGAAAGACGGATTATAGAAGTTGAAGGCGGGCTGCTGCGTTTGCAGGAGCAGTTCCAAAACGTGAGTATAGAGATCCTTAAGTGCACCCCGGAACAATGCGGAAGCACCATATCCTGGTGACTTTAATTTCCTGTGCGGTCACTGGTAACGACTTTGTTTTGGAGTATTATTGCTTAACATGGAAATGAATCCCTCCCATAGAGGGCGACCATTTAGTTAGCTCGACCGACCATGCCCCGTAGGCGTTGCCCGGGGTCATTAATTGTACCGTTGGCATTTGGTCGGCGGTAGCCAGTAGTCGGTCGTTGGCCGTCGGTCGTCGGTCGTCGGTCGTCGGTCGTCGGTCGTCGGTCGTCGGTCGTCGTCGTTTGTGCTCTCCGTGGTTTATGTGGTCGACCACATTCCGGCCTGGGTGGGGCGTTGTGCTCCATGCATTTTCGTATGTAGCTTTGCATACACTGAATACGTATGGATGTGAGTGTACACACACACACACACACAAGGTCGACTTGCCTGGTCAGTAATTAAAAGTTACAAACTTTAATTACACAAATCGAGGTTGGTTCCAAAATGAAATAATCAAAAGCTCGGATACGTTCTCCAGTGGAATAATCTGTACTCTTGCTGCTGTCCGAGTTTTGGCCAATGGACCAGTGGCCCAGTAACACCTTTGGGTGGTCGGCTTCATCAACATCTTCATCTCGAAAAATCTCAATCTAAACTGCCCATCTTTAGGCTTCTTGCAGTTAACCCAAGTTTTATGACCGGAACACGGCGTCACGGGTATGAGCACGGGCATACGCATATCCGGCTTTAGGTAATTGAATTTGATAACAGCTGAAATTTCTGAGCTACTGACTGTTACCCAGGCAAATAAATGGCCAACGAGTTAAACGCCGAGGGCTTTATGGTGTGAAAAGGCGCAGCGTGCGGCCTAAGAAACGGTCCAAATACCAAAATTGGAGCCCGCCCGAAGGCTGCTCCTGGCCAATGATTTCCGCATAGAAATTGCTGACGCCCGGCTACAGGAAGCAACGGAGACAAAAACACATGGATGATGTTCAGCCCAAAGTACATTCGAGGGAGTGGTTTACCAGCCTGATTTTCTATTCTCCGGCAGGCAAAAGCGCAAATTTACGAGCCAGGCTATGGCTATGGCAATGGCAATGGCGATGGCGATGGCAGAAGCCCACCCGCCAGTTGGCTTCCTCTTTGCAGCTCCATCTCCTGCTCGTTATCACTACACCACGCGCCCTGCCCCCGCCCACGACCCAGTGCCTGCTTCATGCATGGGAATCCGATTACTTTTTTTTTTTTTCACTTTTTTTTTCTTTGGTTGCCTTCCACTTTTACTTCGACATTTGGTGGTCGCAGGAGATACATGAGCCACCATTTCCTCGACGTCTGCTCCTCGACAATATTTCTGCACTTTATCTGTCTGTAAATAACGATTAACTATGTTGCTGCCAACTCCGTGAGTCCTCATTCCTCCCAATTTCTGGTCTTCGTCGTCGCCCATTTCCACTGTCCTTTGGTTTCACTTAGACGAACTTGGCGTCGGCGTCGGCGTCTGCAGTCAGCCGCCTGCCGCCTGCCGCCAGTGCCACGCCCGCTGGGTGTGTGCTTTATTGTTATTGGCATATCAGTAGCTTGAAGAGGGGGAGGACAATAGCAGCAACATGAGCAGAAAAAGCAGCAGCAGCAATGACAAGTCAGCCAAAAGTGTGAATGTTGCAGAATGTTGAGGACGCCCAGTGGCAAGAGCCAAAGCCGAGTAGCGATGCCAAAGCAGCTTGCTGGCCATGTGGCATGCAATAAATGGCACGATTCAATGAATATCCATCTTATGATTCGCCATGCTCTTATCATCATTATCATCATCCTCATCCTCATCCTCATCCTCATCATCATCATCATCTGTTTCCAATTTGGGTAACTCAGAAACCGCCTGAAGGGGCAAACAGGCAGCGAGGAAACCTGCGAGCACTCGGATTACTTCCCATTTGATATGTAATTGATTCGCATCTGATTACAGCTCGTAACCACTACAGTTAGTTAGCCGCATCAGTGTGTGCACATGTGTGTGTACACATTGTTTTGCCGTTTGCCAATGCATATTATCAATTGACAAACGGAGCTAACCACAACCTCATCCACAATATCAATGGTTCCAAAACAAAGTATTTGGTATTGACTATTAGCATTGATAAAGGCTTCTTCTTCTTCCCCCATTTTGTTTACCATTAAATGCCTGGAACTAGTTCCCTGTGAACCAATTTCCTTTTACCCTTTCAGTTAATAAATTTTCACTTTAGCTCAGATTTTCCTCTGATTGATGTAAATGAAAATCTTAGTAAACGAAAGGAAACTTTCCCTTCCATAAACCTCAACTGTTTGCCATATCTTCCATCCCCATATCCTAATTTGGGATGCCCCTTTTTAAATCCGGGGTTTAAACTAATTGTGTTGTTTGGTAGCTTGTCGGACTTGTTTGCAATCAACCTAAAGACCAACCCGTAGCCAAAGCTTGAAGTGATTTTTTTTTTTTAATAGGAACAAGCAAGGCTCATTGTGATCCTCATCCTCTTTGTTGCTGAAGATGCTCAACTGAATGCTTCTGCCCCCATTCCATGGACAACTTGAAGTTTGTCGGTACGTTCTCCAAGTCTTGGCACTTGACGGGCGAGCTCTTAACCCAACTCACAAATGCTGACAGCTGTTGTTGTCTTTGGCTATTTTGTTACAACAGCTGAGCCTGGCTGGGAGGGGGTAAGGTGGCAACTGGATGAGCTGAGGAAACGAAGCACTGGAAACTGAGTACTCTAGCTTAGAGTTTAAAAGTGGTTCATGTGACATTTAATCCCTTTGCACGAAAGTTTTAACCACTGTGGTGGGTCGCAGCAGTGCGCCCAGCGGCATGGAAATCGCTCAAATATTTAGCCATGAAATTAGAAATGCTTGGACGGCATATAAAAAAAAACCATGAGGAGGCAAACATCCAGATGAGTGTCAAAAAGCGATTCGGATTTCTGTTTTTGTTTTTGTTTGTGTTTGCGCTTATGTTTGTGCCTGTGACTGCATCCGCACGAAACTCCTGTCGGTGTGCCTTTGTTTTTCTTTCTGTGTACTTTTCATCAGTGATAAATCAACAAGCCGGGCAACCGGAAAATGCAAACGCCGCACATTTCCAGCTCTGGCTACTGGACGGGTTGCCCATTTGCTAATGAAGTCGAAGGAAAAGGCCATAGCCAAAGCCAAAGCCAAAGCGAGAAGCGTTTGCAAATTTATCAGCTAATTTATTAGTCGTAAATCCCAATACCCACAATTCCCCTACCCGCAAATGCAGTAAGCTGCACCGCCGACTCAATGTCTACTTAGACATGGGATTCATGCGCCAGCACACGCCCATCTCCCCCTCGCTCCAACCATCTTGACATTCCGCTTTGAACAGAACCAAGATCCAACGGCAACAATAGCCAACTTTGGACACCAGCACGTGCTCAATTTTTAATTCCAATGCTCGTGCCCTTCCCCCTTTCAAAATCTTGGTTCTAATAAGCTCCACGGCAATCAGTATGAAAGGGAAACTGTGCTCCAACGTCTACGACAAAGGAATACCCTTTAGGAATATTTTAAATATGTAATCCTATTAAAGAAAAGAAATCATAAGCCGAGGCTACCCACTGTCAATGAATACAGAGTATAGGAAACGCAGCATAAAATCAAGAATTGAAAAGAATATCAAACTCTCAGTGTCAAGGCAAGGAGCGGCTGGTGGTGCTGGTGGTGGAGCTGCTGCTGGAGCTAATACTGAAGCTGAAGCTGAGGCTGAGGCTGAAGTTGGTGCTGCTGGGCGGGCACTTGGTACCGTGGAGACTGGCGCTGACGTCGAGTCGAGTGGCACTTGAGCGTTTACAAGGGCTTTTGCTGGGGTGCAGGCGTTGGCCAGTGCAAAAGTCGTAGCATGAGCACTTTTTATTATCAACATTGTAGTCGAATAGCTTCATCATCATCATCATCATCATCATCATCATCATCTTCGGCATCATTATTGCGGGCGAGGATGTATGCAACGTCCAACTCGGACTGCTAATAATTTTTGTCACAAACGTTTGATGGTTCACTCACTCGGAAATGAAGGCGCCGTCGCCGTCGCCGTCGTCGTCGCCATCAGCAGCAACTGCATCATTGCATCTCTTTAGGTTCAGTATCTGTGCCCAAGGGCAGACGCCCCATGGAGTGCACCACTTGATTGAATAACCCAAGTGAAGCGACCCAAGCCGGGAGTCTTGACAACACTTCCATCGTCCAATTGAATATTCATCTCTTCTTAGGGGAGACTGCACATCAAAACCAATTAGATAAAGACTAAATCCATTGCATAATTAAATATAGTTAATTATGCTCTTTGAGTAAAAACTACCGATTTCAATGCACTAAAATCAGTTTCTAGTTGATTTTTGAAGTAGAAGAAGAAACGAGTTTTTCTTTTCTATCTCTTAGAATTTTTGGTAGTCGGGTAGTTCTTTAGGGTAGGTCGCATGCAAAGGACTTGCAATCAACCATAAATTCTAAGCGCTTTTAATAATACTGTTGCACATTCATTAAGCTCCCTTTGTGCTTTAAAATCAACCCTATGTCCGCATTATACATGCATGTGGCTATATAGTCTATATATATATATATATATACTCGTACCTTCCAATTGACCCTCAAGACCTTGGCTGTTTTTTAACAACGTCTGATGAATCATACGCCCACTCAAACCATCCGAAATATGAATGTAAAAACTACCACCACTATATATATGCTTATATATATGTACATATAAAGAAGTCGCTATATATATACAAAAATATCCTGTACAACACATAAGAGCTATGTATATGTTCAGCCCTAAAAAAAACCCCTTTGCAAAAAAGTGCAATGCAATTAATTCTGCGCTTATGTGGAAGAAATTTCGCGAATTTATTTTGGGGAGAAGACAAACTTTGTTCCAGTTCCAGTTCCATTTTCAGAACTCAAGTGACGTTTAGTGTTTGTATAGAATTTTTGAGGTAGTCAGGACGTCAGTCACTCGGCTGCCCTATAGATCACCCTTAGGAGCAGCGCGATGGAACGTCAACCCTGTGGCACATCTGCGAAATGCTGTTGGTTTTTTGTTTACCAAACGCGGCACAAACAAATACCCTTCGGCCAGGGCTGTTCCTATCTGTCCATCTCCGGTTCGCCGTTACCCGTTACGTTTCTATTCCCGTTCCCAGTTTCGATTCTCACACCAACTGCTGTCCCTCTGTCAACGTTTTGATGTTGCAGCAGCGACGCGTCGCGCTTCATTAAATTAAAAACAGCCAATTCGTTGCCAAAGTAATACATCAAAAATCAAGGGGCTGCGGGACGCGGAAGTTGCTCAGCTGATGTTGATCTGTCTGCTTCTGAATGAAAGCGGGTGGAGACAAGGAATTCACTTTATTGTGCAGCTGCTTACAATTCGCCTCTCATCTCTCATTTTGCATGTTGACGGCGAATTCGGCGCCTGCTGTTACTCTCTTCTGCTCCCAGGCAGGGTTGGTTTTCCTTTATCCGTCCGTTTTCAGTGTTCCGCCGGCTCTGCTGTTGGCAACGTCTGCCCTTTAAATTTTATCGGTCGTGCTGTCTGCTGTGTTTTACATTATCCTTGTTTTTTTTTTCTTTTTTGCCGTTTACCCATAGAAATTATAACCTTACCTCTAATTTGAGTTACGCTTTTGGGGACTGCGGTGACCCTTGCCAAACCGTATCACTATGGCGCTTGGGGACACGGCCCAAGGCTAGCCAAATGGCATTTTGGTCTGTGGTGCTCGATTTCGCCGTCGCCTTTGTTTAGATGTTTGTATGTGTTTTGTTTTCGACTTATACTTACACTTATACACAAACCACACACACACCCACACACATACATTTGCACACATATATAGAAATTTCATGCTACCGGTTGCTATTGTTGTTGCGTCTCTGCCTTCTAGCCGGTTGTTTTTTTAACGGTTTTGTGGTCCCCACAGCAAAGAACTTTACCCAAATTACACTCCAAAGATAAACAACAATAAAAAGCTCATTGATATTGAGATATTGTGACATTGGAATGGTAAGAGTTCAATACAAATTGGATAAGTTTTCATGCCCCACACCACAACGAGGATGACAGTTGAGTAAAAAACCCTGTGTAGAAGTAGAGAGCTGGAAGGAAGAGCCTGAAGTTAAGATTAGAAAAGTCATTAGAGAAGATTAAATAGAAACAGGACTCTCAACAAATTGTGCAGGAGATTATACGGCAATTTCCCAACAAAGGCCGCAGTCCTTTAATCACCTGTAAGTTCCTAAAGCTATGCATTTTTGAGAAGGCGCTTAGTTATTTATTTATAAGTACCAAAGTGCACCCCACGTTCACAGCCGGGAAACCAATTTTAAATGAAAGTCTGTAGGCTGGTGGAACACTTTCCCATCCTTCGCTTATAAGCCAAAATGCCACCCGCTGCTCAATCTGTATGTTAATTAATAATAAGCATGTTCATATTTTGAATAGAGTTTCCCCCGGCAAAGCACCCGTCATACTCTATCAGTAGAGTCCTTCACGTCACATCGCCAATCATCCAAGAGCTCCCCCACTCCACTGAAATGAAGTCCCCCGTTTAGTAAAGTATTTCGATGGTTGTGGTTCAAGTCGCCCCTTTGAGGTGGATTTTGTGCCAGGACTCACTTGTGTACCCTGCCTCCTGGGGTAGCTGGCTTATGGCCTACGGATTACAGATGCCCGGAAATGCGTTGCGGGTGCAAATGGTGCTGTGATCTACTGCAACCCCCAGATGAATTTTTTATGCCGCCCACCTTAAGCTCAAACTCCAGGCGCGCTTGTTTTGAGTCCTGACACGAGTGCAACATGTTGCCGGGATTTGTTTTGTTAATTTCTGAACCCTTAAATCATTTTGGGCACCCCAGCAACGGCCTTTCCATGTTGGATGCTAATTGAAACTTATGGAAATTTTTGCCTCTACCATTTTGACCATTGGTAACGATGGTGGCTCTTGGCCTTCTATGTTAATTAACAAGAAAATGCCGTTCGATTTTTATAACTTTATCAATGAGCCGCCGCCTTGGACACTCCAGTGGTTACCCTCTGGCCTTCCATGCCTGCCGCCTTTTTGGCCCAGACTTCGGCTACGTTTTATGACCAAAATCCACAATGAATATTTATGTGCGTCTCCTGGATGGGAATGTGGCATAAGGCTGTGGGTGCAGTAGCCAACAGCTGGTGGCAGCCGCACCAGTTGCCTAAAATAGCATTCACTTGTTGGAGGGTGTGCTGGAGAAGTGCTGAGCGGAAGGGGAAGCTGGGAACAGAGAACTGGGAGCTGGAAACTGGGAACTGGGAACCACTTTAAGCACCCCTCGCCAAGAGTCTGCTTATTGTGTTCGCTGTAATTTTATTAACACGTTCATCATTTCATTCAACTGCCAGTGGCACAAGTGGCGCCTCTCGCAAACAGCACCCGCTGCACACCCGATCCAATCCCACACCCCCCGCCCTCACTTGTCTGCCGCATTTTGGACGGCAATCAGTCTGCCACAGCGGGCAACGTTAGTCATTTGGCGCCTGATTTTTGGTTCCAATGCGACGACGGCGTCAATGGCGTCGGTGGCGTTTGATGGCAACGGCTGTTGCCTGATGTTCTGTTCGTACTTATGTTCTGTATGTTCGTTCCTCTGATGTTGGGCGAATTAATAAAAATTATTGCATATATTTGTAATTCTGTATGAGCGTGAGGGGCCAAGTGGGCGCTATTCAACTTCTTCTCATCCCCTTCAGAGCCTTCAGTAATTTTCTTTTGGCGCGTGCTGCTGAGTTTTATTGTCGCTGCCTACCCTTACCCCTACCCCTCTTTAGGAAACATCGGGTACAATTGGGACATGTATGAATATCTCTGATAAGGATGGCGATGATATGATATAAAAGACGCCTACGATTAAACCCCAACAGCTGGAGGGTGGAACCAAAGGCATTTTTCAACAAGGAACAAAATAAAAGCAAATGCCATGTCTATAAGGCATCTCATATTCATAGTAACCTCCTAATTCATAGCATTATTTTACAGGGTGTGTCATGTTCGAGACCGAGGGCTGACATGTGTTTACTTTGAGCTGCGTTCCATTCTCCTTCCATCAAATTCCTTATTCCCCGAATATTTCATTTTATTTTAAATTTTCAATTTCTACAGATGAAAACATTTTTCTGTGCAGTCGAATGTTGCCTTTGTAGTTTTTATTGAAATTCCTAGATCAACCCTCGAAATAAAATATGATAATAAAATGATTTGCAGCTCGAGCTGAAATCATTTTTACGATC
Source organism: Zaprionus lineosus (assembly GCA_035044505.1). Classification (NCBI taxonomy): domain Eukaryota; kingdom Metazoa; phylum Arthropoda; class Insecta; order Diptera; family Drosophilidae; genus Zaprionus; species Zaprionus lineosus. Next base: position 210,443 of record JAWNNX010000391.1, on the reverse strand, counting down.
AATGCAGCAGCAATGTTCATTCTCTGATCTTGGGTTCTATTAAATCGTGATTATTACTGAGCAATTATTCAGCCATAATCTTAAACTTGGCCATATCTCAGCTAATCTCAGCCAGGGTCATCCGAGCACTCCAATAAGTTGCGCAGTTTCATTTACACTTGAAGCTTTTGTCATTCATTATATTTGCACTAAACCAAACGATTTATTACAAGTGTTTGTCTGGGCGACGGATAGCGACTATCCATGTATCTCTGGGGCTGTCTCTGCGGACGATTTGGGATATGTGCCTGTGTGTGTTTGGACTGTCGTCACGTCACACAGATGGAATCGTCGTGATGTAACTTTTTATCGATTACATTTCACACCAAGGCAACAGCTCGAGACAGCAATAGATACGGAGATGGAGTTGGAGATGGAGTTAGAGATGGAGTTGGGGATGGTGTTGGTGATGTTGATGGAGTTGAAGTTGGAGTTGAAATTAGTGTCGGAGGTGGGTACTGGGAACAGCGAGCAGGGGACCGGGAACCAGGAGCAGGCTGTAGTTGAAGCTTCTTTCGGTTGTTGACTCTAGTGATTTATTGTTGCATGCAACAGAGTCGCTGCCCCTGCCAGTTGCCAGTTGTTGCTGTCGTTCCGCATTCTCTGACCTAACACTGTGTTCCATATAGAGCTCTAAATATATGTATGTAGTATCTGGACTATGCCTCGTCACACTCGGTGTACCTATTGTCTGTACTTACATTTAGTTAACCTAACCACCTAGGCACCTCCCTGCCCGCCGTACGCTCCTTTACTGCCCCATTCCGCCCACGCAGCGATCACTTTTGTCACTTTCAGTCGGCCGCCGAGCATCGTTGATTGCCTCTCTGATATCCAACAATTAAAATGTCATTCCTAATTATCGTTCCAGTGTATTAATTTATCGTCTCTGTATTTCCTTTCGCATTTTATTAAATACGTTTTCCTATCGCCCTTCATTTTTATTTACACACACATATACATATACATATATATATTTTCTTTTCTCCTTCTCTCCGATATGCACTTTTTCAGAGCCAATGCGGGTCACCGACATTCGAGAAGGAATTGCGTGAACAAATTGAGAAGTAAGTGACAAATAAAATTTATTGTTGTGCCATGTGTATGTGCGTGTGTGTGAGTGTGTGTGTGTACGTGTGTGAACTATTCAACTTGTAAAGCATGTTCTATCATTTATTTTCATTTACCAACAAATAACCCAGCAAACTCACTAAACTCTCTCCTATAGGCAACCATTAGCTTTCCTTCCTTTTTTTCACCCCTGAAGCTTCTTCTTCAGTGAAATGAACTCTAAGAAAAATTTAAAGGTTTTCCATAAAATTTCAGAAAACTCCTTTTTTATTCTCAGTTTATGTAGAATAAAAATAAAACACTTCACTTCCTCTTGCTTGTAATCATAACACCTTAGCCATCTATTTCAACGAGTGCTCTGATATCTGTGGGGCTCTGGTCTAATCTCTTCCTGGAATGTGGAGCAGGCAAACACTTCATAGTTTATCACTCATGTGGAATAGTTTCTAATAAATATCAATCTCAACTCTAATCTCAGCTAAGACCTTTTAGAGCAAGAGGAATTCACTTGAGTCCTAGCTAAAGTTAACAACACAATGAGATTAATATCCTTATAATGGAATTATGCAAATGATATGGAAGCAGGATTTCAATGTTTACGAGTCTTGGAATCGCCTTATGTTTTATGCATTCCATTAGGAAAACTACACTTTTCCTGGCATACACTTTGGCATAGTACGAAAATATATTTTCGACTTGGCGCTGAAGTCAAAACTGATGGTGATGTTGATGTTGGAGTTGGAGTTCTGAATTTTCCGGTTTAGTTTTTCTCTGTGCCTCACAATTATGCAATTTTGTAGAGAGTTTTTCGCGCTGCTTTTGGCAAAAAGTATACGTAAATATTTCACACAAATTCGTGACCGAAAACGCCTCCAACTTCCTCAAGGAGCAAACTCCATTACGCACTCCCAATGCCCGGCCAGAAACTCCAAAAGAAAACTCCAAAGTTAACGGCATTGAATGCAATTTTCCAAATTACTGAGCAGCAGCAGCGGCCCTGACAGCCAACGAGTCATGAGAGCAATGGTTTAGAAGGCAGCAACACCATCAGCAAACAGCGGCAAGAGAAGGCAGCATTTGCTTGGAGTCAGGCCCAGCGTCAACCATTAGAAACATGCCCCGCGAAAAGCCATCAATCAGTCGCCGGCGCTGACCGCACCAGACGATAGCCGTGGATTGTGTCCGGAGACCAATGCAGAACCCTAATTACAGCAATTCACAAATCGCGCCAAAAGCTTTTCTAGGCACACTCACGCACTTTCCCCTCACACTTACACTCACACTCACACTCAAGACAATCGAATACAAACACACACACACTCACACATACGCGCACACACAGCTGAATGATTTTCATCAGTTTGTTGCAAGTTGCTTTAATTTTTTATTTCTTTTGTCTTCTTCTTCCCTCCCCCACCGCCCGCTTGCAGCATGAATCGCATTATGAAATCCAAAGAACGCAAGCAACTACAGACATGTCGGGATCACAAGGCATTGCAGGTATGTATCTTTATATAAGTCGCCAACTTGGGGATAAGGGATGCTGCTCTGTCAGCTTCGACTCAATATTCTTGCTGCTAATGTGCCACCCCAGTAGAGACCCTAGCAGCAGTTGCGAGGGTGGCACTAGAAGTTCGCTTATCTCCAGCCTAGGGATCCCTTGTATATTTAGCTTGAGTTTCGAAAAACTCAGAAGATAAGGTCTATTGTATGGGTGAAAGGTGAAGACTTATATCTATATGTATATAAAATAATACATTATATATATATATACATATATATATATATATAATATCTTCATCTTTAAGTTAAGACTTTATTTTTAAAAATTTCTTTAATATTAAAGGTTTGTGCGTTTTTTTTTGATAAATTGCAAAGAATTAAATTTCGATAGAGGTCACTTTTGATAATTGACAATTCCTGAAACTTCCCTCGTTCAACACGACAGCTCACAGCATGTGGAAAAACAATTTGCACTGAAGCTTTGCGCCATGGCAAAGAGTTTTCCGAGTTTTCATTCGATGGTTTTTAGTCTTGGAGCAGGAGTTAAAAACATTGACTCTGACTTCGACTTTGACTTTGGCTTGGACTTCGAGGTGGAGTCGCTGTCGAATCAAGGAGGATGAACCAGAACACGAAGAGAAGAGGCACAGAAACAAAAGTAGTAGAAGTCTCAACGAAGTCATAAATAAACTCATAAATTCATTTTTAAGAACAATGTTTCCCCTCGCTCGCATTCTGCGCATACAAATTGTCGCTTATCTGGGCCGATGGGAGGAGGCAAATGGCTTGATGGGTGGCTGGATACTTGGGAGGCTGTGAGGGAGGTTGGGTAGTTCGAGGCGACTGGAAAAGCTTGTCTTGGTCTTGAAAAATGTTTTGTATATTCTTATTTCGCGCCGTGTTACTTCACGTCTTTCACTTCACTTCGCTTTTTTTTTTGTTTTTTCTTTGTTTTTGTAAAATTGATTGAGCGTTTGCATTAGAGACGCTCCAGTGAACGGCAGCGGCATCTTTTCATTACCCACAGACATTTCCCAGCCTCCACGCAGTGGGCGGCGGTTGCGTTGGCAGTGCAGCTCCTAAGATTTTCCAAATTGAATAGCTTGGCGTTAACTGGTCGTAAAGGCAAAAGCAAACGCAATTTTCTAAAGCGGCTCTAATGAATCCGAAGGTTTCCCAATCTTTGAATACCTCGACAGTTGCATTGGCCTTGGGGCCAGTTAACAAGTTGCCTGTCAGTTGTTTTTCTATTCGATCAATTTGGGATCATTGGATGGAGATTCGATGGATAGGCGGGGAAGACGCATTGAGGGTAAATGTGTGTAACTACTCACTTAGCACTTGAAAAAGCAATACTTGTGTGCCACGCGCTGCTCCAACTGCCACAAAAGCGATTGATAAATGAGCCATTGGCGGCCCTCGTCAATGCAGCTGTCGGTCATGGGGCTATCCAATGCTGTCACCTGAAGGTCGACGATAGTTGTAACCATTTGATGAAGTGGTTGAAAGAACTAATGAGTCTCTCGTTTTCCCCTTCCTTTTTTTTGATACCCTACAATTTACAGACACGGTTTGCGCGCCAGGAGAGTCTACTCCATTCCATGCAGCAGGAGAATCGTGCACTTCTGACACGCATCCGACAATATGAGCACTGCCTGGACGATGTGATGCGAAAGGTAGTGGACGCTATTGTGGCGGAGGATAATCTGCGAGACGAGGTCAGTATGCTGAAGAGTCGCGTGCGGGATTTGGAGGCACAGAATGCAGCGTTGTCAGCAAGTCCCGTCAAGGGACGCGATGAAGGCTACTGCACGATGAGCAGCGGCCAGCCACAGCCATCAAATGGCCACTTGGAGGATTTACCTGAGGAACCAGAGCAATGGCTGCTGCCAGCAGAGCCCTGTTCGACTGAAATGGAAGACTGGAGCATGTCACAGGAGGAGCTGGCTGTGATAACATTCGACGACGAACGTGACCATCAACACCACCAGCAGCAGCAGCAGCTGCAACTGCAACGTCGTAAGCGAGAGAATGACTGGCTCTGGCCCTCGAGTGACTTCATCAATTCGACAACCGTAGAGACTGATTCCGTGGCCGATGGCATCACTCAGCTGCTCCAGCAAAAGGTGAGTGACTTCAGAGGTTTTTATTTGCCTTAGATTCTTAGACTTTACAATTGCAGATTATCTATTCGGAGGACGAGGAGGTGGCCTGCACAGACTTCACAAATGACTTTTACAAATTGGTCAATATTCGATCCAATTCGTCGCGTAGTCTCTTTTCTTATATCGAAGGTGAGACCGACGACGAGGATGAGGACGAGGACGATGAGCAGGATTCAAGCATGTCTGAGAGTCAGGTGAAGGACCGAGTCAGCCCAACACCTAGCGAAGCGGGTCGGGCACAGCTTCTAAGCTGCTCCTCTAGTGAAACTGATGAGCACTCCATCTCGCAACCTCCTCCAGTAGCCACGCAACACCAGCAGCTAAAACAGCAACAGGAGGAGGAGGAAGAGGAACACGATTACGCGATCATTGAGGAGTGCAGACGACGCGCTAGTGATGTTGAAATAAAGGATGTACCGCTGGTCAAAACTGTTGTGGCTTCGGTGGTAGATGCAGCGCCCATAAGCGAACAACAATGCATCGCGCAGATCATTAAAACCGAACTGCGTCGTCCGCCGCATGTTTTGGTCAAGTCAAAATCAGTGCTGGAGGATCAGGAGCCGAGCTGCATACTGCGTCACAATCAACGACGTGAGCTCGAATCCAGCGTTGTGCGCAGCGACAGCATTAGCTGCTCCCTGATGGCCAAAATGGCCAAAGAGTCGCCGCCATCGCCAGCGAATATCACGAAGCTAAAGGAACGCATGCTCCAGCGGCATGCGGTACCCGCAAACTCGTGGCGGAAGAGCAACGGTTGGAAGCGTGTGACGTCGCCGGTGCAAGTGGCTGCGGTTGTTTCACCAAAGAAGGTAAGTTCGCAGCTTTTGCCTTTACTCAACTTGGGAACATATTTAAGTCGAATTTGTTGCAGGAAACAAAATCAACGGAGTTGCCAAAGAACAGTCAAAAGGCGCCGCCCACCAGAATTCCAACATGCATCCACACTTCGACTTCCTCATCGACATCATCATCTTCGTCGTCTCCGTCGTCACCGTCTCCGATGACGCCACAAAAGCTTCCAGTTCCACAACAAAAACTGCCGCACTCGCACTATCAGCAACAACAACAACAACAACAACAACAACCACAGCGAAAATCCAAAATTCCACCGCCAGTTCCCGTGCGTCGTTCCTATGCGAGTTAAGAGGATTCACGTTGCATGAGAGCAACAGCAGAATTGCAAAATCTCACGTGGAATAATTGAAATAGAAGCGAAAATAAAAAACGAACCCTTATGCTAACGTTAGTTAAGTAAGACCCCAATGGAGGAGTGATTATCCTTCTCCACATATGTTTAAAGATTTAAAAAGACTAAATTGTGATATATATTCAAACTAAACGGGAGAGCAAGGAGAGCATCAAAAACCGCGTTTATGCAAGGATACATCAGATTTATATTGTATATGTAGACATTGTAAATTTTCTAAACAAATTTTTTATTAACTTTTGTAAGCGACGCTGCCAGTCGTTCAAATTATTCACAAGACAAAACCCTCGACACGCTCTACGCGGTATTTGTAGAGCGATAATCGATGGGTTCCACACATGTGTTCTGTTCTGGAAATCGCATTTTTCAATCTTCGAAAGCAAATATATATACATATATGATGAATTTGTATGAATACCTATTTGTAATCAGTATACAATATTAATATATTTGGAATAGCCAAGACTTTGTTCAGCATCTGGACAGAGAGTTACCTATATCTCATCAAAACTATTAATATTATTGAACAATGAACTTAAGAAATATATATAAATAAACAATTGTAGTCTTCCGCACAAATCCAAGTGTACGTGAGTAATTAGAGGATGTTCTATATATATATAAAAAAAAAATATATATATATATAACTAGGATACGATTATCAGTTATCTGATAGCAGCAGCAGCAGCACCGTTAGCTAACGAGTTAGTTACACCTAAAGACCAGTTGGGTTTTTGTATTACAGGTGAAAAAAAAAGCATTTTGAAGTCTTTACAACACAATACAATACAATATAAAGGCATATACTACGCATAGTTCAGATTTAGATGTAGATATTGTATGGTTTCGAGGCGAACATAAACGAACGATAACAATAATTTGTATATACATTTTGTAGAAGGATTACACCACCCCTCTGGGTGGGTGACCATTTCTAACACGTATGACAAACCTCTTCTTCTTCTCTAGTTAGTCCTCTTTAAGTAATGAGAAATGTGGGACCCGAGAAGGGACTCCCCTTTATGCAGAGTCGCTACAACCACACATCCTAAGTACGAGTTATATCCATAAGGACGAGTTATATTCATAAGGAAACGTATATAAAACTACACCCATAGAAAACACACACTACGCTCGATAAAGAAGAAATTATAAATTTAAGATCATATAAACATTATAAATGTATTTTCTTAGCGTAGCAAGTACAAAAATAAACAAAAAAAAAAAACAACAGTTATAAAAATAAATTATTAAACCAAAAACTACCCATCGGTTTTTTTATACCCCAAACCAGTGGATATTCTATTATTCTTATACTTTGCAGTCGACATAACGAACGAATAATAAATTATTTTAACAGCATTTAACTTAAAATTAAAGTTACTGGTCGAGACTGTTTTATTAAATTTTTAAAAATATTTATTACTTAATTCAATAATAATAATTCATTTAAAACAATTTGAAAGTGTCATTAAATGAAACGTGCATGGAGAAAGTAAATAAGAAAGTTTAAAGCATGAATTCTATTTAGTTTATTTTAAATATTTGTTTGAGTTTATAAATATTAATAATTTTTAAAATATAAAATTTATTGACTTACCAACGCAATCAACTTTAAAGCTGTCAACATCCCATTATTTCACGTAAAAAACAAAAAAAAATTACAACTATTGTTGTTTCTTTAAATGCACTTCATACACAAAAAAAAATTAAAAAAAAATAACAATTATAATATGGAAATACATATATAATAATTTATTTATTATTTTTGATTACTATTTGATAACAATTTTAAAAGCCACACACTTAAAAAAAAATTAAAAAAATATGGATGTATAATATTTTTTATATACAAACAATTTCCTCCATTATTTGCAATATTAAACACACCATTTTCAACTTCACCACAGATCAAAAAACAAAACAAGCAATTAGCCATTTATACACACATAATTTTTCTGCTTTCCGTTATTGCATTCTTGCACACATACATTCAAATACTTCACGCAATGCACAAGCAACGTAAAACAAAACGCAAATCGAATAAATTCCCTATCTTTTGTTAACAACCGTTATTTGGCACCTGCAAGCCCAGAGTGAATGTTAAATCTAGATCTTTCTATTCTTCTGTTTCTTCTTACTTTCAGACAATAATACTTTGCAAGTGCACTCAATACATTAAAAGTATTTTGCTGTTGTTTTACCATTTACTTCTCACACATACATATGTGCCTGTTGCACACAATCAAAGAAAGAAAAAAAAGCGACGCGAGTATCAAACAGACGAAACGCAATATTTAAAACAGTTTTGATCGTCTATTTAATTGCCAAAATACACATTTCGCGCCGCGTGAAGAAGATCTTTGTATAATTGCACACATTTAGAAGCTGTTTAAATTAATAATAGATTTATTAACTGGAAAACTAAACAACAATCGAATTTCTTTACAAACTTTATAAACAACGACGCGAACACTTTCCCGCTCGATGACACACTGAAACGAAATCCTGGATCAGGCTGCCACTTGACGAAATTATTTTGCGAATGTTCAAAATTACGGTAAATTGTTGTTTCTCTTTTGCACGTTTGGAATGTATTGCAAATGCGAGTACTTTAAAATTATATAAAATATCAATTTAATGTATTTATTTATATCGTTAAATTCAACGTTCTTACTTTAGTTACCAATATAAACACATTTTAATCGTGCGACTAACAAATCTCTTCCTTTAGTGAAAAAGTCTAATCATTAAGCTGAGTATTAGCATTTCGAAAAAATCCGAAATAGTTGCATACTTTTAGGCAGGTAATTATAATTTGTCTAATCAAACAAAATCGTACTGTTTCTTCTTCACAGGCAACAAAAAACTATAAAAAAAATATAAAAATAAATAAGCTATTTATTTAGGCAGGTGTTTTGTATTAAGCACTTATAAAATAAAAACAGCCGCATTTCTGACAAAGACCAGTTATAGGTCTACTTAAAGCATTGTTTACTTTTTACTTTATTAACAATAACCAACATTTATTTAATTAGTTTAAAAAAGTTTACACAATTATTACTACGACTTACAAAAAATATAAAAACTTTAAAAATAAGTACAGCCCATAAAAATAAAGTTAAACATTTACTTAAAATTAATGTTGCACCTAACATTATTGTGTAGGCAAACTTTTGGTCAGAATAACCTCCAACCGTTTTTGTAGCTGAGCCGCAGATAAACGCAATTCCGGTTGACTAAACCAACAGTTTTTATAAAGTTCCCTGTAAGCATCTTCCAAGCACGTGGCATGGTTAATTGATAGGTTATCGAAATAGTGCGCTAATCTTGGTTGCTTACGCGGCTTTGGTCGCTTGAGCACGCGTCCATGTGCGTTCTCAAAGTTTAGACTTCGGCGCGCCAATACATTTGCTTTTTTACATAAGTAATTGGATAAAACTATGTCCACCTGTGGGTTCCTTCTACTTGTATGGCTGTAAATTAACTCCAGGGATTTGTGCTTCTCACTATAGCTTCCGGCGACACACGAACAACTTCTTAACGGCTGCTTCTCTGCAAGAATTGATCCTCGCTTCAAAGCTTCGAGAAGCTCGTAGTTGTCGGGTCTGAGATCGTGCTTGACAACTTGATATGCAATAAATTCATTGCAGACAAGTGTATGATAAGGCAGCCGACATTCCAGCATCTGCCACATGCAAATGCCTAACGAATAGAAGTCAGAAGCACTGCTCAACTGCGCTGAACGTAATGCCTCTGGTGACATGTAACGCAACGTGCCCCTTGCACTGCTCTGATCAGCACAAGATTTTCCACATTTAATAGATGAACCAAAGTCGCATAACTTACAAATGTATTTTCGCTTGAATAGTCCTTGTTTGCCAATGGCATATGACTTTGTACCAAGCGCAATCAACACATTTGGAGGCTTTACGTCCAAGTGCAATATATTTTGACAGTGGCAAAAACGTAAGGCTGCCAGGACATCGAGCGTAATGCTGCGGGAAAATATGTGAATTAAAATCCATGCTCTCTCTTGATAGATCACGAGAGATACACAATACTTACAGTACTCTGTGCACCAATGGAAGCTCGAGTGTATCCACGACACGTTGTAGGCACAGCCCACTATTTCGCTCCATGATTAGTAGTCCGAATTCAGGCGTAGATTCAATTTTTAAAAGACGCACAATATTCTTATGCTTCCAATTCAGAGTATGAGCTTCATTGTGTATTGTAGACACTGCGTTGTTCTTTATAATCTTCAGGGCTACTGCGTGATCTACAAAAACATTTACATGGACTTAAATATCATAAAAGGTAACTATAGCTACCCACCACGGTATATGGCTTTAAAAACTGTTCCAAACGATCCACGACCCAAAATCAGACATTTGCTTGCCCGCGCGTCTGGTGGACCGTCCTTAAGCAACTCATTGCGCTTTGGTGTATTGAGCACGAGCACATTTCCCTTGTTTGCAGCCTTTAAAAAGGACCTGTTGTTTGTATTATATATATTTATAATTGTTTATTATTAATATTTCTTTTTATACACATTTTGTTCTTACATTTTACTGGCCGTGTAACGGTGCTTTGATCTTAATCTGCCGTCAACTGTGTGTATAAGAGTTGCCAGAGTGCAAAAAATACTATATAAATTAGCTAAAATACTAACCTTGATTATAGGGCAAACAATTAACAAGTTTTATTTAAATTACTATTTTATATATTTTTCTAGTTATTAATGCTCTTCATTTTTTTAAGGTAGTTCTTTACAAAATTGATTTTCAGAACATATTCAACAATCTGATATTAATTTGTTCGGCTAGCTCTCGGCAGCAAGTGCCTTACATGGTAGAAAAAATTGGTAAATACATTTAGTATTGATAACATACTATCGAGGCTTCATTTTAGGCTTAATACTATTATAATAAATAAGCATTATGTATGTTTCCGGTACGTCACAATGGGCAACAATTGCTAAGCCGATCTCTGGTGCAGACTTTCTGTCTCGGTTCGCAGGATCTGTAAATAATACGTTAAGCAATCAGTTATTTAAAAAACTATAAGAGCTTTGAATATAACAATCTTACCTGGAAAGCGTCTTGAATTTTGTCCGTAATAAGTTTCCGCGCTACAGGTTCAGGCACTTGTTGTCGTTTAAGATTTTGCACAAAATCATTGAGATCCAATGGCTCACCAACGTTAACGGTTACTTTTTTACGCCATTGAAGCATATATGGCTCTACATTAGGCAGTACATCGTCCATGCCCGTATGCCACAGTGGAAGAATAATTGGAATTCTAGGAGACTCGTAAATAATCCGACCAACACCCCATTTCAAACGCATCTCTTCCTTAGTCATGTTAACCTTTCCTTCTGGGAACACATGCACCCAATGACCCATAGCGCATTTCTCAATGCACAGATTTATTGCTTCTTGATATACTCCGCTTCCTCTAACAACAGGTATACATTTACCTAAAGCATAAATCATAATTAAAAGTTAGATTTATGTAATAGTTTTTTTTTTAACGCCTGACGACTTACCAAACATGAAAAATAAGGCATGAATTCGTTTCGTAAAGCAAATATCATGAGCAGCCATGGACCACCTAATACGAAGCGTATTACAAGAAAGTTGTACCGGCAATAAGCCCCATAGTCCAGGATCATCGAAGCAGGAATGATGATTTGAGACAGTTACCAATGGCACTCCTTTGGGCCTCTTAGCCACAGCTGCGACAAGTCGCTCCCTATTGTACACTCGTGATTTGTTTAATAATACTACAAAAAGAACAAAAATCAATAAATACGGGTAAGTAGCAGAAATGGCAAAAATGGCAGAAATGGCAGAGGCCTTTGCGATATTAAAGCATACGCAAAGGCTTTTATTAAATCGATATATCCGGGAAATGGGTTAATTATCTGTTTGTTTATTCAGCAAATAATCATATTTCAACTCATACAGAAGGAACAATTTATGCATATTTTTAGAAGATAATATTCAATGAATTATTATTTATTATAATTTTAGAAAACATATTTATCATTATGTATGGTAAAATATGCTGAATTGCAAAGCGTTGAACTTGGTTAAAAACAAAAACAGGAACAATAAAAGAGGCGCAAGAGCCAAGAATCTTGACCATGGGCTCAATACAAATGCGGACGCTCTTTTGCGTGCCCCATACACTAACACACGCACGTACAATTATAAATATATAATATGTTTAAATATATATATTTATATAAATATAAATATAAATATATAACAGAAGAAATCATTCGCGCCAAAAATAAATAGGTGTCTAGGTGGAAAATATGCAAATAAGCATTATGACAAAATGGAATTAATTGCAAATTCATTTATGTGGCGAGTACTTGATTCAAAGGTTAAAGTTTTTGCTTTGATTGGAAGAGGTCAGGTTCCAGCTTTGACCAATATGTGTGTGTGTGTGTGTGTACGTGCGTTAGACGGCGTAGTTGTTTGTACTTGTAATACTTTAAACACTTACCTAGTACGAGCTTGCTGAAGAGGCCAACGAGAGTTATAACAATTTGACTAGTGATGTACCACAATTTGGATGGACTTCGTAATCGGGGGAATATCCAATTGATATCATAAGGTATATGAACGCCTGAAGACATGTTTGGTGATGGTGATGGTGATGGAGATGGTGTTGGCGATGGCGCTGACGCTGATGATGATGTATTGCCCTGTATATTGTCGTTCTGGCTTGGTGTACTTTTATCCCCTGATGACTTTACACCGCTGGAAGACTGACAAATCTGCAGATTATCCTGTTCCTGTTGTTCTTCCTTCTGCTGCTGCTGCTGCCGCTGCTGCAGTACCGACGAAGATTTATCATCTGGTTGTATTCGTGCCACAGGGGCTTGAATATACTGCTGTGAAGGAGTCGCAGATATTGGCATTACAAAAACAATGGTTTATGGTAAGTTATTGGTTTGGCAAACACCATCTTACTTAGATATATGATCAAAGACTACTAATCTTTGAAATTCGTTCATATCTGGATCCGACACATTTTGAAAAAATTCAAATGTGACAGCAATTCAAGTTTTTATCGACCGAATGACTTTTTTGAAATATATTTTAAATTGTTATTGAGCGTACATTGCACTTAAAGGACCCTTTCGCTCCAGCATGCGCACTGCACGACAAGAGAGGGGTAGAAAGAGAATGAGAGAGAGAGGAATATTATGTGAGAGCTAAAAATGAGAGGGAGATTGCGCCTCGCCGCATCGTTTTGTATTGACATAAAACTGCATGTTCTTTGTACAAAAGAAACAAATAATAAAATAAGCAAACAACAATATGATAAATTAACAAGAACGAAAGTTAAGTACGCAGCTTTTAACAAAAACAAATACTCACTAAAGCGACGTCTTTTCTATTTTGTAAGGCACTTAAAGTTCAATCAAAGAAATTCTTATATTAAACTGACTCGCCTTCAATTAATTTAAAATATATTAATACGTTTGCCTCAGTTATTTTCAATTAGGTTTCATGTTGACATTGTGGTCGAATATGAGCAGAATATTTGACGATTTTCAAAACTTTTCAAAGCGGAAGACATAAACACAACCATGCGGTGGGAACTTGAAAGCAAAACTGATGCTAGTCTTGAGAATATTTCAAGTACAAAATGCAATGTTACGTGAGTACAAGGGTGTGCAAGCGCAAGAGAGTAGCCAGAAGAGAGCTTGGTTGGCAGCTGAGTGTCTACGGCACAGCGCATGCTATCAGCTAACATTTATCCGTAAAAAGCACGTCATTTTAGAGACTTGCATTATTGTTTCATGTGCATATAATTTACACAGCTAGATAATTGATAATATTTGCTAATTTTGTTTTGAATTTCCCGCCAATTAATTTTGCAGCCCTCGTCATTGGTGCACCATTATGTGGTAGATATTTAATGAAGAGCGGAGCCCGGATTTTCAATGAAACTGATGATGTATAAAAACATCAATAATTATACTAGATTTTGCAATTTCGTATATATATCAGTAGGTCTTACCCTTGTCCCCAGTCTGTAGGCATTGCGGTAACATATTATTCGTTGGTAATTACTTAGATGAAAAGTCCGCGTGGCAATCCAATTCACGTAATCAGGCCTCAGACGCCTTAAGCTTCCATAAATAAACATTGACATAGCGAAAACTCTATTGAATTTAATTGTCTCCTTATTTATATATGAATACTACTTAATTTTGAAAATAACACCAGCGTTTTACATAAGAGTATTTATCTCGGCGATACACTTGGGGAAATTTGGACTTGCGTTACAGTCATCGACGGCCAATGTCAGTATTCAACTGGGCAATGGTTTAACGCACTTTAAGGTCCAATAAAATTTGTTTGTGCCTACAGCGCACTTTAATTAAAGCGCGCATGTCTAATAAAATATTTTTTGTTTTGTATAAAAAAACAGCTCTTGTGAGCCAAGTAAATTTTAAAATAATTTTTTATATTCTATGTAAACAAGGCTAAAACAGCTGTGTGCCATTCAAAGGTTGCGCCTACATAAAAAGTGCTGCCACCTTGTTGTAAGAAATAGTACAAAAAATATATCGACATATGGTCGGTAAGATTTGAGCAACTTTAACTAAAAGGAAATAAAATACACAAAATTATGTCAAGAAGTGCACGTCCTCTTAACGCAGCCCGCGTATTTCACAAAATTAAAGCGATAACTACACCGTCAGCTCAAGAAACCTATGTGAGCAACCGCAATCCACGTAACTTGGAGAGGTTACGCATTGCATACAAGCCAAGTGGATACCATTTGGAAAAACCTGGACGTTCTTATTGGCACACACTCGAAATAACCAAAAGCGGGCGATACGTTAATGCCGACGTAAAACATTTCGAGAATGGAGTTATTTTAAGTGCAAGCACCTCAGAGTGGGCCATAAAGCAACAATTGTTTAAAACGAACGACACATCGGCATATTTAAATCTGGGACGTGTTCTAGCACAGCGGTGTCTTCAAGCAGGAATTACCGAAATGACATGTAACGTGAACAGTGTATCTGGTAGCAAATTGGAAAAATTATTGGACACTGTACAGGAAAATGGCGTGAGTTTTAAGGAACCAACCAGATTGACAGTAACTCATCCATGGGACGCTTACCGTGAAGAGAAGCCCTGGGAGATATCTGAACAAAGTGTCTCCGTTGAAAATAAATAGGAATAATAAACAAATTTCGGAATTTTTGTCGTTTACAATAAACGTTTGTTTTTATGCTAATTACATTAAAACATTACTGTTTTTGTTTTTTAAATCTAGCTGCAAACAAAAGTAGCCATTGTCTATTCGTACTTTCCCTTGATGTCCTTCCAAAGTTTCTGCAAAAAGTAAAATTGTATTTTGAACGATGCTTCCTTCGTCTTACATAAGTTAAAAAATACTTACACCTTTGTTGACGC